>CAWVNO010000061.1:3080900-3375213 GCA_963930645.1 Salticus scenicus
AAAAAGATGGGACTGATAAGAAATGGTCGCGACTTGTTTTGTAAATGTGACGGTGAAAAGTTACGAGCGGGGGTATTTCGTTTGGCGTCAGTTGAATCATTTTTGGCGACATTATCACCTACACCGGCGAAATGGAAAAACTATCTAATAAAGATTTTTCTGTTCAGACGTTTTCGAATGTGTAAAATTATTACCTAGCTGTACTATATATAGACCCTATAGAGATATATATATAGTATCCTAAAATAATTCAAAAACTCAATAATAAAAGAGTATAGGTATTAGAAGAAATAAGTACTAGATTTTCTTTCTTTCTTTCTTTTTTTTTTTTTTTTCTAACAAGCAATTATACCAAAAAAATTCATCGCCAAATTGTGCCAGAAATTTAAAAGTCGCCAAGGGGGTCATATACTAAAGCTCTAAAGCAAAATTGTCTAGATATTACAAATATCTTTCTATTCTAAAAGTAATAATAATAATAATAATAATACTGATTTTAAGCATAATATTTCATATTAAAATATGTGGTATTAAATACTATGTATTTCAAATTGTCATTGAATATGTGGATTTTTATAACATAATATTCCTATTCAGTGAAAGGTAAAGCAGCGAATAGGCGGGCAAAGCCTCGCATATGTTAAAAAGTGAAGCGAGCCGGGGTATGCGAAGCCACCCTCGAGAGTTAGTAAGCGGAGCGAGCAGAAGACTGTGTCTCCTAGTTGGAAAAAAAAAAGATTTTATATGTTTTTGTGACACAAGGAAATGTATTGTTTCTATGAAGAGTTAGAAGAGTTTTAAAATATACTAAAAATAAAAAATAATGAACTATAGATGAAAAATTTTACTTTGACCTTAAAATATTATTTGACCCCCCCCCTTTTTTTTTTATCTTATTGTAATCTTTTTAAAAAAATTCAAAATTTAATTTGTCAAAAACTTCTCTCTTAAATTAATATAGATTGTCTTATTAATTTTTTCTGTCTTACATGGATTTAGAAAGCAAATTTTCATAGGAAAGCGTTAGAAATTCGAATCTTTTGCAAATTAAATTAAGAGTAAAAATAAAAATATATATGGTTCCAGCGTAATTACATACACGGTACGTATGTGTGTGTCCAATAAGTATCCAATTAAGCTAGTTGTTTCTTCTTAGAATGTAATTATTATTACTTTTTTTTTTTTTTTATAAAGAAATGCAAAGTTATTATAGCATTTTCTTAATTTTTTAGGAAGATAAAAATTAAATAAGCCGCATACAAATAATTGCTTATATATTTTTCGTATAAAAATCCAGAAAAAAAAAGTTTTTTTTTTTTTTTTTTTTTTTTTTTTATCTGCCACATTTTTGCATGGTAATAAGACACAAGTTATTTGCCATGTTCTTATCTGAAAAAATTAAGCAACTATATGCATAAAGTTAAATAAAAAACAGAAAATGTGGCTTAAAAAAATTTCTGGAAATGCAACAAAGATAAAAAAAAAAAATTGAATCTAATAAAAAGTTATAAAAAAAATAATATTAAAAGAAAAAAAAAAAAAACTGTATTGATTTTTGAATTTCTTTGATCGAAAGTCATTCCTTATAAATTGAGTTAAGTATAGTGTCTGATTTACTGTGGCAAGTGTACGAGAAATTTGAGAATGACAAAATATATTATACAGAAAACTGTTTCCAATTTTGATTAATTCATTTGGAAAATTTTTACATTCCGTATATATTCATCATTAAAATTATTATTTTTTCTTTTATACACTACAGTAAATTTATTAATAATTTTCAATTGAAAAAAAAAAAAAAAAATCACATATATTTTCTCCGTTTACAAAATTTATGAGAAAGTTGTAATAGTCATATAATGTAAAGGTATACATATATATATATATATATATATATAATGTATATATATATGAATGATGGGAGAGAGGGAGAGAGAGAGGAGAAGATGTAAAAAAAGGGGACAGGTGTAAATGCCCCTCCACAAGTGGTTATGGAAGGTGCTGAAGGCTGGCTGCAAGGACTGTAGATGGCGCCATTTTGTTGATGTAAGATGGTAGAGAACAGTTGGTGTAAACAGAATTCTTTTACATGTTTTCAGTATGAAGACAATCGACAGACTTTTTTTTTTTTTTTTCTTTTTTTTGAAAATTTTTATCATTTTTCTTGAGGTCTCTCATTATAATTCTTGAGGAGGTTTTCTTCTTGTATTTATTTTTTATTGGGTGCTTAGGTCTCACTTTGTAATTTCTTTATTGAGTGTTTCTCTGATTGTACCAGGTTTGCACCAATCTGCTTGCTTCTAGATTTCTTAACGCATTACTTAAGACTTAGCAGGGGTTTTATGGCGGTCGCCTGAGGAGCTCTGTTTGTGTGGTCCCTTTTTGAGTTTTCCAAGCATTGGCCATAAATCTGCATCGTAATTCTGTCAGAAGCTTTTACGTGTCTTTTTGTAGCTTTTCTTTTTTAACACGTTAATCGTCATGTCAGTCATATGTGCCTGACGCTAAGAAGTTCTACATGAGCCATGTCAGACATATATGTCTGACGTACGCGATTTGGCAGAAGGCCACGTCAATCACAGATGTCCGACGCAAACGATACATTTACATTATGTTTCGAAAGCTTGGCCTATCAGGAACAAAACCTGAAAATTTCTTGGCTTACTACAAACAATAAAATGAAATAAACATAGTTATATAATGGTATATTGTTTCAGTTGAAAAAATACATTTTGGGGGCTTACTACAAACATTAAAATGAAATAAACATAGTTATATAATGGTATATTGTTTCAGTTGAAAAAATACATTTTGAGTCACTGGGGACGAAGCGATTTGACCGACCCAACTTTAGTTTGCTGGATTCACCTGAAATTCAAACGGACTGTGGAGACGTTCTATAGTCTCGACCTTACACACGTACCACTGATTCCTACACAATGCATTCAACGCTGTGTTTAAAACAACAGGTTAATACTTGTTGTATATTGTTTGGATGCGTCAGACATATAAGACTGACACGGTTGTCGAGGAAAAAAGTTTTAATATAGGGCCATGTCAGTCATATATGTGTGACATAAAAAATAGTGTTTTTCCGGGAATTTTGGCAAAAAAAAATTTTTCCTGTGATACATTAAGTTTCCTTGATACATTTTTAACTAAATTATCTAATAAAGTTACCATGGCCCATGTGAAAATTTTTCTGATATTATCGTGGCGATTAACGTGTTAAATAGTGTCCTTTTGTGATTTCTTATTTTATTTTTAACTAACGGCTGCACTCTGCCCAGCATTCAGAAAAACTGCTTTTTTTTTTTCGAGTATATATATATATATATATATATATATATATATGTATATATATGTGTGTGTGTGCGTGTGTGTTTGCATATGAGTATATATATATATATATATATATATATATATATATATACATACAAAATTAACTGGCTTAATATTAAGGAGGATATGAATAAAATTAAATTAAAAGTAGATAAATAGATTTTTAGTATTTCTATAATTTTATTAACAATGGATAAAAAGTATTTTCATGGAAACTTTCTGTTACAAAATATAAAAGATGCAAAGGCATATTATGTATATATTTTTCCTTATGATTCTATTCATCTCACAAAAACTCTAAACTTTAGACCATAAAAGCATTCACACATTTTACTTCTTCTTTTTTTTTTTTTCAATAAAAATAAAAATAAAATAAGAATAAATAAATAAATAATATTAATAAATAAAATAAATATTTACGTCTTTAGAAATATAATCTAAAATTGAACAAAATTTTTAAATTAGAACATAAAATGTTAAAAACTATATCACCAAATTAAAAAATTATACATATTAACACAGCCTTCTAATATTAGGTAGGTTTAATGGTTAATTAAAAATTAATAAAAATGGTAAGAAGGTAAATTTCATTAAAAACGTGAATTATTTATTGTCATTCACAAAAAAATTCAATTTTAATATCAGGAATTGATTTAGAAAATAATAGAAAGAAAAGAAATCACCAGGGAAAAAAATAATAATGCATTGAAATAAATCAAAACATATATTTTGAAAGAAAATGAAAAACGAATTTATTTTAAAGTAAATTAAGAATTTGTAACGGGCAGTACACAATAATACAAAATATGAAAATACATTTATAAAACGAAAATTGAATAAGAGAAACTGGAAAATTGTTTATATTGCAATGGTTCAAAATATTTAAAGAACATGTTTTGAAAAGAAATAGTAAAATTATATGAAAAAGAATTTAGTTTTTCAAAGGATTTTTTTATTTTCCTTGAAAGGTTTTGAATCTTATAAATAAATATGCTTTAGAACCTTAGACCGCTTTAGAAATTTCGAAAACCTGTTGCGTGAAATAATTGCGATAAATTTAGTTTTAAATTTATTAAACAATTTTACAATTTTAGATGGCACTTTAATATAATGTCTTAGTATTAAGTTTACAAGAAAATTTAAGAAATTCGAACGAGATATACATAAACCATTTAAAAGTTCGAAAAGAAATATTTTGATATTAGAGATGTGAGTATTTATTTTCGTCTTTTGTACTTTATGTGATAAATTTCAAAAATTATAATTGATTAAAAATTGTTTATATTTATATATAAAACTCTGAATTTATCATCTATTCGCATTTTCCGTTTATTACGCAAAGCTACACCGTTCAGTTGACCACTACGAAAATTAGTACACTTATTAATCAAAACAAAATTTAGGTAACACCGTATTTTCTTTATAGATTAGTCGACAATTAGTTAAAAAGATATTAAATGAAACATCATTTCAATTTTAAACTCATTAAAAAAAAGTTCTTACGTTAAAGCCAAAAACGTTTACTCCCCCCCCCCCACATATGTTTATATATTTATATAGTTTTTTTAAACCCTGTAAATGTTAAAATTGAAATAAAAATCACCAAAAATTAAATTTTCTGATGAAAAACCTGACCTCATTTTATATTTAAAATTATATATATATATATTGATACGTTTCATTTCAATTTCATTATTCAAGTGTAAATCAATATATGTTTTTTATGTCGAAAAAAATGAACATGTAAAATTTTTCAATTTAAATTTATTATTTAACTGTGATTTATCCGTTTAATTTCTCACATTGATATCAAATATTTATAACTTGGATTTTACTGAGAGTACATTTACAGAATTAGTTTACTGCTTTCATTTTATTCCATTATCTTTTGTTCTCAGTTTCAACATTTAAGTAATTTTAATACTAAAACTCAACAGTCATATAAATATATATCACCTAAGTTTAATATGTATTTATAAATAAAATTTTTAATGCTTACAAAAAATCGTTTTTAAAATATAAAGACTTCTACAGAAAAAATAATTGTAGCACAAAGAAAATTACAAAGTGAACAACAACAAGAAACTGTTCAACAGCTAAAATTTGGATTCATTCACAAAACAAATTCAGGCACATTTAAAATCGAAATGCTACAATTAATGTTCTAGAGCAGCTACTAAAAGGTGAGAAGAATTTGACCAGCAGTGAAAAAATCGATATTGTGCAAATGCTCAATGACAGGTGAATGAGGGTGGTTACATGGAGCACCTTTTCCTACATATTTCTGGACACGATTAACAAGTGCTCCTCTTGTGCATTTTCGCCCTAGTCTGTTCTTGTTTCTGCAATTTGAACTGTTTTGTTTTCTCAAACAGCGTACTGTTATTTTTTTCCTTAACTTTACTTAATGCGTTCGAAGACAAAGTGAACAGATATTAGTCAATAAATGTCACTATTGTTTCTGTATTCTGTTTTGGTTGTTTATTGCGTTAAATTATTTTTTTTTTTTTCGAAAAAAAGAGCCCTCTGGTGTACATTTTGGAACATTTTTTCTTTTCAAAATTCCGTGAGCGCATCTCGTGTATAGTCTAGTTACCAAATTTCGTTGCATTCTATTCACCTTTTTGCACTGTAGGGTGCTGTTTATAGTGGAAGTTTAATTATAACCACCCTGTACTATGAAATTTGAGTAACATATTTTACTTTGTTCAATGTTCACTTTAAAACATTTAATGGAAGTAAAAAGTCCCCAAAAGTATCATTATTTTATTACCATCATGTATTCAAATGTTTCTGCTAAATAATCATGAATGAGAAGCAAAAAATATGCCCTATGCCTTTTATGATAAGCAACTGTTCAAGTGTCTATTTTTCTACCCTTGACGGAAGCTAGTACTTAAATATTTCAACCTGAAACAATTATTGCGCTTTAATGCGAGTTTATAATGTTAGCACATACAATTTTCTCTCATATTCGTTAATTTTTGTTGCAGCTTTGCATAAAAAAGTACAACATTCTAATCCGAAAGAATCCTTCAGTGACATGCTAAAAGCATATCAATTTCGTAGCAATCCAACAATAAATATGACACTTAAGATGATATATAAAGAAAATAAATGTACAAAAAGTAAATATTTTTTAATAATGTTTTAAAATTGTGAATTAGGATCGATGATTTAAAATCATTCTCAAAAATTCGTCTTGAAAACAATACATACATATTATTAGCTAAATCAGTTTTTATATTAAAATTTGCTTAGATATAAATACTAATGTTTAAATTAAATTTTATTTTAAGAACTGTACATGAAAAAATACAGCTTTTTTTTTTTTTTTTTTTTTGTTGTTGTTGTTGTATTATAAAGTATTGAATAGCGTGAAAGGAAAATAAAAAACCTTACAAAATTAACATTAAAAACAATTCGTGTATCATATAACTAATAAAATATGTAACTTATTTTTTTAAAGATTAAAGTCAGTTTTAAATCATAATTAACGAAAACAAAAATTAATTAATTGAAAAAGAATAAATCAAATAATAATAATAAATTTCATAAAAAATAAAATAAAAATATGTAATTAGATATATTAATGATAATAATAAAATTAAATTTTTTTGAAAAAATTTTCATTAAATATAATCAACAGAAATTAATAGACGAAAAAATTTATTTACAAGATTAAAGAATCTCGTATTTTGCTTTCTTTTCTGCTGTCATTAATGTTCTAAAACTATCAAAATTAAGACAACATCAAAGACTTATTCTTGAATTAATGTTTCATTAATTTTATTTTATTTTATTTATTTTGTTCTTTAACCTAAATCTGTGATTTTTATATTTTTAGAGGATGCTTATTTTTTTCTTTTGCAGATTTTGCACAATAAAATAAAAAAATCTGGAGTGACTCCACTCGACTTTCCGAACATTGAGTAATTAACAGTTTTGTAGATAAAGTAAAGAAAGAGTAGTTGTTAAACAAACAAAAGAGAGAAAACCATAATAGAGTGTTTGAGTATTTTTCCCCATCTATTACACGTTGTTTTATTTAACGCTACTGAACTTTGAGCCCATAGATCATAATGACAAAGAAATTTTCGTTGTGTCCCTGTAAAAACCTATAAATGTTAGATTCACCAAAATGCTTATAGTTAGTGCAACAGTGATTTATAATACTCATATAAATTTTCAGCTGAATTCAATAAGGCGTTTAGATGCTATCGTACTTTTAAAAATTTAGTCCCATAGGCCATAATGATAAAGAATTTTTCTTTGTGTCCCTGTAAAAAAACTGTAAGTGCTAGATTCACCAAAATCTATACAGTTAGTTCAACTGTGATCTATAACATGTGTACAATTTTTTTTGCCCGGATTAATAAGGTGTTCAGACACTATCACATTTTTAAAAATTTGGCCCCATAGGCATAATGATAAAGAATTTTTCTTTGTGTCCCTGTAAAAAAACTATAAGTGCTAGATTCTCCAAAATCTATACAGATTGAGTATTTGTGATCTATAATATGTGTATAAAATTTTTGCTCAATTGAATAAGGCGTTTAGATGCTATCGCACTTTTATGATTTTGCTCCCATAGGCCATAATGATAAAGAATTTTTCTTTGTGTCCCTGTAAAAAAACTATAAGTGCTAGATTCACCAAAATCTATAGGGTTCGTACTATGGTGACTTACAATATGCGTACCAACTTTCAGGTTAATCGAACGAAGCGTTTAGACGCTAGCGTGTTCACAGACATACACACATACACACATACACACATACACACACACATACATACATCATCGTAAAAATAGTGAAAACGGACTCAGGGGACCTCAAAACGTATAGAAACATCAAAATCTCGAATTCGGATTTTTGACATGATTACAATACTTTCCTCACTATAGTGTTCGGAAAGTAATAAAAATTCATATCTTAAAGCTGAATGAAAATTTGAAAACTTATTTATATATGTATAATTTGTTCAAAAAATCAAAAGCCAAAAAAATAAATAATTAATTAAAATAACAAAATAGCAATAATACTAATAATACTAATGTTTTTTAAGTATTATCTTTTAAAGACTATTTTTATAATAACGAAAAATCGATAAATACCAACTGTATTACGTAGATGTTGAACTATAGAGCAATTGTTTTAACTTTTTTAAAGGCAAAATACAGAAATACGTAAAATGTTTGTAAGTTTACTAAATAATTTATTTAATGATGTGATCTATGAATTTTGTAATTTATAGTAAAAAACGAAAGATTTTTAACATATGCTTAATTTATGGAAAATTATAATATTTATATGCATATGTATATGCAAAAAAAGACGTACTGGCCCTCTAGCGCAGAGTGGATAGACTGTAAGTTTAGAATCAGATAACACTAAAAAAGGAACATATTTCTGTCACATTAAGTGTTGGCATTAAAATGCTGAAAAAGCGAGACCCTGTATTATATAAAGGTTCCAGTTCTCCTGGGCTACGCGGTAAAACGCGTACCCAATAAAAATGTTCTATATTTAACCTAATTAATTTATAAGGCTTGAAGTTTTAATCAGTTTAGTGCATAATTTAAAATATTACATACATACATATATATATATATATATATACATACATATATATATATATATAATCGCAGGTTTAAATATTATTAACACTAAATATAATTTTACACTAAATAGTAATACAGCAAAATATAAAATGTAATAAATGCAATGTAAATCTGAGAACCTCATTCTATCGAACAATATCTTACTGGGCAAAAAAATTGCAATTATATCGATTTGAAACGATGATGGAATAAATAATTGGAACCTTTTGGATAATTATTTAAGGAGAAAGAAAAATGTATATGTGTATATTTGTTTCAGTAGTTACTTTTTTTTTTATTATTTACATGAAGAAAATAATTTATTGCCACAAAAAGAAGATAATAAGCTGTTAATTTCATCTTGTCTCCTATAATCCGTTCGATTTTCACTCTCAGTCGAAATAATCACACGATTTAGACGCAACGAAGTACGAAGATGCAATAAAAAATAAGAACTTTTGCTTAATATTTTTGTTTGTTTCCAACCCGACCCTCAGAAAGAGGAAAGAAAATCTGAGACTACCATTATTAGACAGCTTTAAAAAAATTATTAAACGTGTATTTTTTTTTTTTTTTTTTTCATTCGACAAGTATCTTTTACAATATTTCTATTTTTAAATATTTGTACTGTTGGTCTGTTTGTAATGAGCATGGCATTACTCTTGAAAAAAAGTAAAATGCATGTAAATCAAATTAAAACTGGAGGGTGTAAATTTTGACATCACCAGTTTTTCTTTTTAAGTACAAGGTAAACATTTTTTTTTTATTTGGTGCGAGAGGTGTTATTTATTTATTTATTATTTTTTTTAATATTGAACCGGTTTCAACGTTTTGTTACACTTGAAGTAAACGTTAATAAAATTTATTTATTTTGATAAATCTGAAAATAAAAAACAAGTATTTGGGAAAAACATATGTTTAACTAAAGTTTAAATTTCAGAAAAGAAATAATAATCTAAAATTTTATAGTATAAAAAAATTGCTTTCCGTTAAAAAAAAAAAAAGTCGTAAAAAAGGACGGAGATTCAATATATTAGCTACATTTATATTTTAAATTCACTTTATAAAATATGTCTTTTATCTGAAAAAAAATCAGACTGTTTGTAAACGCTATATATCACGTTGAAAGTTAAAGATAAAATACTCCGTTATGCTTAGATTTTTATTCCTGTTTTTGCCATTGAAATACAATGTATTTTATATTTTGATGTTTAAATTCGCAGATATGAATACTATTTTAATTATCATTAAAATCTACTGAATACCAGTAAAATATACGACTCTTTTCAATAGTAAAAATGTTTCTCACGCTTACCAGCCATCATTGAAATATACTTTTCTTTCTTCCATATTTATTAGATTTGTAAAAGTTTTGATATCTGGTTTTTGATGGAGTTTCTCGTCCTAAAATATCCTGAAAACGATCTGACCATTCAGCAAATATTTATCTATGTATTCTTAGAAAATATCTATCTGTCTGTGTGCGGAAAAATTTTGTGGCGATTCTCATTATAAAGTAATGCATAGAATGTATACTGAAATTGGAACTGAAGTTTCTATGGCGTGTACTGAAGTCTCTAGGGCATGTATAACTGCATAAAACTTATCATATTAGAGAGTCATTAAGAAAACCTATGCTGTTTTAGTATGGATAAATATCGACAGACAGGTGTCGTTTCACTGCTACAGTTTTCTTCGTTAATTATAAGATTATGTCTCAGCTTCTATTATATATAATTTCACCGAATTTGACACGTGAGATTACTCGCTCTGCTATTATTCACATTTTACGATTTTCCATGTGGCTATTTCTCAGCATTTACTGATCCAAATATTCCCAAACTACATATTTTTTGTAATAACCTATTTCGAATAAATTTTGGGGCATGTTGACTGGTAGGTAGTGTTGCAAAAACCCACAGTTTTTGAAAGATGGGAATAAACCCAGCAATTTTTGGAATAAACACGGAACATTGGGGAATATTGGAAATTTTAAAAGTAAACAAAACAAATCACTTTCAAAATGGAAGTTATGGTATGGATAACACATTGAACACAAATATACATAATACTTAAAATGTGAATGAGTGTTGCATAAACTTGTTTTAAAGCAGTAGCAATTTCATTTCATACAATACTGCTTCTGTTCAATGCAACCATTACATAATACTTTTTAATATATTTCCAAAAGAGAAACAAACTGACAAATTAATTATTATTTTTTTAAAGTTATTTCTAGCAAAGGAAATAAATTTAAATTATGTATGTTCTGTTTAAAACTTAAAAATATTGTTTAAGTAATATTACTTTATCAGGAAGGTCTTCAAAAATTATTTAACTAAAATTATCATTTTAATTGCAATGATTTTAAGTGATTTTTTTTTTTTTTTTTTTAGGCTTTCCGATAAATATTAATTTTAAATGCTTCACAAACAAGTACAGTCAACTCTCTTTAATCTGCAATTAAAATTTTAATGTTAAAAATGCTAAATAAGAAATCATTAAAAATGAAAAAAAAAAAAAAATGAAAAAAAAAAAGTGTCCATGCATCATATTATTACAAAAATCACAGAATTTTTCAAAATTTCCTTCTCGAAAAACCCAGTTTATTTCCAGGGTAGAAAAGAGTTGTTTCCAGCCTTTACAACACTACTGGTAGGTTACTCTATTTTTTAAAATGATAGGGAAGAAAGTTTTGCGATGGTCACAACGTACTCGTTTGTCCTCAAAATTGTTATATTTATTCTTATTTAGAAGCGATTTCATGAAATTATATTATTCCTGTTTAACAAATGCCAGTAGAAGCCGTAAAATTTCATTCAAACGGGAAAAATAACTAATATAAAATACGATTTTCAGGGATAAAATAGGTAGGTTACGGGATATTTTAATTTGACAAAATATTTACTCACAAAATAACCAAAATATGGCGCTAGTACGTGCAATTTCCAGGGTTTCTATAATTTCATAAACTGCAAATAAAAGGGTCTTAAAGTAAGACATAAAAACAACTGAAACGGCATTTAAGACACGTAAGTGTCTCAAACTATAGCTTAGACGTTATAGATATCTTAATTTAAGACAGAAATATGTCTGAAATATCAATTCACACAAAAATGTCTGAAACACGTAAATAAGCGAATTTTCAGACAGCCAACGAACATGAATTTTAAGACACTTTAAAAATTCAGACACTTGCATTACTTAGAAATTTTTTAAATGGAGTCTATAAGAAAATATGCTTATCCTACTTCTGTCCACATTGAATAAATATATTATCATTTTATATGATAAGTAATTAAGCTACCTAAACTATGGTAGCTTTATGAAATTAAATTTTCATGGAATACTCTAGAGATGTGAATGATATTTTCATGCAATTATCTTTAATATATTTCATAAACAACATGTTTATACACAAAGCTTATTTCATTAAAAAAAAGAAGAAGAAGAAGAAGAATCTCCGTCTTTAAATCTCTTTCATATTAAAAGAAAAAGTATGAAGATGGACGTAGCAAGTAATTTGTAGAGAAGAAAGCAAATTTATAAGTAAACAATCACGAATAATTTGTGCATAACTTTTTTCTTTCTTTCTTATTATTCATTTTAAAAAAAAGTCTTTCACTTATTTACCTAAATCTAAACGTAAAAAAAAAAAAAAAAATCTGGTATTCCTGATTATAGATTGTTTTTATTTAAATATCACTTTAAGGAAAGAAATCGTTATGCAAACATCGAGGGTTGCAACATTCACATACTTGTTATGTACTATTAAAAAATTCTGGACCTCTAGATATGCAATTTAAGATAATAATATTTATTAACTTTAAGATACCATATTATCAATAGTTTTATAGCAAAAAATTAGAAATAAAATATAACACTGCGATTTGTTTCCCGAATACTGAAGTATATTTCATCATAAAAATACGTTTTACTGTATTCGACGGTAGCGTGATTGGTAAACGCTTGACTCCGACAACGCCAGGTTTCGGTTTCCATGGACAGTGTGAGTTCTATTCCTAACGCCGGGTATTATTATTGTTATTATTTTAATATATTATTTTTTTTATGCTTTTAACAATTCTAAAATCTATTTTTAGTAGAAAAACAAAATTGCACGCATATATATTTATTTTATTTATTAAAAACATCATTCCATGAAGCATCAACCCGAGGCCACAATTCATCGACCGTAGTTACTGGTGAATGGTGCATTAGCAGTAGCTTTTCCACGATTAAACAGTCATTTTCATTGGTGCGATATCAGGAGAACGTGCTAGTAAAATCAAAAAACACATTCTATATCAAAGAAGGTCCGGACAATACGGACAACTTGCTATTATCCTGCTTAAATGTTGCGCTACGAAGGTCTAGAACATAAGGCACAACGACAGGCCTTAACTCGTTGGAAATGTAATTGGCGCTATTCAGATTGCTGGGAATGTGAATAAGCGGTAGTCGAGACTTTTATTCATTCGGTGATGGACAAGTATGAAGATGTCGAATACCAGCTAGCAATGTAAAATATTCAATGCCGCCAAATATGGATGAGGCATTATTGATGCTGTAAACATAATTGTGATTTGTCTGAAAAGTGGAGGTCACGCCGTCCCTGTGTCCAGGTTCGTCGTTGATCAAATATTAAAGGCGTCTACGTCAGAGATGCAGTTTGTAGGATAACCGAAGTTTTGCAAAGGGAATCGGAGTTAGCATTGAACTTCAGTAGCACTCTAATCTAAATTTCATAAAAATCATATGTTAACCAGAATAACGCACGTGATCTGCGTTCTATATGGCAGCTTAACATTTTTCATTGTATTGATAAAAAGAATTTGTAACGGAGTTTTTATTTTTCTAATTCCAAGCTATATGTTGTATCTTAACAGTTGTATCATAAAGAAAATAATAAATGATATTTTGTACAAAACCGTGTTGGTATAAATAGAAATATAAATTTCAAACACGAATATAAGAAAATTACTTATTCAAATTTTAATTCGAAAATTATAATAAAAATTATAAAATAATTAGGCACTGAGTATGAAAGAGGCAATATTTTATGCTTGTTTTATCGCAAGAAAAAGAAAATATGAAAGAAAAAAGAAAATACACTATGAAATTTTGTATGTTAATTACTTTTAAAAGAAGAATTTGTAATATATTAACAATATATCATAAAACTATCCGATTGACATTAAAATCAAGTATAAAAATTTAAAGTTAAAAATTAAAGGTTTACAAATTCAATCTTAAAACTGGAATATAAATATATTTTTATCATTTATTTTTATTTTTTATGTCTTATATATATATATATATATTACTTCAATTTTTTTTTTTTACTTGTTGAATGCACCAATATTTCTTACTCTTCATAGAAGAAGTCACACTTTTTATTAATTTTAAAAAATAGATGATTTTGTATGCAATAAAATAGTTTTTATAGTTTTTACCTATTTTTGTTAATTGTATGCCATGTTCATTTGTACAATATGTAAATTAAAAGAATTTATTAAATGAGGAAATATAAATAAGGCAGTAATATTAAACTTGACATTATAGAATTCAGAATGTAAAGTGAGGTGGAAAGCTCTGAATAAAAATTACACTCTATCTGCCAAACCTGAAATTGTAGTAAAAATCGCATAGCAAACATTTTTAAATGGAAGAAGGTTGAAGAAAAAAAAAGTTTTGGAAGGATAAAATGCTTTGTTTGTTTAAGGCAGTTTAGCTTTTATACTTTTAAGCTTTAATCTGTTAACTTTTACATTAAAAAACATTTCTTTTCTTTTATGGTATCTATAAATAAATTTTACTCCATATAATTTTCTACGAAGCAAATTTTACTCTTTATATAGTCAAGGTTATCTGTTCTAAGTAAATTGTTTGAACGTAGCTTTTGGTTTCGTTTCGCCAGCTCCCCGACTAGTAGTTGGCTCTTTGCCAAATGAGAGGAGATTTTTTCTCTCTTTGAGAATGTTACTTTTTTTCTAGTTAGTTTAGTTTCTCGGCCTGTCTGAAACAGGAAGTATAATTTTTTCTCTTGAACATGAAAGTTATGATTTAAATATTATGATCTTGGCTCCTTTATGGAGAAACAATGTTATCCTGAAATATTACTGAATTAAGTTATAATTGTGAATTCTTCAAAGTATACTGCAAATAGTTTTTTATTGTGTGTTTAATTTCTAATAAAGAATTTATGCTCTCCCAACTGACTTTATGACTGAAATTGAACACGTGAATTACAGAACTATAGATTAAGAAGTTGTTTATGATTATATATTTCTGCATATTTTCATGGTACGAATTTTTTCATGGCGCAGTATATATAATAATATTTTTTCATGGTGAACGAAACTCGGGATAAGTGAAATCCCTTGAAAGTAAAATTACCTTTAGATATTAATTTATCTGGATTTGGATTTGAAAGCTTGGATAATTTATTGTGAAAACGAAACTGAAAAATAATAATGACTGGAATTCCGGATTCGTTATTGGATAGCTGCCTGGATATGGAACCAGGTAAGCAAAATTTAACTACTATTTATAACATTGATTAAATGAAATTAGAAATTTTAATTATTTTAATTATTTTGTTTGATTATTTGCTCGCTATGAATATTGAAAAGTTAAAAGCTAAGCGTTCTACGGAACGCTCAAATGTAACTAAATTAATAAATAAATTAGAGAATTTATTATTGGACGATCTAGAAAATACAAAATCAGACGAAATCATCGAAATCCAGGAAATGATAGGTGAAAGAGAAATTGCATTAAAAAATTTAAATAATGAAATTGAAAATTTAATAGTAGATATTAAAGAGTATGAAAAAGATATCGCGACCAGCGATAAATACGGCGAGCAAATAATTTCTGCCAAATGCAAAATCAAACTAAGATTAAAAAGATTATGTAATAATAAAGATGAAAGTAGTTCAAACTGTTCTGTCAGTGAAACCCAAACAAAAACTGGTTCGGCAGTGAGATTGCCGAAAATGTCCTTACCAAAATTTGGTGGACAAATAGAAAAATGGAACGAATTTTTCGATTGTTTCGAAAATTCAATCCATTTAAATGAAAATCTTACAAAGATTGAAAAATTCACTTACTTGAAAACGCTTTTAACTGACAAAGCGTACAATGTTATTGAAGGGTTTTCACTTACGGAACAAAATTATGATAATTGCATAGAAATATTGAAAACACGTTTTGGGCAAAAGGATATTATCATTAATGCTCACATGAATAAATTGATAAACTTAGAAGGCGTAAAAAGTTCATCAAATATAACTGCTTTGAGAAAGTTTTATGACGCTTGTGAAGTAAATATTCGCAGTTTATCTAATTTAGGGGTGACAAAAGGCCAATATGGTCATTTACTGAATCCAATTTTATTAAAATTATTGCCAAACGATCTAGTAGTTGAATATTACAGGCAAAGTGATAAAAGGAAGGATGAGTCTGATGTGACAGACTTAATTAATTTTCTTAAAGTAGAACTTGAATCGCGTGAAAAATCACTTAGTATGATTAATTATAAAAATGCTTCGGTAATTGTAAATAAAAATAAAGCCGAAATTAATGACAGAAAATTTCCAAATAAAATGAATTCATTGAATGTAGGTGTAAAAAATATATGCATATTTTGCAAGAATTATGATCATCATTCTCTTGAATGTACTAATTTAACTGATGTTGAGAAAAGGTTAAAATTAAAGAAGGATGGCAGGTGTTATAAATGTTTTCTAAAATCTCATCTGTCATCACAGTGCAGGGTGAAATCGCAGCCTTGCGAAAAATGTAAAGCAACAGATCATAACAAATTATTTTGTTTTTCAAAAAACTTAAAACCAGAAGTAGTAGAGAACACTATAGTATCGAATTCACATTTGAAAAACAGTAATCAGGCAGCGTTATTGCAAACATGTTGCGTCATAGCCCAATCTAATTCTAGATCAAAAACTGTCAGACTCTTATTGGATTCCGGAAGTGAAAAAAGTTTCATTACTAAAGAATTGGCCCACGAATTAAAATTAACCCGTGTAAGAACAGAAAAGCTAACTGTTTTTGCCTTTGGTATAAATAAAGGTAAAGAAGAGGAATTCGAGGTTTTTAATATTGAACTGCGTAGCAAAATAAATCCTCGTCGGCTCATCCATGTTGAAGTATTAGCTACAGACTTAATAACCGCGACTCCCTTGAAAATCCCAAGGGGCGAACCAGAAATTGAAAGTTATATTAAAAATAAAAACTGGAAATTGGCAGACAATTCATTAAGTGATTCCAAAATTAATATTTTGCTAGGAGCTGATTATTTTTGGAAAATACAGAGAGGTATCATTGAAGAAATCGGTGATAATTTATATGTTGCTAATACTATTTTCGGATATACTGTAGTGGGGAAATTGAATAATAATAGTACAGAAGTAATTAATTCGCATTTTGTATCTGTAAATAAATTTGACAGTTTTGATTTGCAGCGTTTTTGGGATTTAGAATCACTTGGAATATGTGACAGTAAGAATGATTCTATGTCACAGAGAGATATAGAAATTATTAATTCTTTTAATGAAAATTTAAATTTTGTTAAGGGAAGATATGAAATTCAATTTTTGTGGAAGGAAAATAAAAATGAATTAAAATCGAATATAGAAATAGCCAAAAATAGACTTTGGGGTTTGAGAACAAAACTGTCTAAAAATGAATGGCTTAAAAATGAATATGAAAAAATTCTTGAGGAACAAAAGAAAATGGGTATAATAGAGGAGTGTAAAATAAACAAAAATGAAACTGGTGTATATTATATGCCCCACAGACCGGTGATAAGAACAGATAAGTCCACTACAAAGGTCAGAATAGTGTTTGATGCTTCTTCCAAAGAAAAGGAAGCAAAATCTTTAAATGAATGTTTATTTGCAGGCCCCAATTTAAATCCTAATATTTTGGATATTATTTTAAAATTCCGCCTTCATAAAATTGCCTTTGTTTGTGACATTGAAAAAGCTTTTCTGCAAATACAGGTTGCAGAAAATGATAGAAACTTTTTGAGATTTCTATGGTTTGAGGATATAAATAGTAAAAATCCTCTATTAAAGGTTTTCCGCATGACTCGTGTAACTTTTGGTGTTACAACATCACCCTTTTTGCTCTCAGCTACCATTAAACATCACATAAAGGGCTATAAGAACTTGTTTGAGAAAGTAGTTGATATGCTCGATACTTCCTTATATGTTGATGATCTCTTTCATGGCGCTAATTCTGTAAATGAAGCATTTATTTTATCGTCTGGTGCTGTGAAAATACTTAAAGATGCCAATATGACATTAAGGAAATTTAAAAGTAACTCTTACGAATTAAGCAAATTGTGGGAAAAATATGGAATAAACGTTGATGAAGAAATAAATGAGGGAAATATCTCTAAAGTATTGGGAATAATGTGGTCAACTAATAATGACACGTTAAGAATAGACTTTCAGTCTCTGTTAGAAGGGTTTGATAATGAAATTATCACTAAGAGAATTGTTTTACAAACTGTAGCAAAGGTGTATGACCCTGTAGGGTTTATTTCCCCTTTTATAATAAGAGTTAAATTTCTAATGCAAGAACTATGGGAGCAGGGTGTTGATTGGGATTCTGCTTTACCTGATGCTTTAACACAAAAATTTAAGAAATGGCATCGTGAAATACAGGATTTAGAAAATTTTGAAGTGCCTAGAAAATATTTTACGAATTTTGAAAAATTAACTCCTGAAACTATTCAAATTTGTGTTTTCTGCGATGCCAGTTTGAAGGGATATGGTACAGTAGCTTATTTTCGTGATCCTTGTTCCCGTGAAACTTCATTTATTATGTCAAAGACAAGAGTAGCTCCTCTCAAAAAACTTACTTTGCCTCGACTTGAATTGATGGGAGCCTTAACAGCTGCTCGATTAGCTCATTATCTTGGGCAGCTATTTTCAGTTCCCGTCAAAAACATACTATGCTTCTGTGATTCCCAAATTACCCTTTATTGGGTCAAAGGAAGTGCTAGTAACTGGAAGCCCTTTGTAGAGAACAGAGTGCGTGAAATTCAACGATTAGTAGCCCCATCTCAGTGGAGATTTTGTCCAGGGGTTAAAAATCCCGCTGATGTGCTATCTCGTGGTTGCTCAGCAACTGAATTGTTGAAGAATGAAGAATGGTTAAAGGGACCAATCTGGTTGAAAGAAGAGCACTTACCGACATCACTACCGGAAAATGAAGTCAAAATACCTGAAGAAGAGATTTTGAGAGAACAACGGAAAACTACTGTTTGCTCTTTAACTCATGGCAATAATGAATTTGAATTATTATATAAGTTTTCATCTTGGTCTAAATTAAGACGTGTTACAGCCTGGTGTCTTAGATTTATAAAAAATACTAAATGTCGATCTGAGCGAAATACTGGCTTTTTAACTATACAAGAACTTGATGAGGCAACTAAAATTATTGTGAAGTTGGTTCAAAGACATGAATTTGGAGAGGAAATAAAGACTTTAAAATCTGGAAGAAACCTGAATGCTAGTAACAAACTCCTTTCTTTAAACCCTTTTCTAGACAAAAATGAAATTCTTCGTGTTGGTGGAAGATTAAGACACGCAAACCTACCTGAGAGTCAAAAACACCAAACGATACTTCCTAAAACGCATCACATTACAGATTTAATTATAAAGTATTTTCATGAAAAACATCTTCACAGTGGAACTCAGTTAACAATTTCAGTCCTGCGACAACAATATTGGATAATTAATGCAAGAGACGCCGTGAAAAGGAATCTGCGGAACTGTATGAAGTGTTTTAGAACCACATCGAACTTAGCCTCTCAACTGATGGGTGATCTTCCAGCTGCTCGTGTAGTGCCATCGCGAGTGTTTTCGAAAGTCGGGGTTGATCTTGCAGGCCCCTTTCTCATCAAACCTCGTAAGGGCCGAGGTGTTAGATCTTATAAAAGTTATATTTGTTTATATATCTGTTTTTCCACAAAAACAATTCATTTGGAAATACTCAGTGATCTCACCTCTGAAACATTCCTCGCATCCTTGAAGAGGTTTGTTGCTCGACGAGGAAAACCTGAAGAATTGTTTTCAGACAGAGGAACGAACTTTGTAGGTGCCGACAACGAAATGAAAAAAATGATGTCCTTGATCTCTTCTGACGAAAAGATCCACAGATATTTGTCCGAAGAAACAATCAAATGGAATTTCAATCCCCCATCGGCCCCCCATTTTGGAGGACTTTGGGAGGCTGGAATAAAACAGATGAAGGGTCATTTAAAAAGAACTATTGGCGAACAAATATTAACTTATGAACAGTTCCTTACTTTAATTACTCAAATTGAATCGTGCTTGAACTCCAGACCTCTTGTTGCGCTCTCAAATGATCCAAGTGACTTAAATGCTCTAACTCCAGGACATTTTACATAGGCGTAGCCAGCTTTTCATGCGGGGGGGTGCCCAAATTTTAATTTGAAATTTTCAGCATGGATATGCATACATAGTACGCACATTCATATATACTAGTATCGCCCAGTGGTTGAAACTCGACCATTTTTTTGCAAAGCGAGGCAAAGCAAAGTTATTGCCTTGTCCTATTCGGAATGCAATTGCAACACAGCTGCGGCAATTGTTTGCCAATATTCACTCTAACTGAATCAGCAGAGTTTTACTTAATGTAACTATTTCTCTCTGTAGATGTTAGCCTTTCCTGAAATGAGAGAAAAACGCCCCTTGTTGTGTGATACAGCCCAGAAGCTAATTGGAACCATGTCAGACCAAGGTCCAACCAAGTATCAAATTCTGTTAAATTAATTCGATTGGTTCATAAAGTACAGTGTTTGAACAACAACAAAAAAAAAAAAAAAAAAAAAAAAAAAGATATTTTTCAAAAATGGTCGAATTGAGTTCGGGAAATTTCAAAACGTGTAACTTTATCGAAAACCGAAAATCTAAAACATTTCTGAATCTTATATTTTCTACTTATATATGCAGAGGAAAGACTAATAAACCAATTTAAAAAAAGAAAAAATAAGTAGTCAATTTCACTTAATTAAAATGCAAGGAAATCTCGAAACGTGTAAATTCATCGAAAACCGGAAATCAAAAGTTTTTATGTATCTTCTACTTGCTTCTTCTACCCACAAAAGCTAGCAATAAAGACACTTTTTAAAAAAATAAGTAGCCAATTTCAGTTAATTGAAACGTAAAGAAAGCTCAAAACATGTAAATTCAGCAAAAAACGGAAATCGGAATTTTTTCCGTATCGTCTACTTATACATGCAGCAGTTAGTAACAAATCCATTTTCCTTTTATTTAGTATATTAGTTCAATATTTATTGTTTAAATATCACCCTTTGAAATGAAATGTTTATGTTTACATTCGAAACTGGAAGTTTGCCATTTTTTTTTTCTGGAGTTTTGTGATTTTAAATTAAAATTTTATCAATTTTACAGAAAAAATAACTCAATCAAACACATGTAGACAGTAACTTATATATAACTATCCGCGATTGTAATGAAGTGCTCGCCCTCTGGTGGGCTAAGGTGAAATTATCACACCACTGCATATCCTCATATTATGCAATCGACTTTCCATGATGAAATGGCGGAGAAAGAATAATAATTACACGTGGCTGTTATATTTACTAACAACTGCAGTGTTCAGAGAGCGCCATCTATCGATCATTACAAACGCGGATACCCAAATATCGGAATTAAAATCGGCAGATAATTTCCGTTAATTTTTAATAATTTTTTACAAAAAACTCAATGGACAATTAACATAGAAAATCTTTTACATGGCTCCATGGACTGGACAGACAGTGACGTCATCACTTCGCTTGCGTATAATGATGCTACATTATACAAATTACTGTGTCTATGGTTTTATTTGAGCTTTATGAAATTGCCAGATTTAACAACTTCCTACTTTTAGGTATTTTTTAATGTGAAGGAATACGTGTATCAAAGGGAAAAATGGGGGAAAATGCATAAAAAATAAATGTATTTTTAAATACCTTCTTGACATCGTAAGAAAATAATATTTGTATTCGCACCTTCCGGCTAACCATACCTTTCGAATGATACCATTTTCAACCCTCTACTCCCATAATTAATATGTTAAAAAGGGACAACAAATTTTATGCTTGCCTATTAATATATAGATGTCGGTAAATGTACATAATAAATGAATTATGTTATTGCGTGCACAGACATATAATATATATATATATATGATAAAATTTAAATATAGGATGGAGTAAAACTTGAATTATTAAATATATAGAACTAGAACAGAGTTTTTATAAACCAATGCGCAAATGCAGCAAAAGGAAATATAAAACTATAATAAATAAGCAAAATAATTAAAGCCAGAGGAAAAATTAATCCCAAAACATATGAGGGACTTCATCAGGGGTGCTCCCCAATGTAGGGAAAGGAAAATGAGAAGTTTCTGACGAAACGCTGGTAATTTAACCAAATAACACGTTTCTAGCCGTCAACTTCTCACAGATGGAAGCAAGACCATACAGCAAACGAATTTTAATTAATACAAAGCATAAAAGCAATTAAATTCAGAAATCAAGTACAAAATATAATACATCAATATAAAATACAAGAATATAAATAATACAAGAATATATAAATACATACCAGGACAAACTCGAATAGTCATTAGAATATGGAAAATTGAAAACCACCCCCATTATAAACGCAATAAATAAGCTCATAAGGTGATATTATCAAAGACAGGGAAGGGTATGAATGCAGATAGAGCATTTCTGTCTCCGATTGGTCTCTGATCATCAGCTGAACGAATTGCCAAATGACGATCGCACATATTTAATAAACATTGCATAGAATTGGAGGGAAGCAACGAAAGGAACTCACACCAACAAAATCCCACAGAAAATAAACACAAAGCAAAGTTAATGTATTGAAGCAGAAAAAAGGCGTCGAATGACAGTTGAGCAGAATGCCAAATGACCACCATACGTCAGAAGTGCATGAAAAATGACATAAAATAGCAAAGAAATAACAAAAGAAACTCATTAAAATAAAATTGGGCAGAAAATCAACATAAGGTAACACATTTGCCAGGCACTATATGTGAATGAAGGGTTGTGCTTTCGAAGCTGGTAGACGTGTGGTGCCGGGTTCGAATTCAGATCAAGCCCATCAGTGTAGCCGTTATGAGTAGTTTTCGTCCTAACTTGAGTGACAGTTTTCGATAAGCATAAAAGAAACGCAATTTACATTCACTTAAAAGTAAGGAAGATGTGCTGCATTACAATGTATTTTGGCCAGATTTTCTTTTTCTTTTTTTTAAGGGGGGGGGGGGAGAGAATGCATATATTTATCGGAAGGGTGATGTTTTACTGCACCCAGCAAAACTCTTCATTTAACAAGTATAACGAGTAATTCTTAGAACGTTTTAGGCTGTAATTAAACTAAAAACATTTTTATAATATACATTCAGAAAACTTAAAAAATTAAATTAAATTAACCAATGAAGTTCCATCAACAAACAATAAAATATTTGAATTTTCTTCTGCACATCCTTATAAACAGGTCCCATTTGTCCAATCTCAGTGAGAAATATCATGCAGTATCATAGTTCCATGATATTGGGATTAAATACGATTGTGAGTTCTTTGCGACTGCATGTGTCTAGGCTTGGGTGAAGTGTTCTTCACGGAGAGGGGACTATCAAGGTTCCTAGCATATATTCACACTTTTTTTGGGGGGAGGGGGGGGGGGAAGCTTAAGGCGGCCGAAACGCTCTGTTCAAACTTGGCATCTCTGATGTACCAGCTCTGAGACATTTGGTATTTAGGAGCAGCAAGAAATACAGTGAATATATATATATACTAGCAGACTTTGCCGCTTCGCTGGTCGCTACATTTAAGTGAATTCTCAAATTTACATATCATTATTAAAAGAATCTCAAAAAATCAAAAATGGAAAAAAAAAAAAAAAAAAAAAAAAAATCACTGAAATTATACGAAACCCCAGCTAAAATTCCCACTGCGTTAGGTAGGAATTTTTCCGCTCGCAACATGAGGATTCGGGTTTCCATTGCCATCGGCAGCGATTTACCCACAATTCACCTTCTCTCTCTCTCGCGGGTAAGTTAGAAGTTTCACAAAATTCCACCAAAATGCATATTGCGTACACTTAAACAACAACCGCACACCAAAATTTGCCATTCTAAGATAATTTGGAGCATATTTAAGCTTAAAAGCGTGTTTTTTGTATCCCCCCCCCCCACCCTCTACAGGGCGTTAGAAAGTAATTTCGAAAAATCACTTTGTGGTGTGTGTATTGGGAATGTATAACTAATCGACACATCAAAATATCGTTTATCTGAGATAATTTGGAGTAGAGTTACTCTTGAAAAGGCGTCTCCCCCCCGCATTTAAAAAGCAGTGGGAGGAAGGGAAAATTTCAGAAAATCCATTTGTTGTACGTGTTCGGTACGCATAATTAAACCACACATAAAAATTAATCTGAGATAATTTAAAAATGTGTTTATTCCCCTCCACCCACCCCCTAGGAGGAAAAGGAGGGGATTTTCATAAAACCTAGTTATGCTCATAAAGAATCCACGCACTAAAATTTGTGACTGCAGTTTCCATAGATTTCCCAGGACAAATTTAGTGCTAAAAGGGGGATCTCGAATTTGCGCACCCCCCCCCCCCCTCAAAAAAAAAAAAATTTGAAAGTGGCAAGAAACCAAAAATGAGTTTTTTGAAATATACTGAAGAAGACGCATGGCTGTTTTTAATAACTTTATACTACTTTTGGTATCTACTTGAAAAATCCGAAATTTCCCTCTGAAAATCAATTTTTCTCCTCTACCCCCTTAAAGATAGAAAAATCCAAAATCGCATAAAATTTTATTTTCATATCATATTCTAGTCTCTTCATGTGCAATTTCTTCATCGTAAAGTAATTTGGAGCCAAGTTATGCTTACTAACCAGTTTTTGACTTTCGGCCCCAGGGGAGGAACAGAGAGGGAATTTTGGAAAATTTGATAGGTTTACTTTTAACACGTTCGCTGCCGATCCCGCGCCAGCGCGGGATGTGACGTATTGCTTTACAGGTGAAAGTTTACTTTAGGCTGCCGCTTGGCGAAATTTCGAAAATCGCCAAGACGGCGCCATTTCGCATCGTGTTCCGAATAGCAACCTTACACCGGCGGCATACGAAAGCGAGCTTTTCGGCGATCTAACCTAAAAGGAAAACGCGTCTTGAAAAAAAAATCCAAATAATAATAATACATAGGACAAAAGGAAAATTTTCATAAAATAGAATTAAAAGAGAGAAAAAAAAAAAAAAAACGAAATAATTACGAATTTATAACTAATCACAAATAAAAAAATAAAACTTAGATTATACAATCACACCAAATGTCCCTGAAAATTGTGTTGCTTTAGTAATTGATGATAAGTGTTTAGATGATAGTGTTTTTATTTCCAATAATTTAACAGCTATAAGTACAGTCGGTAACAAAAGTGTCCGAACATTAGCAAAAATTCCCATGTAAAAAAAGTACACTTCACAAGGTTTTGTTAAATAAATCCTTATCGAATCATGTTCTTACACTGACTAAGAACAGGATTCGACAAGGATTTATTTAACAAAACCGCATGAAGTATACTTTTTTACTTTGAAATTTGAAATTTAAAAGTTTTCAAAAGTTGTATAAAGTAAATTACTTATCATTAATAATTTATTTATAGTCCTCATTCATTAGGAATGAAAAAATAAATCCGCAACTGGATAATTATAGCAAATTTTTAACGATTCTCTATTATAATGGTACTCTGATCTGTTCACTATACCCCTATCTCAAAATGCATGAAATTAAAACGTATACAAAATTTTGTACTGTAACAACCAGTATTGGCATGAAATTCAAAAATATGCCTCTAAAATTCAGGACCGTGGTTGCCCAGTCGGTAGAGCGCCGGGCTCAGAATTGGAAGATTGCGGGTTCGGTACGCGAGCCTGCCAAAAACCATTGTGTATACTAATGGTGGCTGGTGCTCATAAAATCTGTCGTGCAGGCAATGTTTTCCATGTTCCCATATTAATTATACCTCTGGGTGTCTACGAAGCGTGGGAGTCATCCCTTCCGTGGAGGATCAAAATTGTGATGGCATGTCCCTGGACCACTCTAAGGGTGAGACCCAGACCATCGCCAACTGTCCATTGCGCAGCACTAGTGTGACGTAAAACACAATCAACAAACCAACCTCTTAAATTCAAATGTACAGTCGGCTGCAAAATTATTCGAGCACTAGCAATAATCCTTGCCAAAAAAAAGTTCACTTAATACAGCTTTGTTAAATAAATCCTTGTCGAGTCATGTTCTTAATCAGTCTAAGAACATGATTCGACAAGGATTTACTTAGCAAAACAGTCTTAAGTGTACTTTTTAAATATAGGAATTATTGGCTAGTGCTCGAATAATTTTGCAGCCGACTGTACCTCTTAAATTCCAACTCTATTCAACCAGCCAAACAGTACTAACGCAAACATCACAAATATTCATATTTCAAAATAGATGATTGGTTGGGTTTTATGTCACACTAGTGCTGCGCAATGGGCGATTGGCAACGGTCGGGGACTCACCCTTAGAAGTGGTCCGGAAACATGCGATCAAAATTTTGATCCTCCATGGAAGTGTATTTCAAAATAGAATACTTTCTCTCTAATAAAACACGTATCATCAATATGCAACCGAAGTGATGGCGTCAGCGAGATATTTTATCTACTCAGTACAAACGAAACTATTTGCTATGGAAATTTAACTTATTACTCATTAACTCCAGAGTTTGCTTGTAACGAGCAGATGAATTTTTACACGTTTGACGTAATACAGCGTATTGACGTAACACATGACGCAAACAAGCAAAGGTAAACACAAAGCCTATAACATTTGGCGATGTAGCGCTCTTGTGCAACACGTCAAACATATTCGGCGGGTTAAAGGAAACAAACGTCATTTCAAATTTTAGTCACGTGAAACCGGCAGCGAACGTGTTAAGCTGGGTACAGACCTAAATTCTTGCCAAATGTCGTTAAATTGCGTCCAGCCATTCTCGCGTGAAACCCGGACAATAATAGTTAACAGATGCACTGACACACAATTTCCCCCCCCCCCCTCTAAACACACGCATAGAAAGTCATTTTTCGCTTTCAAGACGGCTGAAACGGGAAGATATTGCAAAATTTTAGTAAGAAACTTAACATAAAACTAAGGAACTTACAAACAAGTTTTTATGAATATACATTGAAGTTTTTGGTATATTTTTCTCTTGCTTAAAATTATACTTACTAATGGCAAGTAAATTGGTGAAATTCCCCACACCTGGGTGTGCATGAACGGGGGGGTGCCCGGGCACCCAGGGCACCCCCCCTGGCTACGCGCATGTTTTATCATAGGCACTGCCTTGACTTCAATACCAGAACCTGACTATTCTTCAGTTAACCTAACCCCGCTAGAAAGATGGAAACTTCTACAAAAAATTTTTCAAAGTTTCTGGAACAGATGGTCTTCAGATTACCTATCAGACTTGCAAAGGCGATCAAAATGGTTAATAAATAAACCAAATTTCAAGAAAGACGATTTGGTTTTAATAAAAGATGATAATCAGCCCCCTTTGAAGTGGAAACTAGGACGCATAATCAAATTATTTCCTGGAGCAGATGGCAAGATTCGTGTTGTTCTACTGAAAACTATTTATGGAGAGTTGAAGCGTCCGATCGCCAAACTATCACCTCTACCATTTTGAACTTTGAAATTTTTATTTTATATTTATTTTATTTTATTTTATTTTTTTTTTTTTTTTTTTTATGTTCCTGTTTTTAATCCATTTATGTTAATCATCTAGTTACAATGTTTCATATGTATATTAATCTCTTTTTTTTCTTATCTATTTGCAGTTGAAGACCAAGAAAATGAAAACCTGTAACAACACTAATGTTGTTATTGTACTTGTAGAATATTTTTATGAACCTTCGTTCATGGGGGCGGAGCATGTTTGAACGTAGCTTTTGGTTTCGTTTCGCCAGCCCCCCGACTAGTAGTTGGCTCTTTGCCAAATGAGAGGAGATTTTTTCTCTCTTTGAGAATGTTACTTTTTTTCTAGTTAGTTTAGTTTCTCGGCCTGTCTGAAACAGGAAGTATAATTTTTTCTCTTGAGCATGAAAGTTATGATTTAAATATTATGATCTTGGCTCCTTTATGGAGAAACAATGTTATCCTGAAATATTACTGAATTAAGTTATAATTGTGAATTCTTCAAAGTATACTGCAAATAGTTTTTTATTGTGTGTTTAATTTCTAATAAAGAATTTATGCTCTCCCAACTGACTTTATGACTGAAATTGAACACGTGAATTACAGAACTATAGATTAAGAAGTTGTTTATGATTATATATTTCTGCATATTTTCATGGTACGAATTTTTTCATGGCGCAGTATATATAATAATATTTTTTCATAAATCATTTTCGTACTCATATAAAAATTTTTGTGTAAGGAATCTTTTTTAATCTAAACTAGTATATAAAGAGGAAAAGTTTGTTTGTATGTGGTAGGTAATCTCTAGAACTACTGAAAAACTACTTTATTTTATTTTATTTTTTTATTTATTTTTTTCACTAATCAAAGGTACATTATCCCTGAGTACTATCCCTGAGTGCTAATAAATATATGTTCAAATAATAATAAAAATCATACATTAATAATATACTTAAAGAAAATCCGGGGATTTTTTTTTTTTTTTTTAGGACTGATGACTATTAGTCTCAATCTGTGATTTTTCAGGTGTCATTTTTAAATAATTGGACATTTATCGGAATCTAAAATATAATTGAATAATTTCAATGTGATATTATAATTTGGAAAAAAAATATATTAATAGTCCTCCGTCCTAACATAAATCCTGCTTTTGCCAGAATTTCATCAAAATCTTTTTTTTTTTTTTTTTTTTGAAAGAAAAAGAAAAGAAAATTAATAATAATCAGTATCGAAACAAACACTATCGAAAAAAATATTTTATTTTATTTTTTCTTTTTAAAAATTTTGAATTAGGAAATAAAAAGTGCGCGTGCAAAATGAAATAAAACTAAGTAAAAAATTAATTTAATGATTTAATTTTTATATAAAACATGATCGCGTGCTATCTTAAAAAGTGAATGTAAAATTTAAACTTTATGTGATGCGTGTGGCATCTATAAAAATTGTTTTAAGAAATAGAATAGAATAAAGAAAGCAACAATGTTGGCTACATTTTGTTATATAGATTGGATTTTTTAAAATTTTATAGAAGTAATATCTACCGTAGGAATAATTTCTTATGTTAAAACTATAGGGCATTGTTATGCGAACACAAGCAATGCTACTTTTTTTAAATTTTAAATTTAATATACTTTATTTTATTTTTATGTTTTTTTTGTCAAAAAAAAAAAAAAAAAAAGTAAAGTAAAAGAAAAGAAAAGAAAAACATTAAATTTAGTAAATTTTATGAATATCCTCTTTGCAAAACATTGTTTTTTTTTTTTTTTTTTCTCTTTTAACAGAAATTATGCCAACATAAATAAAATGTCATCGCACTCTTGGCGATAAAAATTTAAAAGGAGTCATAGGGTTATTTGCTAAAACTGTACTGACTTTGGAAGTATGAAAACTTGGTCGTCAACCGCGAATTTTATTTTGAAACATTTCTTTAAATGATTCCGGTTTCACTGCTGCACAGTATTTATTTGGTTATAATAATAATTTGGCGTCCTATAAATTAAAATTTTAATTAGGGGAGGAAATTGGTAGAATATTTATGAGTTTCAAATTTTAAAGGTAAATAAGAAAAGAAATAAAGTGCAAAAAATTCGCACGGATTTGCTAGTTTTTTTTTTTTTTTTTTTTTTTTTTTTTTAGCTTTATGAGCTAAATAATAATAATAATAATAATAATAATTAATTCAATTGATTAAAAAAATGCTCCTTGATTATATTCAACGTGTAATATTCATTAGTTATTGAATATTACTACATTCAATAATTATTGAATATAAATCAGAATACGAAAATCCTTATAAAACTAAGCAATGAAACTCCCATTGAATAATATGTGGAAGAAAGGTTGAAACTGACTGACATACATTACTTACAAAACTTTGAATAAACACCATAAAATGTAATAAACTCGGAACAATTGTTTCGGCTCGAAAGAGCACACGACCCTCAGTCATAGCAGCAACGCACAAAATCGTTTTCAATGGAAAGAAAAAGCATATAAAATAGAATGTAATTATAACGCCTAGTGTGTGTAGAATTGTAAAATTAAACAAGAAAATAAATAAAAATAAGTAAGATTAAACATATAACGAAAAATATATAATGAATAAAGAAAAAAATCTCAGCTATTGTTTTTAGAAAACCGTTCTCTGTCTCTTTGCCGCCGCATGCTCTCTCTAACCACGCCCCTCAACAGAAAATATCTGCTTTTTATACTTAAGTTTATCGTGCCTTACACATTTGTTCTGATCCATCTAATCTTTCGAAAGAAATTAAGTATTTAAAATCTCTTGCTCTCTCTCGTGGCTATAATCCATCTACTATCGATAAAGCTCTGTATAAATTTAAGAATACTAAATGTTCTGCTCCCAATTTGAACGATAACTGTCTCATCCCGGTTGTCTTACCTTTTTATTCTTCACTCTCTTTTAAAATCTCTAAAATTCTTTCACCATTTGGTTTTAAAGTCATTTACAAACCCTTCAAAAAAATTAAATTATCTTCTCTTAAGGATCCCATTCCCACCAAAAAACCGGTCTGGTATCTATTTAATTCCGTGTTCGTCGTGCAACTTAGGTTATATTGGTCAAACTAGGAGGCGTTTAAAGTACAGAATAAATGAGCACCGTCGGAATGTTCATAATGAAGAGATAACCAAATGTTCTATTGCTTCCCACTGCTGGACTAATGTTCATCGTTTTGATTTTTCCAAAACTAACATAATTTCATCTCCTGTCTGTTCTTCTCATTTGGATATTCATGAATATTTTTACATATTTAAAAATTCAAAAAATCTTCTTAATGATATTTCTTCCACTCCATTCTTCCCTGATGATTGGAAATTACTCACGTAACGTAGATTTTCGTTTAATTTTGATATTTTTTAGATTTTGTTTTATATTTAATCTTACTTATTTTTATTTCTTTTCTTGGTTAATTTTACAATTCTACTCACACCAGTCGTTATATTCACATTCTGTTTTATACGGTTTTGCTTTTCATTGAAAACGATTTTGTGCGTTGCTGCTTTGACTGCAGCACTCGTGCATACTTTGTTTGCCTGATGAAGGGTCGTGTTGGAAAACTAGAGCAGCTGTAATAGTTCCTTCCCCAAGGCCAGCAATAACTGCAGAACTCAGCAGTACAACTCAACTCCTCTCCGGTTGAAGCGAGAGCTACCGGAATGCTTCTGTTTTATCGCTACGAAAGAATGTTCTTTTTTGATCAATATGTCGCTATGGTGCGAATATTATTCGAATATAATATTACTTTAATTTCCGGGCCCTCTGTACATAATTGTTGTATAATAGTTTGTAAATAGTAATGTTTGTGTTCAACAATATCTGTTTATGGAAGTGTGTGCAGTTTAATTAAAAGAAAATATTGAAATTATTCTATGTTCTATTTCAAGACTCCAGCCTGCTTTATTCTTTAAAAATTGATTGTGAAACCAATAACTGGCGCCCCCGGGCGGGCCTGGCGTCTTTTAAAATAGAATGATTAATAATTAAGAGGTAAGAAGATTAGATTTTTTCCATTTTGAAGTTTTTCATTGATGATCTAAAAAAAAGAAATATTAAAACGAAACTTACGAAGAATATTTCCTAAATGAATGCATTTTATTAATGAATTTATTATATCATTTAGATAGTATTAGATAGTAATACAAAGTGTATTATTTATTGATATAATGAAAATAGAAGTTTATGATTGTCAATTGAAAGTTTGTAAAACGAAAATATTTTGGTTTTGAAGTTTATTTTGTGGTGATTTCAAATTTATGAAAACGAGATTTACTAAGTAAAATAAATATTGAGTGAATATTGTATTATATTATTTGATAGTAAAAATGGAAATAATCAAAAGAAATAAAACTGCACACAGAGCTTCCTTTACGAGGGCCTATAATAAGCTAGAAAATATACTAGCAGACGAAAATTCTTCGTTCGAAGAAGTAGAGATCAGTTTAGTTTTATTTAAACAAAAATCTGATACATTAGAGCTGACACATAATACATATTTAGATTCTTTAAAAGAACAAGAATTTGAAACAGAATTTGATTCTGTAGAAGAATATAGGGAAAAATCACTGAGAATTCAATTAAAAGCTCAACGCTTTTTAGAAAATCACAAAAAATTAAATGTAAAAGAAAGAAATATTGTTGAAAATGATAATCAATTAGAGATTAACAAATTGGGTAAAACATTATGTCAGCGTCTCCCTGTAGTTAAACTTTACACGATCGGGGGAGATTTAAAAGATTGGCTCACATTTTGGAATCAATTTAAGAATATTCATGAGAATAAAAATTTAAGTAAAGCAGATAAATTTCACTATTTGATTCAGTCAACTAAAATTAAATCAGAAGCAAGAGAAATTGTTCAGTCATATCCCGTAACTGAAGAAAATTATGATTTGGCTATACAGAGCTTAAAAGAAAGGTATGGTCGAGAAGACCTTTTGATCGATTTTTATGTTAGGGAGTTATTAAAACTCGTTCTTAATTCTAATAATAAGAAAAATTGTTCTTTGAGCGGTTTATATAATAAATTATCTACTCAGTTACGAGCGCTAGGCACTTTGGGTGTTACTAGTGAAATGTGTGGCCTAATTTTATATCCCTTAGTTGAAAGTTCATTACCCATAAATATATTACGTTTATTTGAACGACAGAGAAAAATTCTAGAAACTGAAAATAAAATATCGAGTCTTGATGCCATACTTCTGTTTTTAAGAAATGAAGTACAGTCTGAAGAAAAGATTAAATTGAGCAGAACCGATCTTTGTAATACGCTTCCTGAGCGCGAACATAAAGGTTTAACAACTTATAAAAATGTAAAAGATAATTATTCATCCGCAATGGAACTAATTACACATGATTCAAAAAGTAATTTATGTTCATTTTGTTCAAAAGATCATGAAATGCGATTTTGTAAGAAAGCATTTTATATTCCTTTAAGCGAGAAACTTTCAGTTATTAAAAATAAGGGATTATGTCGAATCTGTTTAGTTAAGGGCCACGTAGCCAATTCATGCAAATCAAACATTAGGTGTCAGATTTGTAGTAAGAAACATTTAAAATTTATGTGTCCCACGTTGGAATCTAATAAAAATAATGAAGGTTCTAGGTCACTTTCGAATCACGATGAAATAAAAGAAAAGTGTGTTGACACACTGTTTACACAAAAAGAAACTAAATCAAAATCGCATGCCACTAAGAATGTATTTTTACAAACTTTAGTTGTAATGCTGCATGGAAAAAATGCGAAGCGCAAAGCGAGAGTTGTCCTAGATACAGGGTCTCAAAAGTCATATATATTGAAATCCACTGCAGAAGAATTAAATTTCGATTTTGTAAGAGAAGAAGAATTTTGTCATTCATTATTCGGTGGAGAGAAAACAGATATAAATAAACACATATGTTACAAAATTTATTTGAGCAATCTTCATAATGATTATATTTGTAGCTTAGATGCTCTAGATCAAAATGTTATTTGTAATGATATTTCTGCGATAACTCAAGGAAATTGGATACGTGAGTTAAAAAATAAAGGAATCAATTTAACTGACATTGACAATTCTGGGCCTATCGAAGTTCTTTTGGGAGCAGACGTCGTGGGCAAATTATTTACTGGTAGACGAGAACAACTTAAGTCAGGCTTAGTCGCCATGGAATCGAAATTAGGATGGACTTTGATGGGAAAAGTCCCTCAGTCCAGTAGTTGTAGAGATATAAATATGTCTGTCATTAGTATGCTTTCACAAGAAGACATATCGGTTTCGAAATTATGGGATTTAGAACTCCTTGGCATTAGAGATCCTATAGAACAAAGTAATAGGGAAGATTTTGAAAAGGCTGTTATGATACATTTTAAAGAAACAGTCAAACAAAAACAAGATGGAAGATATGAGGTCCATTTACCGTGGAAAAATGACCATGCTTGCTTACCGAGCAATTACGAAGTTGCAGTACAAAGATTAGAATCTACTGTTAAAAAGTTAGAAAAAACTGGATATCGTAAAAAATACCATGAAGTTTTTAAAGAGTGGATTGATGATAGAATTATTGAAGAAGTTCCCGTTGAAGAATTGGCGCTTGCTAATTCTTATTACCTTCCCCATCGTCCAGTAATTAAGGAAACATCATCAATGACCTCTATGAAAATTAGGCCCGTTTTTGACGCCTCAGCTAAGAAGCCTGGTTATCCATCCCTAAATGATTGCTTAGAGACTGGTATTAACTTTATTGAAACCATTCCTTCGATTTTAACAAGATTTCGCTTATACAAAATTGGGGTTATTTCTGACATTAAAAGAGCGTTTTTACAGATAGCTTTGCACGAAAAAGATCGAGATTTCTTAAGATTCCTCTGGTATGATGACAAAGATGATATAAAGGTTTTCCGTCATACACGTTGTGTTTTTGGGGTAACCAGCTTTTTTACTCATGGCAGTAATTCATCACCTTTTGTCAGCTGAATCGTTGAAAATAAAGTATTCTGAAAAATTGCTGGAAAGATTGCGTGACAGTTTTTACGTGGATAATTGTGTGGCCAGTGTACATAACATTTCAGAGTTAGATAACTTTGTGAAGTATGCCACAGATATTATGAAAGAAGGAAAATTTGATCTTAGGGGCTGGGAAAGTACAGCTTGTCCTGAAATCCCTTCTCAAGATTCTAAAACACAAGTGTTAGGCTTAATATGGGACAAATACTCTGATACCTTAGAAATAGATTATGAAGTGTTAAAATTTGATAAGACAGAAAAACTAACGAAACGAAAAATTTTGTCATTTATTAGTAAAATTTTCGATCCGACAGGTTATATTGCCCCAGCTTTAATACAACCCAAAATTTTGCTTCAGGCCATACGGAAAACTAAAGAACATTGGGATGCGGAAGTTAGTGATGAAATTAAAAGGAAGTTTCTTGGTTGGGTCAAAAATTTGCATTTTTTAAAAGACATAAAAATACCTAGATGGACTGGTGTGACTGAATCGTCACTTCTAAGTTTGCATACATTTGTAGATGCGAGCAAAGATGCCTATGCCGCATGCGTTTTTCTAAGATCTGAGTCCACTAATGGTGTAGTGAACATTCACTTATTGCAAGCTAAATCTCGAATAACTCCACTGAAAAAGATAACAATTCCACGTTTAGAGCTCATGGGAGCTACAATAGGAGCAAGATTGTTCAAATCAGTTAAAGATGCTCTGAAAATGGAAAAAATAGAATCCTATTTTTGGACTGATTCATCTACAGTACTCAGTTGGATTAAGCGGCAAGAACAGTGGTCAGTTTTTGTGAATAATCGCATAAATGAAATTAGGAAACTTACTGATGCTGAGAATTGGTTCCATGTTTCCGGTGAATTGAACCCTGCTGATCTTGCATCCAGAGGATGTGGAGCTAAACAGCTGTTAAAATCTCAGTGGTGGCTGGGACCAGTCTGATTGAAGAATCCAAGAGAGCAATGGCCTAAGTCAGTCATAAATATCAATGAAGAAGAGATTGCTCAAGAAAAAAGAAGAACTGTAGTTTCTGCTAATAATATTGAGTTTGAATCTGTTGTATCCCGATTAGCGAACAGAGTTTCAAAATTTTCCAAGATTGTTAAAATCATAGCTTGGATATTACGTTTTCAACCGAAATCTAAAGACTTAAGAAAATATCCAAATATTACATCTGAAGAAACTGAAAATGCTCAAAAGACACTTTTTCGTTGTGTACAGACTGAATGCTTTACCGATAAAGAAGGCAAAAGATCTCTCGTAAATTTCCAAACTTATAAAGATGATGAGGGAATACTAAAACTGAAATCAAGACTTACAAACGAAAATGAAAATTCTGATTTTATTTTTCCTTTGGTTCTTCCGTCCAAACATCCAGTAGTGAAAAGACTTATCGAGCAAGAGCACATTGTCAACAAGCATGCTGGAGCGTCTGCTCTAGTACTTGTTATTTTGAGAGAACGATTTTGGATTTTAAAGGGAAAAAGAATTATTCGAAGTGTCATACATGAGTGTAATATCTGTAAGAAGCAAAAGGTTAAACATCTAGAAGTACCATTTCCTCCTCTTCCAGAAGATCGCACGAAATTAACAGCAGTTTTCCAAGTCTCAGGAGTTGATTTAGCAGGTCCTCTGCTCACCAAGTCCAAAGAAAAAGTTTGGATCGTACTATTTTCTTGTGCGGTGTTTAGGGCTGTACATTTAGAATTGATTCCATCACTTAGTACGAATGCTTTCATTCAGGCTTTACGAAGATTTATAGCGAGAAGAGGACGGATTTCTGTGTTATACTCCGACAACGGTACAAACTTCACTGGATTAAATAACGCATTGAAGAGTTTGGATTGGACTGAGATTCAACGAACGTTTGAAGTAAAGGAAATTAGATGCAAATTCAACCCACCATCAGCCCCATGGTGGGGAGGGTTCTGGGAAAGACTTATAAGAATTCTCAAAGATTTGCTTCGAAAAAACTTAGGTAGAGCCTCTCTGACACAAGAAGAACTACATACGCTTGTATGTGAATGCGAATCTATTATGAACACTAGACCGTTAACGTACATATCTGAAGATCAAGAACTAAATATTCTAACGCCTTCACTGTTCCTTCAAGAATTACGAACAAGTGATGTACCTGACTTGGATCAAATTGAGAAAACTGACGTTGTTGAAAGATACAGATATATTCAGAGAGTAAGAGAATCTTTAAAGCAAAGATTCAGAAGAGAATATCTTGGTTTTCTACGTTCGTCGATCCCCAAAAGTCACGACACAGTTCAAGTGGGTGATATAGTCTTGATTGGCAGCGACGATAAGAAACGCTTATGTTGGCCCTTGGCAAAGGTCATCGAACTCTTTCCTAGTAAAGATGGAATTATTAGGCTGGTTAAGCTTAGAACATCGAAAGGAGTTTTACTACGACCGATCCAGAGACTCTATCCTCTTGAAATCACGCAAAGACTTGAACAGCATGTGCCAAATCCTGCACCAAAAACAAATAACAGTAGTGAGAAGCCTAATGATGGAGAGCTACTTAAGACACGTTTTGGCAGGGTAGTGAGGCCAGTAAAAAGACTTGATGTGTAATTTTAACATAAGACTGCTCAAAAACTATAAAAACATTTTTTTTTTTCTTTAAAAAGTGAACTCTAAATATTTTTTTTTGGTATTTTTCTTTTTTTTTATTATTAGATATGTAATGTAATTCATATATATATTGTCATTTGTTAACCTTTCTATTAGTATTTTTCTGTGTCATATTTCTGTTGAGCATTTTTGCAGAACGCTCAAGTGGGGAGGATGTTGGAAAACTAGAGCAGCTGTAATAGTTCCTTCCCCAAGGCCAGCAATAACTGCAGAACTCAGCAGTACAACTCAACTCCTCTCCGGTTGAAGCGAGAGCTACCGGAATGCTTCTGTTTTATCGCTACGAAAGAATGTTCTTTTTTGATCAATATGTCGCTATGGTGCGAATATTATACGAATATAATATTACTTTAATTTCCGGGCCCTCTGTACATAATTGTTGTATAATAGTTTGTAAATAGTAATGTTTGTGTTCAACAATATCTGTTTATGGAAGTGTGTGCAGTTTAATTAAAAGAAAATATTGAAATTATTCTATGTTCTATTTCAAGACTCCAGCCTGCTTTATTCTTTAAAAATTGATTGTGAAACCAATAGGTCGTGTGCTCTTTCGACTCAAAATAATTGTGGCGAGTTTATTGCATTTTATGGTGTTTAATCAAAGTTTTGTAAGTAATAATTTACAACACCAGTTCAGTGGTGCTTTCATATTAATTGACTGATATACAGTCATTAATACTAATGTTCAGAAATGTTAGGGGGAAAAAAATCAAAAATAATTTTTCTGAATATCTGAATATGTAATTCTGAAATTGTAATCTGAATACAATTCAGATTTCCCAATATTGATATACATTCTTTGATGGTATACAGTTGGCAGTAAAAGTATCCGAGCATCAACCAATAATTCTGATATCAAAAAAGTACACTTAATAATGTTATGTTAAATAAATCCTTGTCAGGTTGTGTTCTTAGGCTGACTAAGTACATAACTTGACAAGGGTTTATTTAACAAAGCAGTATTAAGTGTACCTTTTTTAGACAGGGATTATTACTAGAGCTCGGATACTTTTTCTGCCGACGGTATATCACAGAAAAATGTATATCAATATCAATATTGGGAAACAATATTCACGAATCTCAGAAATTGATATTGAAAAGTATCAAAAAATATTCTTCAGAAATATTAATATATATATATATATATATATTAGAATATCATGAAGTAAAAATAGATATAGCTGAATATCTAAAAATATTATTCAGAAATATTAGAAAAAAAATATTTCTAAATATCCAGAAACAACATTTGAAAATCTCAGAAATCAATATAGCTATATATTTAAAAATGTTAATCAGAAATATTAGAAAAACGTACTGAGAAATATCTTGAAACAATATTCAAAAATATATAAAATATATATTGCTAAATATTTAAAAATATTATTCAGGAATAACCAAATGAAATATCAGGCAATACCTGAAAATGTTATTTAATAATGTCAAAATATAATATTGACAATTATCTAAATACTGACCAACATTAATTCCAAATTATCTGTTTGTCGATTTCTATTTTTTATTTATTTATTTATTTTTTCAGATTTTAAAACAACTTCTTAAACGTTAACTGAAATTGTAAATTAATAATTTCACTTTGCAAAATCCAATATTCAAAAGATTTTTCAAATAAAATAAAGTACTAAAAATACATTTAACTTAAGCGTATGTGGCTTAAACATTTGTTAATCACAGGATTTTTTTTTTTTTTTTTTTTTTTTGAGAAGTAAAATTAAATACTTTCAACCACAAGTCACTTCGATAAATAGTAGAAGATTTTATATAAAGTAATCAACTATTTCATCTGTTATTTTTAAAGTTATTAAATAACTATTCCGCAAACATCTGTTCAGCAAGCTATTTTCAAATTTATTAAAATTGCTTGACGAGGAAGTATTTTATTCGCGAAGTCGTATGCGCCTTTACGTTTTACCCACCAAATATTCGAAAATATTTAACTTTTTACGGATTTTTTACTGGGATTTCGCCGATAAATTTGACTGATCTTTTAGTACGCAAGTAACTAGCATCATTGGATTTTTTCCCCCAGAATATTTTGAGTATGCGCTTTAAGGAGACTTTCAATGTCAGTATCACTGCCTGTTGACTCATAAGTCATTTGTTTTATTGATCAGCATGTTTACATGGTATAAAATTTCTTACATTCTTTAATTTTTTACCAAATATTGTATTGTTGAACAAAATGTACCCATTATCGCAGTTCAACAATTGGAAGAACAAATGCAACAATGGTAATAATTTGAACAATGGATTTGTATATAGATATAAATACATATTTCACAACAATGCTTTACTTTTTAACTATTTTATTCATTCTAATTACTATCATTTAAGAATGGCGCTTCTTGTTTTCTTAGGTGCTTTTTTAATGGGTTGCTTTATACAAAAGCTTCTCAATTGGTTTATCTTTAAACTTTTCGAGTATCATTCTACGAATGATACTCGGATTGTTTTGGAGAGCAATTATATTCCAGGTCTTAAATCTAATCCATCTTTGTCGGCATCTAATCTTCGCCCAATATTTCTTTTAATATTACAGATGTCCTTATTCAAAATAGTAACCTTAATCCAATAAGTGAAGAACAAATTCACCTTCCCGAAATCGATAGAAAAAAATATAGCAATAAGAATTATATTTTAAACCGCAAGAAAAAACTCTTTATTTCAGCCTTAAATATCCGTCGCCCTCACAAGCATCCCAAATAAAAAAAATTGCCACAATTTTAATACCTTCATACGATTTCTGAATCACTGCCTGAGACTGATACTGACGAACCTCCGTTGCAAATCGAAGGGGAATCAGTTCTTTCTCAGGTAGTGGACTCAACCAATGAAAATGAACCAACTTCTAATTCATCACGACTTAAAAAAAAAAAAAAAAAAACGAAATTGAGGAATTTTTTAAAAATATGTTCTTGTTGCATTCGCAGTACGGAAGACTAAACCACCCATGGGATGTGTGCTTGTAGTAAAAGTAAGAACCGGGATGTCAAAACTCTCCTGGCAGTAGGAAAGGGAGACTGCCTTATCAAAACTCCCCGATGAGAAACAATGCATGGCGACCTCCTCGTGGTGTTTCTCGGGTAACGCTAACAGCCATGCGTATTTAATCTAACATATAAGGTTATGCGCGTCCTGACATGCATTTGTGTGTGAGTAAGTGGTTCCGACGCACTTGTCCCCACCTTTTTTTTTTTTTAAAGCTGAAATACACCGGACATTTTTCGCCAAGGAGACTATTTTCGCTACAGCCATTTTAATACAAGTAGCGCAGCAAAAATTGTAAAGACGTTGTTTTGCCTTCCAACGTCATACTTAATAAAGTTGTGAGAGAAAGTAATTCACAGAGACAAATGTGAAACTGAATATTATATTTAATTAAATTTCAATTCAAGGGAGCATGGGACTACACAATTAAACTACCCTTTGAAATACATTTATTTGCTCAAACTTCCTCGTAAAATTATACATACTAAATACTTTTACTAGCTAGCAAGAATGTAACTTAACTATCATAGCATAAATCAATAAACGATACTATATTACCACTCTTGAAAGAAACTTGACTGCTAGCTCGATGATCTCTTGAACAGCTAGATATCCTAGGCGTACTCACGGCCAGACTTATGCTTCCAGGCAGAAGTCACTTCACACCTAAACCACCTCCATCCCTCATCTCCGAGCACGATACCTTCATCCTTTTTATACGTTTTGCTAATTTGCATCTTTCCTTTTAACCGCGCTTGCACTAAAACTCCCTTGGCGAATCTCGTAAAATACGCAAGTTCTTTTTAAATCCTAAATCCTTATTAGAATACTTTAGTAGGGAAAGTAAAACCCTGAAAACAGTTTCGTGACTCATACTTTGCGAAACTGCCTCCTACCTTACAGCTCCCCCCTTTGAAAAATAAAATTTTGTTAGAAGGTTTTTAAGCGAAACTTCGAAAAAATTTTCAAACTTAAAATAATAATTTTAAATCAACTAATAGCTTCCAGCTTCTTAAAATTTAAATACAAAATACCGAATAAACTTATTTGTTCCCTCTAAAATAATTCTGAACTAACAACCTCTAAGAGAAAAAAAAAATCGCTTCTATACTTAAGCTTAAACTAGCAAAATCTTCCTTAAACACTAACGTAATTAAATTTCGAAATGCAAGCTTCTTAATACCGAATGCGTGATTCAAACATTTAAACTAAGTTCTTAAATCTATAATTTCAATAATTTTAACGTTATAATCCTAATCTACAGCAATTCCTTAAATTTCATACATTATATGAGGAAGGAAAAAAAAACTAATTTAATATCGTATTTATTCTAAAAAAAAACTTTACCAAATTTCTTAAACACGCACTTTTAGAAATTTTAACTAATACAAAAGTGCGTCATTTCGAAAAGCAAACCTTCTCTTAAATTGCTCGTTAATATTTTAAAGTTACTGTCTAGTGTAGTCCCATATCTTACAGAGGTAATGACAATCATCCAGCTATATCTGGGAATTCATTTTGTTTAACAAATATTCAAAATTTTACAATGAAAATTTAGCAGAATTGACAAAAGATCTTCAGCTTCCTTGAGATGATAAAAAATAACTCTTCTTACATTTATATCATTTAGAAATTAGATGAAAAGCTTAGCATTTTGTAATATCTACAGTTAGCAGATGCAACTCAAATCAACAGTAATGTGAACATATCAATATAACATACTTAAATGTTTACACGTACATTATTTCCCCTCTTTTTTAAACTGATTTAATTCGAAGCTTAAAGCAAAAACTGCTTACATTTGAGATGCTAAGTTAGGCGAGTAGTGTTAGTAGGTTTAGCAAATTATAAAATTTATACAAAATTTCAGTTTTACCCAGTTATAATTTGAAGCTACATTTTAAACTAGTTTAACTCAGATAGACATATATTCGGATACATATACATTCAAAAATTTTCCTCCATATAACAACATACAGTCGGTAACAGAAGTGTCCGAACACTAGCAAAAATTCCTATGGAAAAAAAGTACACTTCGTACGGTTTTATTAAATAAATCCTTGTCGAATCTTGTTCTTAGTCAGTCTAAGAACATAATTCGATAAGGATTTATTTAATAAAACCGTATGAAGTGTACTTTTTTTGCATAGGAATTTTTGCTAGTGTTCGGACACTTCTGTTACCGACTGTACAATAATTAATATTTCATAGATTTAGACATTTTAAACGAGATTCAGTATACATTCTGCAGGTGATGGCTGTAAAAAAAATTGTCAGCTTGACAGGTAAACAATAGACAAATTTATAGTCATAAAGTATAGTTCATTTCCAATAAAAGTTGAAAGTTTTTAGGATTTTCCCTTTTATCCTGAAAAGTAATACACTTGAAAAAAAAAAAAATGAAAAAAAAAAAAATGGAACGTAATCACCTGATTTTTATATAGCTTGTCTTCGTCATCAGGTGTGGATTATCGTCTGCTAGACCACTGGCAGCTGTGGGATCTGGGTCGCATCCGAAATTTTAGGTAACAGACTGTCAGGGGGCTTTTCTTTTCTGTTCAAGTCTGTTCTAGCACTGGCAACATAAGGGGGGGTGGGGTAGCCACTTCTGTCCATACTCTTGCTTGAAAACCCTTTCTAGGTCGCTTCCTGATTCTGTAGTTACAGTCATCATTTGGAGGAGGGGGGCGCTTCAGTTTTCGTTTGCTGGAATGATGCAATACAGGATGACTAGGTGGAAGAAAAATAAAGTTATCATGCAATAGTGGTGCTGTTGAATTTACGATGAGTGTTCCTCTTTTAGGAAATTTTTCTATAGGTATATCAGTATCGGGGATTTTAACTGAAGGTGGGAAATTGCTTTCAAGAATTTCGTCAAATATTACATCGAAATTTCTGTTTTTCGACAACTCGTTTTGTTCAATAAATTTCTCTGTGAATATTTCATTTGAAGAATTAGTTTTCGAACTTTTGCACGCTTTAGTTATTTTGTACCGAGTGATTTTTAGATCATTTGTTACTTCGAAACCATCAAAAGTAACGGTACCGCCAACGTTTAAAATATTTGAAAAGTCGTTTAGACCAAGGTTTAATGCAGACCTTCCATTTACATGAAAATCATGTAAAGAAAATGAAATTGGTTTGTCACAAATATCATTACACTTAACACCCACAAATTTAGAAAACACTTTCACAATTTCCCCTTCCATGCAATTAAACTGTTTAATATTGTTGAAACATTTTAGGTTATCTTTTTTAACTTCAGAAAGTTTAAAGTTTTCAACGTCATTAATCGAAGCATTTTCATCAAACATATCTATTGAATTTAAGAAAGTTGTATTTTCGCTATCGCATTGAAAACTATCAACAGTTTTAGGATCATTTTTACACTCTGCAATATTTAAATGAGGATTAACTATATCATGTATATAAACTTTTGTTTCACATTTAAAATTTTCCGAAGTTTTATCTGCATTTACACATTGAATATTAGAATTTTCTTTGAAAATGTCAATGGCTTCCTCAAAATATATTTCAGTTTCACATTTACAATTTTTAGAAATGCTTGCATCCCTTCTCGAAGAAATATAAACATCATTATGTAGATAACTTTCAATTTTACAATCATATTTAAGCTTTCTAGATAATTTAACATTATTTATGCACTTAATATCCAGATTTTCTTCAAAAATATCAATTGAGTCATAAAAGTAATTTTCACTTTCATTAGTTACATTATCACTTTTTAAATCTTCATGTAGTTTTAAACCCGAATTATATACAGGGAGTACACTTTTAGAACAATTTGTGGTCTGTTCATTTGGTTTAAGAGCGGATTCATTCGATGAGGGTAGTTTAATTTGATCAGTTTTCCTAAAATGGACAGTCCATGAAGATAAAAAATTCACAAGACTAACTGACATACTATGAAGATTTGCAGAATAATTTCTAACTCCGTGTGTTGGTGCTCTAGCTACGTTGTATGTATTTCTAGGCAAATTACGCTGGTATTTATCATTACGCCGAAAATCACTTCTAGAAAAGTTACGTTCAAAATTTCTGGGATGCTGTGCGGTTTCATGTTCGTGATCATTATAGTTGCGAGAAAAATTTTGAGGACGGAAAATGTTCCGTTTGTGCCCAAAGTTTCCTTCGTTTTCTTTACCAGTTGTAGAAAAGTGACGGTTTTCGTATTTTCTTAGTATTTGAAAAAGTGAATCATACGAATTTATAACCTGCAGATCTAAAAAATCTTGCAGAGGTATAGTGAAAAGTGGGATAATTATATCGACTACAGCATCAAAAGATAATTGCATATTTAGCTCTTTAATAATTTCCAATTTACGCAACAAAAATTTTGTTGGTTTATCAAAAAATGACACGCTCCGGCCATACAATTCTGGATTTAGTTTTGTTTTATCAATCGTATGAGAAAATGAATTTCTTAAACTACGCTCTAAATCCGTAAAACTGGGGTTTTCTCCTAAAGTCCTTGAAGCCACAGTATTATACCAAATCTTGGCATCTCCTTTTAGACTATACTTTAATATATTAAATTTATCCGCATCTTCAATTTTATTTAGATCAAAATATTCGTTTAGTTCATCAAAAAAGTGACTGACATTGCTGGAGCCGGTAAAATACACTCTTGAAAGAGGGTTATCATGATAAGCTTTGTCTCTCGAGGGAGGGGTATCGAAAAATATTGGGCGCCAATGTAAAGACGTTGTCTTGCCTTCCAACGTCATACTTAATAAAGTAGTGAGAGAAAGTAATTCACAGAGACAAATGTGAAACTGAATATTATATTTAATTAAATTTCAATTCAAGGGAGCATGGGACTATACAATTAAACTACCTTTTGAAATACATTTATTTGCTCAAACTTCCTCGTAAAATTATAGATACTAAATACTTTTACTAGCTAGCAAGAATGTAACTTAACTATCATAGCATAAATCAATAAACGATACTATATTACCACTCTTGAAAGAAACTTGACTGCTAGTTCGATGATCTCTTGAACAGCTAGATATCCTAGGCGTACTCACGGCCAGACTTATGCTTCCAGGCAGAAGCCACTTCACACCTAAACCACCTCCATCCCTCATCCCCGAGCACGATACCTTCATCCTTTTTATATGTTTTGCTAATTTGCATCTTTCCTTTTAACCGCGCTTGCACTAAAACTCCCTTGGCGAATCTCGTAAAATACGCAAGTCCTTTTTAAATCCTAAATCCTTATTAGAATACTTTAGTAGGGAAAGTAAACCCTGAAAACAGTTTCGCGACTCGTATTTTGCGAAACTGCCTCCTACCTTGCAAAATGTAAATAAGTTATAAAATATTGGAAAAAAAGAAAAGAAACAGAAACAATAATCGCATAAATTATCTATTTTTGACTCACTATATCATTTTATAGAAAAAGACAAAATAGCGACGAAAAATCAAAAAATCGCCAAGAGGGAGCTATAATAAAGCTGTACCATGATTAGATTTACATATTTATTTATTTATTTATCTATTTTTTATATAACAACGACTATTTACCATAAAATATTTATAATTCAAAAAATAATAACCACAAAATAATTAGTTGTCTCATACTGTAGACGTAGCGCTCATAGCATATTGTAATGTTATATTTTTCGTAAAAATTCTATCAGTTTATGGTCGACCTGACAAATAAAATAAAACATAGGAAATAACGTGAAAGTAAATATTATGAATAATACGTATAGTGTTATTCGTATGTAATTGGGATTTAAATATTAAAGGGCTAGGGTAAGTGCACCAGTGACTGACACTTATTGAGTAATCTTTGATGTTTTTAATGTTCTAGTCATCAGAAAATATTTTTAGAAATCTTAAGTTAGTACATATGGTATTAATGACATTCAGAACCAGATATATGTTAAAATATATACATTTGGTAACAATTATTATTATTATTATTTTTTATGGATTTTTATTTGACACCCACTCAATGTTCCAGTAATTGACACTGCCAGTTTTTCCTTTTATCAGTAATTGGCACACTATGTTTCAGTGTTTTACACTGCTAGTTATTCATTTTACCAGTTATTAGCACCCTATATGCTCCAGTGTTTGACATAAAATGCTAAAATTCTTATATGTAAAATATATGATTTTATTATTTTTCTTATTTATTAATTATTTCAGGATAAATATCAATTATTGGAGCATGCCAATAACCGGAGCACCTACCCTACTTCAATTTTTTTCGATACTGTCCATTTCAAAACTGCCATCCGATAAGCATTCAATTTGAAGCCCACGGATAAAGCATTGTCACAGCTATAGGGATATGTACTCAAAAATTTTCGGGTGAGGAAGAAGACACCGAAGGCAGTAGAGATCTAAAACGGAGATTTTGAGAAATTTCAATCGATTTCCTTTTTATTTATTATTTTTTTTAAGCGATATAAAAAAGAGTGATTATGTTTTTAATTGTTTTAAATATAGTGACCAGTAAAGCGGGCAAAGCCTGCTACTTTTCATATATTTTGCATTAGAATATTTAAGTTTATTTTAAGAAATTATTTATGTTTTCTCTGGCAAGCACTTGTTATCAAATATAAATTCGACATGTTTCAAAGTATTAAGTGAAAACATGGATGAGTGGTTATTGCTCTATTCATATTTGAGCGTAGGAAAATAGGTTCTAGCCCCATATTGGCGCATTTGTGCCTTTTACCAGTTTTTTTTTTTTTTTTTTTTTAACCCTATCTTGTTCCTGTCTCATATCCTGATCTCGACGAAGACTTGTAAGTGAATATTGAGTTAAGCATAAAACTCAGGTATTTTCTACATTGCCATAAAGACTTACGTTTTATACATTATGTAAAAAAAAAAAAAAAAAAAAAAAGAAAAAAAGAAAGAAAGAAAAAAGACAATAATTGGTGAATTATCCTGAAGTTTCGAGTATGTAAGAGAAATGTTATACCACATATATTTTAGCGAAAGTTTCTTCTTAAAGCGAAAATGGGGACCATTAGGAAAATGAAGAAAATACAGTCTATTTGGGATCACTCTATTTAACGAGTATTGCTTTAAATGTGTTGTAGGTTTACTATTTGATTAAGAAGCTTCTTTTATTTATCTGCATTCATCTGTGTCCTACCTTCACGTATACGTACGCAGACGATTTCTTTATACATTTAAAAAATGTACAGTTAAATGATTTTTAACATGCAGAGTATTTAACAAAATAAAATAACATTTTTACGAAATTTGATATACTGCATTAGACAAAACATACTGAAATTAGAATACAAAAATATGAAATACTCAATAAAATATAAGAATTTTTACAGAGTATTTTTAACTGCGCATGCACAGACGGTGACAACATGCAAAACTACAAAAATATATTTCGATTTTTAACTATTAAGCAAGCAATGTCACAAAAGTATCTTTTTAGCTTTATATATAAAGAAAAATCATGACGAATATTTCGCTTGTGTTGCCTTCTATATCATTTAAAACTTATTCCGCCACCAAATAATGTATTACAAGTCTTCGCATCATGAATAATATATATCGAACAAAGTTAAAACATTCACGTAAGTACATGGAGTCTTATTAAATCTTTACTTATTAAATAAAAAAAAAATTGAAAAAAAAAAAAGTTTTATGTATCTGAACAGTGTATATGGATTTCATTTCATACAGCTTATAATATATATAATTATTTTTGTGTAGCCATATAAACATTATTGCTAATCAAACCACATTCTATAGAAGACATATTTTTCGGTATACGTAATAGCATTTTATTTTGGGTATTTTGGGCATGACATATTTTTGGGCATAATAAACGTCTATTGTGTTTCCTGTAGCAAAAAAATTATTAACATGTGCTTTATAGAACTTATTATAACTAGCTATTGTGCCCGTATTTCGCACGGGAATTAAATTATTATTCACAACTAGCAGGCTACGCCCGCTTCGCTGGTCACTATTTTTAAATGAATCACTGTAATTAATGAATTCTCAAAATTGCATTAACTTTTATCATATGATAAAAAAAAAAGAGAAAAAAATATTCTGATCGGGAAAAATGTCGCACCGGGTCCCCACTGCCTTCTGCAGCGTAGACCCGTGCGCGATGCGCGCGAACGAATGCATATATATGAACGCTGCGCGCGTGTATTCCTTCACCATCCTTATGATTTTCAAAATTCCATATTATTACTGATAAACTTTTATTCTTAAGAAAAGAAATTCAAAAAAAAAAAAAAAAAAAAAAAATCATTTCTGATCGGGTAAAAACTCACACCGGGTCCCCTCTGCATTCGCCCGCTAGCGGGTCAGTATTTTTAAATAAATCACTATAATGAATGCATTCTGAAAATTGCATATTATCACTCATTAACATTACTCTTAAAAAAAGAAAAAATATCATTTGTGATCGGGTAAAAACTCACACCGGAACCCCACTGCCTTCGGCAGCGCTGCGCGCGTATTCCTTCACCATCCTTATGATTTCTCAAAATTCCATGTTATTACTCATAAACTTTCATTCTTAAGAAAAGGAATTTTAGAGAAAGTCATTAATCATCAGGTAAAAACTCCCATTGGGTCCCCACTGCCTTCGGCAGTGCAGATCCATGCGTGCGTACGTGTAAAGATATACGTGCGCTGCTCGCACATATTCCTACAAAAATCAAGCATTTATTCTTAAGAAAAAAAAATGTAGTAAATAATTTCTCATCGGATATGAAGTCGGACCGGGTCCACACTGCCTTCGGCATCGCCGTCCCGTGCGCGCTGTGCGAGCCTATTCCTTCCCCGCCCTTCCAGCCCCTCCTAATTAACCTACATATACCAATTTTGAACGGTCTAACTCAATTAGCTGAGATGCAAAAGAAAACCTAATCAGGACACCCTAAAACGTGTAAATCAGGTGAAATCTCGAATTTCACTTTCGATAATATAAAAGAACTTTAAAATATCTTTCGAATGATGTATTAAAAACAATTTAATCATAATTAGAATTTGAAATATTGAAATTTTAAAATATTACAGCGCAATCTGGCGGTAGAAATTTCTGTAATCTACTGTTCGATTCCAAATCAACAAAGCTTTCTAATGATGTATTACTTATGAAATTATTTTAATTAGTAGCTGAGATACAAAAGAAAAACCTAAACAGAAGACCTCAAAACGTGTAAATCGGGTGAAAACTTGAATTCCACTTTCGATAATATAAAAGTAATTTAAAATAACTTTCGAATGATGTATTAAAAACAATTTAATCATAATTAGAATTTGAAATATTGAAACTTTAAAATATTACAGCGCCATCTGGCGGTAGAAAATTCTGTAATCTACTGTTCAATTCCAAATCAACAAAGCTTTCAAATAATGTATTACAAAAAAAAAAAAAATATTTTAATTAGTAGCTGAGATACAAAAGAAAACCTAATTAGGACATCTTAAAACGTGTAAATCACGTGAAATCTCGAATTCCATTACTTGTGGTAGTCGGCAAATGGAATGTGACAGAAATTTGTGGCGTCTGTTCTTGAAATTCAATTCAAATAAGTTTTAAAATGACATATTACTTTTGGAATTATGCTAATTAGAAGCTGAGATACAAAAATGATATAAACACTATTATAAAACGATTTATGTCTGACTTTTTTGTGGTTTTCTCCGAAACTTGCGTAATTCCGGGCTAAATACTGTTAAAAATCCATAGTATGAAATGTGAAAGGAGTATCAGAATTCGAAACTCTGCAAAATATAAAAGAATAAAGGCGTTCTGGGTTTTCCGTTGTTTTCTCCGAAACAACCGTTCCTTTTATACATTTTTGCCCCCCCCCCCTTTCCGTCCCTTCTAATAATTTTACACTTGAAAATATCCTCTATCGATTTATCTTGCCTTAAAATCTAATAATACCAATTCCAAACTCTGTAACACTTTTTTTTCTGCTCCCCCCCCCCCTTCCTTAAGCCCTTCCTAATAATTCTACACTTTCAAAAATATTCACAATCGAATTATCGGGCGTTAAAACCAAATATTACGAAATTTCAACGGCATATCTCAATTTAAAATAGCGCAAAATATAATACAAAACTTAATCTTACATTGTGCTTTGGTCACATGAGTCGTGATAAATTTAATTCCCAATAAAAATGTAATTTTTTATTTATCCAGATATTTTCATGAAAATTGAACAGTAGCTTTATAATATGCTGTCTAGGCCGAATATTAATTAAAATGTAACGTGAATTAAAATTTGAAAAAAATTGAAAATTGCACTTTTTCTCCCCACTACAAAACACGGGACAGCTTAATCGGTTACAATTATTTCCCTTTTTATCTCAGACAGTAGTCTGGCGTTTGAAATGATGTTGCCACAAAAAATTCATACTTTAGTTAGTTTTAAAAATCTAATTGGTTACCGATAAGCCGCTTGCACTCTTAGATTCAGAAAAAATTCCCCTTTCATTTGGTACCGAAATCGTAACGATCGGAGAAATATTTCTAATTTATTTTCCATTTTTTCTGCTTTTAACTCCGTTAAATATCTATTTTTATGCAATCGCGGTGAATTCTCAGTCATTGAGATCGCTTTCTGATTAGGCATTATTCTACATTTTAATTAATATCTCCACAACTAATTAAAATTAAGACAGACAGACAGACAGACAGACAAACCTTTCCATTTATTATTATAGATATATTATAAGGAAAATATATATTTATCTAAGTTGAAGCTTACTATGCTGATGAAGAGAGAGAATAGAATATTATAGTTAATAAGTATAACTTGTAAATTTTCTCTCATATATATATATATATATCGTTTAATTTGCATTATTTTTTGTGCTCTCATTTGAACGTAAATTTTTTCAACTCCCAAATTGCATAATTTCTATTGCTATTTACGTTTCGAAAAATGAATACAATAGTTAGTACATAAAAAGTCTCCAAGAAAGTCTTATACTAAAGTTGTAACCTTTCTTCAATATTCAACTTATATTAATTTTTTTCTGAATTGAATTTTCATCAAATGGCATCAAAATTAGTCGGCATCAAAATTATTGAAGCGCTAGCAATAATTCCTATTTAAAAGATGCGCCTTTAATACTATTTTGTTAAGTAAATGTTTGACGAGTCATAATCTTTGCCTTATGCTGTTTATAAAAAAGTAAGTTGATAATAAAAATTAGCTATTTAATTAGGAAATTAATATATGGAAAATGGGGAAGTGCGGTTCAATAACTCTGCTTTCGACTTGTATATGCGATATTTGAATCAGGGGATCATATGCGTTATAAAATAGATTATATTTTGGAAAATAATTAAAATTGATTCATTTCCGTTCACAAATAATGTATTAAATTTCATTGTGTAGCATAGTTTTTATGATACAAATTTTTATTTGTGAATGACCCCTTATCATAAAGACCTTTCTAAAAAACCGCTGAAAAAAAGCTCCTTTAATGACCAATTTTTCTATGACTTTTCATGATATTCAATTGGATTTTTTATATGGTGCTCAATACTGTTGAGTATTAAACTATGTCAAAGTCTTTTAGCTACTGTCCGCGCATGCGCAGTAATAAATTTTTACTACAACTGTCCAAATATTTTTGAATATTAAATGCAATTATTTTAAACTATAGTATAATGATTTAGGCATATTCTGTCATGTTTTCTTAAAATTTCATAAAATCTGAAGAAAAAACTTTAGTAAAAACTTGCGAAAATTTTTTGCATTTTTTAATAAAATAGTTATAACTCTTTAAATATTCGATATATCCTCACAAAATATATAACACACAAATATATAACATTTATAACCATATCTAAAATTTGCAGACGCAAGTCCAGATACAGGTTAATAACAAATATTTTTTTCTTTTATTGGATTGGTTGCGCGTTCCGTAAGGGCCTTCATGACAATTTCTTTGCTGAAAGATATGAGGAAAGACATGTTTTGCTTAATTCCAAAATTCAAGACCAACACATTAAGTATTTGACAAAACGTAAAGAAATGAAAGTGTTTCCATAATTTTTTTTTTCCAACACCTATACATATATATAAATTAACACTTTACGCATATTTAAATTTCTGCATTTGTTTTAACATGAAGTGAGATAAAAAAAATAAAGAATAGAGTCTAAGCAAGAATCCTGATGCCTTGTAATATCAAAATCTATTTGATAAAATAACTCGAATTATACTTCATTCTTATAAAGCGCATACATAGTTTAACACTGAGAAGAAAAATATGCCGTTTTCATCTAGAACGAATAAGTGGTCAGTTTCTAAATCCCTAAACTAGAAATATAGATTTCTGAGCTATGCGTATAAGACCCGAAAATAAGCTGAATAGACGAAATGGTCCAGAAGTTCTAGTGTATGCATTTCTAGATGGTGAAACAATATTCTGAATATTCTAAACATTCTGAATCCTTTGAACAGCGAGAAATTCACGCTTGATTTTCTAGAATTGGGTCACACACCAAGATTATCGGTAATAGAACTCGCCTCATGTGTATACATTTATTTGCAGAGATTTTTTAAAATAAGTTTGACTTCGATAATATAGGCAAACGCTCTATGATTCTAATAGAAATTTCTAGAACTCGCTTTCAAAGGAGACTAGAATTTATAAGGATGACATGGAACTATTTTTACTAGAGCCACAAACTAGAATCTAGATGTGACTTACAGAATTTTTTCTCAGTGAATTTTATCTGAAGAGTAGGTTTTTATTTTTACCAAATACGCTTTGTGCTTTACACATTGACGGGGAATACAAGTGTAATTTTATATTTTATTATCATTTTATTATATATTTTATTATATATATTTTTTTTCTATAAGAGCTTTAATGCATTTGTAGAGTCTATTTACGAATACGTTGACACGAATTTCTAATCTTTTAAGAATTCTTAGATAAAATTTCATATATTATTTAAATAGTTATAGTTTCATTTCAAAATATTTCACATTATATCCTATATATAAACACCGAATTTAAACGATAAACTTAATATTACAAGAAAATAAATAAGAACAGTGGATTAACATAAAAAAAAGTATTGATGTACAGATTTCGTTATAGGAAAAAAATGCACATGTTCTTTATTTTTTATTCTTAATTCATTTATTCATTTTATCCATTTATTTGCAGAAGGTTTGACTATTTAATATATAAGAAAAAATTTCCTGTCTATAGTTTTGTATCATATACATTTTAGATCGTCTTTATTTATGTTTTATTTTTTTAATCTTAATTTTTTGAGAATAATTATTTTGAATAAAAATTTAAATAAATTTTTTTTATTTCAGTTTCGAAAATAATCACTTTATTTCTATTAGCTGATGCAGAATGTTTTATTTGAAACACATTTATACTACACCTCACGTGCAGATAAAAGTTTTTGCAAAAATTAAAAAAATATATATATTTTTTAAATACTTTTCAATTTTTTGAAAATTTTAAATTATTCAGTAATTCTTTGCACGCTGTAATATATTTGTTCGTTTGAATATTTTAAAACCAATACTTTTTTCATCACATACCATTTTATACTTCTTCTCTCTGTATCTCTCTCTCTCTCTCTATTTTTTTTTTTTTTTTTTACTTTTTATTTCTTTCCAAGGAAATTGATTTTATGCTAAGAAATTCATCTTTAAAGCTATTTCAACATTTTTAAGTGAAATACTGATATTCTATCTAAATCTGAAATTTCAAAACAGACATGCATTTTTAATTCGACAGTATATTTAAAGAAAAATCATGAATAAAACATGCATTTCACAGGAATTATTTATGATTTACTGCATTATAAAATGTACATGTAACTTTTATAGGTTTCATATTTCCTATCAAACAAAAAATATATAAAATTTGTTACTTTTAAGAGTTATAATGGAGTTATATTAATTTAGGTTGGTTCAAAACTACATAAAATTTTCCTGTTTAACTTTCTATGTAAAATTAAAAGAACTATAAAAATTTAAGTAAAGAAAAAATAGTAATAATGATAATAATAACATTAGAAGCTTTTTATTGTGGAACCCAGAAAAGTATAAATTAAAAATTTATTGTAGCAAAGACATGCTATATAAAGAAATTAAAGTTTCAACTCTTTTCAAAAAAATATACATACTTCACTTTGAAAATTTCTAAACAGTCAAAATATTTTTAAAAGCATTCGAGAACAATACTGTTAGTTATTTTTTTTTGTATAACTATTCGCTAAGCCATACATTTCAATGGTCTCGAAAGCTTTTTAAAATATTTTGAATACTAAAAAATTTTTATCTCTTGAAAAAATGAAATGTTTATATTTTTCTCTAAAATTTTCTTAGTGTTGAAATATTCATTTCTTTATAGGATGTCTTTGGCACAGAAATTTTTTATTTTATGCTCTTTAGGGCTCCACAATAAAAATCTTTTAATGTCAAAAAAAGTTTTTTTCACTTAAATTTTTCTTTTGTGCTTTTTAGTATTTTATTAAAAGCTTCCTAAAAAAACTAATCAACATTACTCAAGATACTGTGTAGATAACTAAGGATTTTATTTTATCAACTGGCACATTTTCTTATAATTAACTGCAAAGAAATAGCACATCAGCCTTCGAGGATCGAACCCACGGCCATTTTGTTACTAGCATGACGCTCTTACCAAAAGTCAAAGAACAGTCAAGAAAAGTCATGGAACATGCTAGAAAAATCTAACAAATAAAAAAATAATAATAAAAAAAAAACTTTAATGCTTTAAAAGCATTTTGAATGTTTAAAAATTTTCATCTTTTGGAAAAATGAAATATTTATATTTTTCTTTAAAACTTTCTTATTGTTGAAACTTTTATTTTTTTATAACATGTCTGTGCAAGGATAAAATTTTATTTTATGCTTTTTAAGGCTCCACAATAAAAAGCTTTTTTTTTTACTTAAATAGTTATTTTGTGATTCTTAGTTACTTAAAAAAAGGCTTCTAAAACAACTAATCTAAATTTCTTAGGATACTCTGTAGATCATGAAAAATTTCTTTTAACAAATTATATCTTTTCTATTAATTATCTGCGAAAAAGTAACACGCCAGCCTTCGAGGATCGAACACACCAAAATCGCGTTAATAACATAACTACATCTAACTAACTGAGCCAACTAGCGATGTATAAATTTTCTTACATTTACTTTAAAGTTGAGGCGCCTTGTTTTGAGACGTGACACGAATACGCGATGACGAAATCCAATTTTAATAAAAAGCTATTAATAAACCGAAAAAAAAAGTATTTTTTCATTACTTTAATAAACCTTGAAAAGAACTAAATATCATATTTATTTGTAATATTCAACGGATATAAATCTAAGCATCATAAATTCTTTTGTAATTTGATTGTTTTTCGTATATGTAATGTATATATATAACTGAATCAAATTTTAAAATAACTAAATATAATATAAATTTTAATAAAACTATTTTAAAAGAAAAATTGTGCTATTATACATATTTAAGTGAATCATGCATTATTTTATACATTTATACAGGACAGGACACCAGACTATGGCCGAAGCTCAATGCCTTATCAGTTGAATTCCGTGGTCCGTCGTTGAATAGGTACAACGGAAATTTTACTTTCCATTCTGTATATCGGAAACATGTTCGAATTTCTTAAATTATATATATATATATATATATATATATATATATATATCCAATCTTTTTAAGCGGCGTATCATCTAATTTTAAAAAATAATAATAATAAATAAAATAGTGCATCGTTATGGCTTATCTCTTTTCCTTGAGGTACTTCGCCGTCTAGCGCCTGACAATCAGGCAGTAGAAGCCCAACAGTTGGCTCCTAAGTGTCAGCAAACATTACTCGCTTCATAAATAGTACATATTAATTGAAAAATAATAATAGTTAGCACAGTCTTTCACTGGTGGTCTGTGTAATATCCACATAAGACGAAACATAGACTCAGCAGAATAATTTTGGCTATAGTAATTAAATAGAGCACGAGGTTGATTAAAATTGAAATTGAAAAAAAAAAATAATAATTATAATTAACGGATTTACTGCACCGGAGATTGATTGCATCTGAAATTCTGACAGCATAATTATAAAGAAAATATTATAATAAAAATTAAACTGAAGTCTGAAATAATCTATTTATTTATAGAATACATCAAAGTAAATATTTTGAAAAATCAAAATGAGGTAGCTACGTTAGTGTTGGACAAGGCTGTGCATTGTGCAGGAATTAGCATTTCAAAGAGAATCGTCAGAAGTAAATTTGAAGTGCTTACTTTCAAAATTAAATGTTAATAATAAGATTGATAAGCTAAATAATAAAAAATAAGAACCAAAATTAAACGAGAAATTTACTAAAAATTCTGAAGAAAAATTATGGAATGAAGCTATTGAATATACAGATAATACTTCCGATTCGTTGCTTTCAGATCTCAAAAAAAAAAAAAAAAAAAAAAAAAAAGATGAGAGAACAAACGAGAGATTCTCATATTCAACCTATATTAAAAATACATGTAAAAGCATTTCGAATTTCCTAAAAGATTTGAAAAAGACCTACAAATATATTTAATTTTAAATCTAACAATCAATCTAATGTTACATTAATTTCTTATAAAAGTTATGTAAAAAACTCGTAAGGCTCATGAACTATCGCTAACATCTAAAGAAAGATTTTCGTTAAACGATTTAATAGCTTTTTTTTTTTAATTGAAAAAATTAAATCAATTTAAATCAATTTTAAATCAATTTCATGATATCGAAAATATAAAACTCAAACAAGAAATGAATAGTAAACAAATAATCAAAATATCTTTTTTTTCTTACCTATTCTAACATAAACATAAATAAAAACATTTCAGAACCAATTTTATTATGTAAATACTTTCATGCTTTACGCAGATGTGTCCAAACTCTAAATATAAATGTTAATGAAAGATGTTGTACACACACACATATATATATATATATATATTAAGAATTGTTTAAAATTACATACAGTATCTTGTGATAATATCTTTATAATATCAAAGTTTGCTAGCAAAAGCATAAATTCGTTAATTTATTTTAAATCTATTTGTAAAAGAGTAAAAAAATGCCGACAATCTCTCCTTTCGATCAATAGAAGAAACAACCGTGTCGGAGGAAAATAATCTTTTTTTTTTTTTTTTGAATTACAACACAAAAAATTAAAGTCAAATAATATTTTATGCAATGTAAATCTATTTATAAAAAATACAGTCTGGGAAAAAGTAAAAGTAAATGGTATCCTAAATAGCAAAAATTGTATAAATATTTTAATTTCAAAAATCACAAATAATTCCAAAAAAAAAAAACAAAAGTAATAATAACACAACTGAATTCATAAAGTCTCGATGTTAATTGATCTCAATACCGTTTTGAAAACCAGATAACAATTGAGATATCAAACTAAAGGGGGATTTTACTAAAACTTTATATTTTCAATTTCACATAGAACTCCAGCTAAATTTATATTTCTTCATTAAATTTCCCAGCAAATTTAAATTTAGCTAATCATAAGTTTAATATTTTAAGCAATATTATTGTTCTTATTATAAGCAATGTAATTTTTAAATTATTAAAGGCAGAAATTTAAAGTTCATATTCTTTCAGCGCAACGTGTTTGGATACTTAACACAATCACAGATAAAATTCAAAGCTCTAACTCGTCAAATTCACAACATTTTAATTACTAGCTTTGAAACAGTATTACACCAAATGTAATATAAAAAATATTTCTAGTTTAAATCGTATTCAGATTATTCCAGTCCAGAATCCAATTTGGCAGAAATCAAATCTGAAATTAGAGCCGATTTTTAGCTTTAAGCGGAGGTACAGTAAAAAAAAAAAAGTTTTATTGCAATAACCTTAAATAATCAATCGTGTTATGCTAAAAACATCGTAAAAATCACTGAAATAATTTCACCAAATGATAAGAAAGGGTGTGTAACTTTTTAAAGTTCTTACTTAAGTACAGTGGGTTGCCAAATTAATATGGGCACTCTTAAAAATCAAGTTATCATGTTTTTTCTTCTAAATAAAAATAAATTATGTGATACAATTAGTATTTATTACCTTATTTAATGCCAATATATATATTTATTAGCTATATAATAAAAAATATATAATAGAAACGAAAAAAAGTAACATTTGTGAGACCTTGATATTTGGTGGCACTTCCTTCGGCTGATATTAGTGCTTCAATGCCGTTGCGATGTTTTCTATGCAGAATTTTGCACTTTCTTTAAATGAAGAATTGTGATGCCAGACCAATTTTAAGAATTTCTGTCAGCTTCTTCTTAGTTGTTATCATTCTCTTGACAATTTCTCTTTTTGAAATTTCTCATAAGTTTTCTATGTGTTTCGTATCGGGCAAATTTCGAGGTCATGATAGTACTTTGATATTCTTGGCCCGTAAATTCGATAACATTTTTGACTTTATGGCAAGGGGCAGAATTGTACATAAAACACCATGCTCACCTTTCAGGAACCATTCTTCCAGCTATGGAAGAAGGTGAGTTCGTAGAACTTCCTTATTTTGATCGTGTTCCATAGTTCCTTGAACTATGTATAAAAGTCCTACACCTTTGGTATTTATAATAAAGCACACCATAACTTTTAGTAGATGTTTATCCCTTTCTATTATGTAGATAGGGTGGAACTTCTCTCCAGGCCATTGTTGGACGAAATTTTTTTTATCAGCTAAAATTTCAAAAGTAATCTCGTCTGAGAAACACACCTGAAATGTAAATAATTTATGGTTTAAATGAAAAAAGACTTAGAAATTATTGAATCTATTAATAAATATCATGTATTGCTTTATTCCAATGTTCCACAGTCATGTAACGATGGTCTCGAGCCCAGGTGAGTCTTTTTTTTTTTTTTTTTTTCATAATCTCTATAAGCTTAGGCTTGCAAACTGGACGACGGTCTGCCAGGAGCTCTTCTGAAATCTTCGCTGCACAGTTCTTTTCGAAACGGCAATACCTGACTCCTGAACAATCTAAGCCAGTGTAGTAGCATTTTTTTTTCTTGTTAAGTAAGCAAATTACCCTAATTTTTCTGTTTGTTCTGTGCATAGTTATATGTTTTGTATGTTGAAAACGACAAATTTTTGCCTAAATTCACTTTTATTTTATTAACAGCAGATTTTGAAATCCTAAAAATATTTGTGACTTTCCTCTAGGAATGCTGCGTGTGATGGAAGAGGGATTTTTATTTCAGATTTTTTTCTCGGAAAAATATCACTTTCTCTGACTATACTAAAATTAAAAAAAAAAAAAAATAATAATAATAATAATTGAGATATGAAAATGTAGAAAGAAGGAATTTAATTGTAATTCAATAATAAAACTTTACTTTTGTTATTAAAGTTGAGTCAGAATGCACACTAAATCTCAGTTTTAAAGATGCTAAATGGACGTTCAATATTTCAAGTTTAGAGTACTCTGCAACATAAAATGAAGTTACTATCACAAAAATGTTGCTAAGTTCAGTATGGTTTGTTTAAATCACTTAAAATAATGTGTAACACAATAAAATTTTATAAAAATGTGTTTCAGCAACATATGAACCATTTTTAGAAATTATTAGTGGCATAAAAACGCGAAAATGTAAAAAAAGTCAAGTGTCCACATTAATTTGCAACCCACTGTATATGTCATTCTTGAGCCAAGATTTGTAATTTTACTAGAGCTATAAATATCGATCTGTATGAGTTTTGTTATACATTTGAGCGAACCTATGGGAAATCAATATATCTGGGCGCAATTAACAACCACGGTCAAGTCTTTTATGTATAAAATTTCGAGTCTTTCAAATTAAGCCTTACCAATTTCCCGCTTGGTATTGTCGACTGTATAATAAACAGGTATACTGTCTTAATAAACTGGTGAAGAAGAATTAACATTCATCATGTATTATAACTTAATCATATATATATATATATGATCAGACTCACCAATTATCTAGCGTAGATAAAAAATCCACTCCTAGAATCCACTCCTGGCGATAAGTGGCCTAAACCACTTATCGCCAACATAGTTAAACAAAATAAAGATTTGTCCGAATTATTATTAGGCATACGTGGCATCTTTTGACAAATTTTCGAACTTATTCTCTCGTGGGACAGAAACTGGAGAAGAAATTAAATGTTTGTTATGGTAGACAAGTTGTTCATTCTTTGTTACCAACATTCCAATGTCAGAAGAGACTTTGTTGGATTCATTGGTTTTAACAAAGAAATTAAACGTATAAGCAAATGCTATAATTAACGCACTAGTAATAATTTTATCGATTTTTTTTTTTTTTTTTTTTTTTTTTACTATTATTTAAGAAATAATTTCACTAATCTTTGTTGTAGTACATTATATATATATATATATATATATAGGTTTGTTTATGAGTGAAATTTTCCTATTTAGTGAGAATTTAAAAAAAAAAAAAAAAAAAAAAAAAAAAAGCTAAAAATTTACAGTAAGATTGAAAAATAGGTGATTTTTCTTGTAAAATAAAGAATTCAAAAAATGGTAAAAAAAATAAGGGACTAAAAAACTGTTTCTTTTATTTACCACATCCAAATAATATTTTGTTTAACAAAAACAAATTATATTTGAATACTTTTTAGTATGATAGGATTATTTCTTTCAGACAGCGATTTTGCGCTGTTACCATTTTGGGTGTTCCACTTCCAATATGCCAGAATGCTTGCCAATTTCCAATTATACCATTTAATTTCTTAAACTATCTAAACATTTTTAGAAATTTTATTGATAAACTCATCAACCCTGAAAATTCATTTTAAATAGTTTGAAGTATAAGATTGTTTTTTTTTTAATACCAACTATGTGAAAAGTGACAGAGCCGGGAATGTAAACAGGGTCTTCCGCTTAACGTGCGAATGCTCTTCCACTGAGCCACCCTGGCTCATAACCAGTTCAACATTTCTCACATAATAAACGTTAAATCTGCGTTTGCTGACACGCTGACCTTGCCAACGGTTATTATGTGAGAAATGTCGAGCTGTTCACCAGTCATGATGGTCAGTGGAAGAGCATCCGCCCGTTTAGCAGAGAACTTGGGTTCGATTCCCGGCTCTGGCCTTTTTCACATAGTTGGTATAAAAAATCAACCTTGTTCTTCAAACTACTTAAAATATTTTACAATATTTTGTCACATCTGCAAAAATTTTTAATTTTTAAAAACCTAATCTTAAGCTAGAGTTTCTTCCTTGAATGCATATAGAAAAGAACTGCCGATCATGGTATCCGAGACAATCATCAACATCTATAAATCGGATGGCTTCTGAATATTTGTTGGCTATATCGTTCCAAATATATATTTATGATGGTTTCTGAATATTGTTGGCGATATCTTCTGCTGTTGCATCTAATGGCTGTTGCATATTTGTTGGCAATATCTCCCGAATATATATTGATGATGGCTTCTGAATATTTCTTGGCGATTTAGGAGTACATATTCATGATGGCTTCTTATTATGTGTTGGCGATATCTTTATGAATATGTATTGTTTATATTTTTTGAATATCTCTTGGTGAAAACTTGAGGATATGTATTGATTATGGTTTCTGAATATTTGTTCTCGGGGCCTATAAGATAAGCATGCATTATGACTTTTAAATATTTGTTGGTTATTTCTTCTGGATATGTTTTGATAATGGTTTCTGGATAGATGGCTACATCTTCTTGATGGTGACGGCTTCTGAATAGTTGGTCAAGGTTTCCACACATCTATTATTATTATTATCATTATTATTAGTTATAAGATTGTAATATATAAATGAGTCCTATCGTACTAAATTAAATTCTGTCGTAGACAGAATTTTTATTTTATTTTGTTTTTTATTTTTATTTTTTTCTCAGCTCAACTGTTTAGAATTTTTAATTTAATTTTATTGTTTAATGGTGCAATTTGAGCAATTCTTTAAATAAAAGCTTAATTATACCATCCTTTAGACAATTAGAAATCAATCTGTAATTATCCTTTACGTGTAAATAAACAAAAAACAATTAATTCCGTGAAATAACTTGCAGGTTGAGCCACAACTCTATTTGGCGATTTTTGTTTTGGTGATTACGGCAAAATGAGATTTTTGGAAATGGTTGCCTTGGATCCCAAACGTAAACAAAGCGAAAGCGCGTTTTTTAGAATGGTGTCTGTTTTGTAATATACACAAATAAATTAAGTCTAATTTTAATATTAATAAAACAAATATTTAAAATCAACTTTCCTTAATTTGCATGAAAAAATAACTGCATGAATTTCTATACTGCAAAGATATTCAACATGCATATATATACATACTCCCCGTACATTTACACCATTTAAATGTTCTACAGTTGCTGGGAAAATCTTAATATATATAAATCTCGTGTCACAATGTTTGTCCTCAATGGACTCCTAAACCACTTAACCGATTATAATAAAATTCGCACACCATGTGCAGTTCGATCCAACTTGAGAGATAGGATAGTTTAAATCTCAAATTATAGTCGCAATTTTAATTTATTGCTAATTATTTGTCTGTTATTATTTGACAGTCACAATTATCTGTTAACTCCAAATGATTCTAACAGATGTCGATACCTTTCGACTGGGTTGAAATGAAAGCTGAAATATATTTGGTGCTGCCATCTACACAAAGAATCTTCAACTTTTTAACCTATTAATAAATTTCGTATAATTCAATTATTTCCACTTTTTAAATTTTTTATGTTAGCATAGCCGGCCACGTGTTACTTAGACTGAAGTGTAAATTGAATTCATATTATAATGAAGATAATACAGTGAAATTAATCCTGTTTTTTACTTATTTGTGCTTCATTGATCAAAACTTTATAATTTAATCTGTATATATATATATAAATTACGTGTCACGATGTTTGTCCGGGGTAAACTCCTAAACTAAGGAACTGATTTTGATGAAATTTTGCACACTGTGTGCAGTTTGATCCAACTTGAGAGATAGGATAGTTTTTATCTCAATTTATTGTCACAATATTGTTGTATTGCAATTATTTGTTAATTATAGACCTTTATTAAAGTTGCTCCAAAATATCTGTGAGTTCCATTAATTTAATTGTTGCCAAAAAAAAAAAAAAAAAAAAAAAAAAATACGAGTTCATTTTCTTTCGACATAAAAATAAATACATTTAATCAAACGTGAACGTTAAAAAATTATAAAAAGTTAAATTATGCATCTCACGAAAATTGACGTCATAATCAATTTAAAGATTTTATACACATTGATAAAGTGCTAATGTAGTTCTATCATAGATATAGTAATATATATAGATCTCTCATCCCCATGTTATCGTAGAAAGATTTTTGATGCCAAAAAAAGATAAAAAAATAAAAGCTTTGGAAACAGCCATTAAGTGGTATTGAAAAAAAAAAAAAAAGAAAAAGAAAAGAAAGAAAGAAATATGAATTTGAAACTGTATCTGGAGTCTTCCATTCCCCTTTAGCAAATAAATTATTCATAAATTTTATTTGCTAAAATATTAGTATGTATTTCCGTGTGTATTCACTCGGGGAAAGACGGCCATATTTTGGTAAAAACGTCGTCTTTTCCCAAATGAAAAGGAATAACTTTTTTCTCCCCAATGATCACTCTATTCTATATATGCTATACTATATCTATGAGTTCTATACGCAAGCGAAGTGCGACTCACTGACCGTCTGTGCAGCCAAGAAAAAGATTTCCTATGTTAATTGCCCACTGGATTTTTTGTAAGAAATTATTAAAAATCGAGGAAATTTATTTCCCGATTTTAATCCTTATATTTGGGTATAGATATGTATTAGTTATCGCGGGTGTTAGATTGAATTATTTTGCTGTCAAATTGACAAAATTTTAATTTTAAATTTTTAAACTCCGTCGCCCTTGGCTTTTTTTATTATTATTATTATTATTTGGCGATCAAAAGCGTAACACGAAAATATACATGTCAGATGTATGCATTGTACGAAATGTAATATGTATTATTCATTGTACGTATGTATGACATGTAATATGTATTGTACGAAATATTGTTTCATATTATTCATTACTCTTTTAATATAAGTTGTTAAAATAACCATGATTTTTGAAAGGAATTAAATATTTTCGCCAGATAATTTGGCGATATTCTTTTTTTTTCGCCAAGGATGACAGAAATGAAATCTATTCCGCTGCAAAATATTAGTATCTTACATCAGATATTTTATTTAGACATTTGAAAACAAATTTGACTTCAAACTATGATAGAATATTTATCATTTTCCTTTTAATTTGTATATTATTAGTATATTAAAATTTAAAAGCATGGTATATAAAAAGTTTTTTTTTTTTTTTTTTTTTTTTTTTAAATCTTATAATTATTCTTATCTTAATCCTCAATGTTTCCCATCTTTATTGACTTGAATTTACTATTAAAATTTTAACATACTCAAAAACTTCTCATCACTTCGTTAAAATACACTAAACTTTTCCAAAATCTTTTTGTATTTAAAATGATACATGTATTTACTTTAAATGTCCAATATTTCATAAGATTTCCAATTTTAAAGTTTTAAAATATTTATCAAATTTACTTATTTTTCTGGTTTAGCCTTATTGTTTTCCCTTTTATAACTACACCTGTTGCCCTCTTTAAAATATTTAAAATGATGAGGTCATTTAATAGTAAAATTATCCATTATAGCATATATTATATTTCACTCCTCCATAAAAATTGATTTTAAAATCGTCTGTTTCTTTTATACTTTTATTTTAATAGAATTTTAATAGAATTTAATTTATATATTAGTCATTTTAGCAATTTTATCCAAAGTAGCATTAGAAATAATATATATCACTTCTCCATTAAAATTTATAGGACCCTACAATAAAATTAATTTGTGCTTAATATCAACACTACGAAAATTTTTATCAATCGCTTCCAAATTTTGACCTAAGTTTCAAATCTCAACCCTGTGGGTTTTTACATCGGCTACAACGTTTTCGTCTTTGTTCGTAAATAATAATTTAACTGTACTAAATAGTTTACAGCCGTATAATTCAACGTATAACTTAGTCACAGCAACGCGTGGCCGGGTCTGCTAGTAAGATTATACAAACCATATTTCCTCACCCACATTTTGTCAAAAATTCCAAAGCCATTTCTTTATCTCTAAACAATTTACTCAAAACATTTCTAGTACATTCACATATTCTTTTATAGTAATAGACCTATCTTTCATTAATAGGCCAATTTTCGTTCGATAAAATGACAGAAATAGAATAGGATGCTGAATATTCAAATACCGATCAAGTTAACTTCATAAATAAATGGAATGCTGGATGCCACGGTCTTTAAAAATAAACAGGTAATAGGTTACCATATCATGTTACGAAGAATCTGGAACTACATCTTTATCGTTCGAAACGGCGCTAAAAGAAAATCGCCAAATAGGGTTGTGGACGAACCTGCAACTTGTACCAATACGGTATATATTTGTTATTTAATACTTCAGTTTTTTTCTAAGTTGCGATAAAATTATGTACATATCTTTCGTTATTTTGTTATTTTTTTTTTAATTCATGGTATAGCATACACATTTTTCAGAAACACGACTTTTGTTAACTGCGTATATATTTAAAAATGTTGATAACATGCATTTCTTTAGAATAAATTTTTATGTATATTCTTGTATATACGAAATTCTAGAATTCTCTACTACGTATAATTAAAATTTTTATACTTACCTATCATTATTATTAAACTTATTAATTTATAATTTATATGTAAATGTGATCCATATATAAATTTTCAAATATATCATTATTATTATCATTTGAAATTATATTGTTTCTTTAATCATATTATTCATGAAATGTTCAATTTCAAGAAGTTACGGCATCTATATTTTCTTGAATCACAACGACCTCTAGTGTAATTATTTAATAATCAGGTATCCGAAATACAATTATTGATTGATAATTAACACCGAGCTTCACTCGAATCATATATAATAAACTCTAAGTCAATAATAATAGAGGATCGTCATTTTAGGGAATCTAATATTTCTATCTTCCACTCATAGAGGAAAAAATTGAAATTTTAAAAGGAAAAATATTCTTTTCAGAACCATGAAAAAATTTGCTCCAGAAAAATAATTTTTAGGATAACTTCCTATTATCTAGATTTTTCTATAAATAATTTTTAACTTGGGGATAATTTAAATCTATAGTAAATGAAACTCAACCGAAAATTATTGAAAAATTTAAATAACAAGTTTGAAATATTGTTGACAACCTTTTCGGACGGGAGTTTAAAAAGTTTTCTTACAGTGGATCTATTATTGCATAAATGTGAATATAAATGAATTCGTGCATCTTTTTGGGGTAATGTAAGTAATAAAATAATTTAATGTAATAAATCAATTAATTTAATGAAACAAATTTTGTTCCTTTTCCGGAATTATCTTTAAAAAGTACAGGAAAAAATACAAAGAACCCTCCAGTGGGCATTGTCAAGCTTTCGGTGTAGTAACCCACCAGCTTATAGGAATCTCCCACACGCTGGGAGTAGAGCTGTCTGAAAAAAATCCGAAGAGTTCATAAGGACCAAGATGCGCAGGACAGACGAGCTCAATATACTTTAATCCTGAGATTGATAAGTGTCTGAGTAATTTTGTGTGTGTGTGTTTCAGAACACCTGCTGAGTGAAGTTGTAATTATAAGGGGAAGAAACACAGGCAGTATGCTGATGAGGTGGACGTGGAACTACCGGATGGTATTTAGTGATGCACGCAGACTCCAGTATCGTCTTACTTTCATATTGTATGAGGCATAGTTGATATTTATAAAGCATATATAAAATATATAGAAATGATGGTCGCAGGCTTAGAGCATTTTATAAAATACAAAATACAATATCATATAAAGGGAATCTACAGTCACATGAGATAATTTAATATTTATATTTTATGCATTAAAAGTGAGAGTTCAGTTTTTTGTAATTATTATTATTATTAGTAGTAGTAGTAGCAAAAGTATTTGGTTATTATAGTTATTCGGACAGACAGTGTCAAATATATTTTCTCTAATCGTTAGGTTTCTGCTTAATTTAAAGTGGTTAGGAATTATTGGGCAGATTTAAAAAACGTAATGAAATGTGAGATTAAAAAATACATACATAACCTTTTAAAATAGGATCGTTCATTAAAGTTTATGATTTTAATTGTCAAAGTTTGTCTTAACATGTTAACAAATAACCCTTTATCAATTTCAAATTTCAAAATTTGTAATCCAAGGTATTCTATTGTATCGCAACACCATATATATATATATATATATATATATATATATGCATATTTAACCAAACGAAATTGTTTAAACGTGTGCTTTAGGGTTTTCTGAAATTCCGACGTGTTCTCAAAATACATGGTGGAGGCGGAAATTTCGATATGTATGTATCACTTTGAAACACCAGAATTAGCTACTTTTAATAATCTTTAATGAATAACGACACATACCAGATGCATCCGTGTAAGACCGCATTTTTTAAATGTTTTGCTTAACATTCAGATTATTACCAGTGTATCGAGATTCAGATTATTACCAAGAGCTAAGAAGTTCTTGTGGTGTGTCCTAAAAGAGAAGCTTAGAAGATAAAAAAAAGTACGTTTAAGTGTGGTAAATGTAACAATGTTTTGGCATAGATCAAATTTCACTTCATTTTGCTTAGTTAATATAATACGCTTCTGAAAAAGTTAGACATAATCTACTACTAATTGTCTTTTAAAAATATAAGTTTATTATAATCTAACAATAAGTTACACTGACCAAAAAAAAAAAAAAAAAAAATCAGTGACTGAAATCTAGGAACTAAATTGTAGCTCTAGTAAAAAAAAAAAAAAAAAAAAAAAAAAAAAAGGAAAAAAAAAATCCATGTCATCCTTATTTTTTTTAATTCCCTTTGCTAGCGAGTTCTGAAAACCCCAATTAAAATTCTAGAGCATTTTCCTGTATTGTCGTGGTCATTTAAATTTCTCTGCAAGTAAATGAGAACACAAAAGGTGAATTTTAGTAACTTTAATTTTGGTTTATGACCCACTTCTAGGAAATCAAGTAAGAATTTCTCGCAATACAAAGGATTCATGATGTTTTTAAATAGTAGTAACATTGTTTCGCTATCTAGAAAAGTACAGACTAAAAATTATCAATCATTTTGTCTATCCAGGTTATTTGTTTACTTCCAACGCATAATTCAGAAATCTATATTTCTAGTTTAAGGTTTCGGAAACTGACTACTTATTTATTCTAGATGAAGCCATATAGTTTTTTCTCAGTCTAGTTACAGAAAAATATGATGAAAATTTTTGTGTATCGTGATTCGAAATACACCATGGTTTGGGGTAGTATAATCTCGGCCTGCGTCACACATATATAGTACATTAAGAAATATGTAAATCCAAAATTTCAGATAGCGAAAACCGTCAGAAATATGGAGATTATAAATTTGTAAAATATCTCAAATCGTTATACAGTTCCGAACTTTTTTGCAAATCCACAACTAGCATTTAACATTTTTAACTTTTTAATACTCCAACAAAACCTATTAAGGGCCCTCTTCACTCACCGCCGCCGGAAGCCGAAACTAATGTTATTCTATGGGAAATTTTTCTTTACAAATAACTTATTAACTAATACATATTTTTAAATTCTGTTTTCACATTCTGAATATTCCCAGCTGTTAAATTGACGCATCTTTTCTAAAAAATTATTTTTTCAATTTTTTCAATTTTATTTTGAAGCTGCAAAATACGAATTTTCAATATGTGAATTTTTTTCATTTTGCAATTTCGAAATAAAATATTAAAAATTAAAAAATTATATTTTTAAAAAAGGTCCGTCAATTTAACAGTTGGGAATTTTCTGAATGTGAAAACAGAATTTAAAAATATGTATTAGTTAATAAGTTATTTGTAAAGAAATTTTCCCCATAGATTAACATTGGCTAAGGGGCTCCGGCGACGGTGAGTGAAGAGGGCCGTTAACAAACAGTGTATTAAGTTTTTTTAAAATTAAACGGCAGAATTGAAAAGGTATAATAAAAAAAAAAAAAAAATACAACTGATCTAGTTGGGACAGGTGTAAACAAGTTGTTTACAATTGTAAACATACGAAAATTCTGAAATAAGTATGGTAAATCCAAAACCATAAAGAATAGAACAAATCTGAAATTATATTACAAATCTACTTTCTGAACATTCTTTCTTTACGTAAATTGTGGAATTTGCTTTATAAGTATAACATTTTCAAAACATATAATTTTGCGAGAGACACTCTGACGGTGACGTAAAGCGTTCTTCTGATGTCATCATCTATATTTATCACATTCCTGTTTAAAAAAAAAAAAAAAAAAAAAAAACTATTATGTTGTGACCACTACAAGACTTTCTCCTATATTTTTCTATAAAATTTCACTCAGTACAAATGATTTATTAAGAATATCATTTATTTAAATTTCATACATGATTAATGCAGAAGGTTTTCATCTTAGAGAAAACAAACACTAAATATCCAAAGAAAGACAGTTTTATTCTCTATAAATAAATCTTAAAAAGTGCGTTTTCATAATAATTATCTCACATATCGTATCGTGTATATTTCGTACAATTACATGTCTTAGAAGCCTTCCCATTCTCGGAGAAAATTGCAGTATGGCAGCGTCACCTATTGGCCTGTATGAATTCAAGTTAAATCTGCATAATATCTCACAATGGCCTTCTAACATGTCAAGTTTTGTTTCATTATACGCATTAGGACCTGAGATATAGCTTTCCCTTAAAATTTGAAAATCGCTTTATAGCAGCGCCACTTGTTGAGCTATTAGCAGCAAAATTAATAGCACTAATATAAGTCAATATGCAACCACATATAAATGTATATGCAATTGTGTGCCATAATTCCTGAGATATAGCCCACCCTTAAATTAAGAAAATCTTCGTATGGTATCTACATATGATACATCTACATATGAATTTTATATGCAACATTGTGCTGTAGTTCCTGAGATATAGTCGCCACAAAATTTTTACTCAGAGAGACATTTTCTACAAATGGTCAATTTTTTTTCTTGTGTCTCTCGAAACGGGGAAATCCATCAAAACTCAGAAGTTTAGCACATTTTACGAATCCAATGTCGAATATAAAATGTAAGCAAAATAATAATAATAATAATAATAATAATAAATGAAAATAAATAAATAAATAAATAAATGACTTGATTGGGCGATTCATGGATTCCAACTACAACAAATAAATAAAAAATAAATTATTTGTATGTTTTTGTGCTTATATGGAAATATAATTTTATAAAATATAAACTGTTATCATTTCATGATATTAATATACAAAAGAAGACCATATTATTAAAAAATATTTTGCTTTTTAAATATCCTGATCATATTTAATTTAAGAAAAATGTGTAATGAACTCAATATTTTCATCTCATAGTGGCAACCTATACAAAATGTGCAAAAAATATAATATATATTTTCATTTTAAAACATAAATTGAAATTGAAAACTAACAATCACAATGTTCATATTTAATGATATAATGTTGGCTTGAGTGAATTAAATGTTACTAGATAAAGAGCATTTTTGTGTTTGATAAAAAAAATACAAAGATATATGTCGTATAATGATAAATAATTATTTTATAAAAAGTTTTTCTTGTTTAAAAAATAATAATAATAATATTCATTAAATAGTATAAATGCTATACAATTAATTGAATTCCTTTCAATATTTATATAATTGTATATTTTTGTAAAATTATTTTTTCAGTATTGGAAATAATTAAAATGCCCCAAATAATAATAAAAAAAAAAAGACCAAGTAAGAAAATCGTTCTTTCAAGTTTTGAAAATCTTACTTATGTTAGCTTCTAATCATGAAATAATCTTGTATGTCACTCACACGACTTTCTCTTACCCTGAAATTTAATACTATAAATACAGGTTGGAGATTAAGAGGTAAGATAACGAGTGCTGTTATGTAAACCTATGTTTAAACAATTCAAATAAGGCTTTAGAAGAGTTTATATAATAATTAGTTTTGTGTGAGGGGGGCTATAGCCAAAGCTTCCTAGATCTAGGAAGATCCTAGTAGATCTAGGAAGCTTTGCTATAGCCCACCTCGTTTCAATATTTCACCTACATTTATATATGATTTAAATCTGATATTAAAATTAAAAGTTCGCTTAAAATTATTGAGACAACTTTCACACGCAACATTCCGTGAACCTTATCAGTCTTGATCAAACTTTTCAAGCAACAAATTTACATTAACTTGAAAATACAACTTTTGAATCTCCTGAAATTATACGTTTTTAAGTAATTCTAAGAAACGCAGACAAAGATCAAACGCTAAAAACTTGACTTCGGTAATCAGGAAGCCTCAAAATGTGTAAATATACAAAAAACAAGCGATGAATATTTAGCTTAAAAACATACAATATTTACGATAAGGACTTCATTTCAATTCATTTCAATTCCAAAGAACTTCTACTAACAGCAAAAAAAAATGTTATCGCTTAAATATTGACAGCCCTATATATATTTTAGAGATTATGTACAGACCACAGGGTGCGCCTATATATAATTCTATAATAATAATACATGGCAAATCCTGAAAAACACTTCCAACAATTTCCAGCTATTGTCGCATTATAATCTACTTCTTTTGTGCAGCCCTGTAAATGAACAGTGTATGATTTCCCTACCATATTCTACATAAGATTTCATTTGGTTATTTCATTTGGTTTTGTGTAGTCTACAGATATTAAACTCTGCTTACCTGTAATTTCCACCATGGACGTAATGTATTTGAATTCTCTTGAGTGTCCCTGTACACGAACCATTTGCTTCATCTCAACGAAAAGCTTAGTGTAGCATTCCTATATCATACACATTTAGAATATCCAATTAGGAATTCCTGCTTCTATTTGTTCTTGAGATACGGTCATAGCAGACATACACACAGATACACAGACACACAAACAGACACACACACACACACTGACCAACCTCTAAAATCATGATTTTCGGATTCAGGGGACCTAAAAATGTAGAAATATAACAAAAACACACTTTCGAAAATTTGACCCTAAAACAATACGTTCTTACCTTATGGATAAGAGAAAGTAAAAATACAATTTTTTATTCGCACTGAAATTAAAAACTGCATACAATATTAAAAATAAACTATATATATATGTAAATAATGTCTATGTAAATAAAGAGTTAATAACTATTTAAAATACTCTTGTGCAAGAAAAAGTATGTAAGCATGAATATAAATTACATGTTTTCTTCATTGATTGATTGCCTTAGGTCTATGGTTGATATTCTAAACAATTATAATTACCAATCAAAAAAAAAAAAAAAAAAAAAAAAAAAAAAATGTAAAAGAAACTGAATTATTTGCTAACAGGTTCATTAAATGCAGTATGAGTTATAATTTTTTGCAGTCTCAGTTTAAATGGGTTGTTGTGTATATATTAAGGGAATAATCTGGTGTGCCACTCACACGGCTTTCTCTTACTGGGAAATTTAATACTAAACATACAAGTTGGAGATTAAGAGGTAACATAACGAGTACTAATATGTAAACATATGTTAAAACAATACAAATTAGGCTTCGGAAGAGTTTTTATGATAAGTAGTTCTATGTGTGTGGGGGGGTGATCAAACTTTTCCAGCAACAAATTTATATTAATTATAAAATACAACTTTTGGATCTCCTGAAATTATTCGTTTTTAAGTTACATTAAGAAACACAGACAAAGATCAAACTTTAAAAGAACTTGACTTTAGTAATCTGGAAACCTCAAAACGCATAAATACACACACACACACACACACACACACAAAAAAAAAAAAAAAAAAAAGCTATGAATATTTAGCTTAAATAGATACATTATTTTTCATATGTCTATGCAGAATTCATTTCCATTCCTGAGCAGCATTCCTGGACATTGTAAAATATTATAGTAAAACACTTCCACTAAAGTAGTGTAAAAAGGGGGGTTCACCTGCACGGTGGTGGCGTAGTGGCGTATTGTGGCGTAGGGTGGAGGCGCGCCTCCACCCTGACAACTCTACGCCACCACCGTGCTGGTCAACGCCCCCTTTTTACACTACTTAGTCATCATCTTGCACGAGGGAGTGTTGCCACCCGAAGAATAGAAACTATGTGTTGCCACCGGAAGACTAGAAACTTTTTAATCGTCGGGGTGAATGAGTCATCACCTTGCATGAGAAGTTTGGTGGTGCCATCTATAGGGAATTTTGAGGAGTTAGATTTATTTTCCTAAATTTCGGACTTAGTATTTTTTTCACAATTTTGGGGACTTCAAAATTTTTTCGAAGTGAGATGACGTCACGATCTTTTGGGACTTAACCTGAAAAGAGATACATACAAAATTTACAATTAGAGAAATAAGTGAAAGGAAAATGTATAGAAAAAAGTTAGAAAGAGAATACAAATTTAAGAAAAAAGGTAGAAAGAATAAAGTTAGAAAAAAGAGAAGAGAGAGAAAGAAAGAGTTCACCTTGAGCGCCTGGGAGACTGCCCTCCCGAGGCCCTGCGGTGCCCCTTTTCACTCCGTAGAGCAAGGCGAGAGTTAGTTCCTTTTAAAAAAATAAAAATAAAAAATAAAATAAAAAATATCAACCTGGTGAACTCATCACATAGTTTTCTGAGGTTGTCTTCAAAGCATGGGTTCAGGCAATCTTCATAGGTGCGAAACAATTGATATATACAGGGTGCAGGAACAATCTTCATGGATGCAGAAACAATTGATATATACAGGGTGCAGGAACAATCTTCATAAGGGCGAAACAATTGATATATACAGGGTGCAGGAACAATCTTCATAAGGGCGAAACAATTGATATATACAGGGTGCAGGAACAATCTTCATAGATGCAGAAACAATTGATATATACAGGATGCAGGAACAATCTTCATTGATGCAGAAACAATTGATATATACAGGGTGCAGGAACAATCTTCATAGGTGCGAAACAATTGATATATACAGGGTGCAGGAACAATCTTCATAGATGCAGAAACAATTGATATATACAGGGTGCAGGAACAATCTTCATAGGTGCGAAACAATTGATATATACAGGATGCAGGAATAATCTTCATGGATGCAGAAACAATTGATATATACAGGGTGCAGGAACAATCTTCATAGATGCGAAACAATTGATATATACAGGGTGCAGGAACAATCTTCATAGATGCGAAACAATTGATATATACAGGGTGCAGGAACAATCTTCATAGATGCGAAACAATTGATATATACAGGATGCAGGAATAATCTTCATGGATGCAGAAACAATTGATATATACAGGGTGCAGGAACAATCTTCATAGGTGCGAAACAATTGATATATACAGGGTGCAGGAAAAATCTTCATAGATGCAGAAACAATTGATATATACAGGATGCAGGAACAATCTTCATAGATGCAGAAACAATTGATATATACAGGGTGCAGAAACAATCTTCATAGATGCAGGAACAATTTAAAAATATATACAAGGTGCAAGAACAATTTAAAAATATATACAGGATGCAGGAACAATCTTCATGGATGCAGAAACAATTGATATATACAGGGTGCAGAAACAATCTTCATAGATGCAGGAACAATTTAAAAATATATACAAGGTGCAGGAACAATTTAAAAATACATACAGGATGCAGGAACAATCTTCATGGATGCAGAAACAATTGATATATACAGGGTGCAGGAACAATCTTCATAGATGCGAAACAATTGATATATACAGGGTGCAGGAACAATCTTCATAGATGCGAAACAATTGATATATACAGGGTGCAGGAACAATCTTCATAGGTGCGAAACAATTGATATATACAGGGTGCAGGAACAATATATACAAAAATTTTCACTATGGATGCTGCGGTATTCTGTAATGGCCATAAGCCAGACTGGTGATTCCATCATCTAGCAGATACCTCTTGTCATCAAAAGGAGATAAACACTTTTTGTTTTGATTAACTGTATAGAGTTGATGACGTTATTGGAGGATTCTGGTTTGTTGCTCATACGTGGCTATCTCCTTTTGCAGGCATTCTTGATAGTCTTGAACACTTAATTTTTTCCTTACGATGCATGTTGATATGCCTTTTGCTGTCTTCTTTTCACCACCAGCTGACTGAAAGTGCATACATTTTTGGCTTTAATCCAATGAATTTGTAGGCAGCTTGACTGTGGAGTTCGTCTTTAAACTTTCCAAGGACCTTTTTGTTAGTTGTAGAATATAGCGGATGATTTTCTGGATACTCTGAGAAGTCAAAATGATGCTGATCTTCCTTCATATCTTGATACATGTCTGCTGTCTGGATACAGTACGTCAAGGAGTCTGTATCCGTGAACAACAAAGTTGCACGACTTTCATACTTTTTCATAACGAAATTGTAGTGAAAGTCATACATGAGCAACTTTGCTAATTCAAGGATACAGAAACCCACGTATATCGGCCTATTCATCAGGATGGTGGGTTTTGTTCTCTCCACAGCTACGAGGTTATTGCAAAATTCTTTAAAAGTTGTGAAATTCGGTGATGCAACTAATTTTTGGGCTCTGACTTCATTGTTACACAGTTCTATGTTACGACGTTTTCTCAAATTTTCGATGGTCTTTCCATAGACGCTATTGTTCAACAGTTTAAAGAAATCTTTCTCAAAGCTGTTCTTTGCAGATTTTCGTTTATCTGTGTTGAAGTCGACATACTTTTTAAGCCAGGGTGCTTGGTGAAATTTCAAAACCTTGTTCACTTTTAATAGCTTCATTCCGAGTTTTAGGTATAACTGTAGATTTCTGTAATGTACAACATACTCTGATTTATTGTGAAGGTTTGGAATGAGTTTGGGTGTTCCTGAATACTTTTGGTTCTGCAACAAGGACTTGGCATAGGTGGAGAGCATTTCTTCTGTCACGGTCATTTTTTCAGGTGCAAGTGGGTAGCTATTGTGGAGGTCATGCAGATGAGATGGATACTCCAAATTCACTTCAAAAATGAAGCCTTCAGATGCATCTTCGGGTATGTTCATGATGAAAGCTTCAGTAATGTTAGAGGGGTCCATCCATTGAAACTTGCCATAAGGCATGTACTGGGACATAGCCCAACCGTAAAGGTTGTTCGCATCCCAGTACATGATATAACTAGAAGGCTTACTTGAGTCGTAGTGAGGAGTGTGCGGGTTGTTTGCAACAGCGAAACGGTGTGAAATCTGCGACACACACCCGCGCACCCCTTTTTCAATAAAAAGCAGCATGTTGATATCCGTGAGCAGCTCTAGCTTAACATCAGTCATCTTCAAACAGGCTTGCCAGGACAGTCCAGGAGAGGTGTATAAATGAGCAGCATCGATGTTATAATAGTGTAAGCAAAGACTTCTAAAATTTTGGAAGACATCGGCAAGGAGTAAAACATCTGTCTTCACATACAGGTCATGATACTCGCCGAGGTTTCTTATCTGGAAGATTCCCATATGTTTTTTGCATGTTGATAATCAGATTGTTCGACGGGTTCGTTCGTAAGAGAGTTGAAAAACGCTGATGGAGGCGGCAACACTGTTTCTTGGAATTTGTCAAATCCAGTAATGTAGTCATAGGGGTATACTCCTTTTCTGGTGAGGAGACTTAGATCGGTACTTGAATTAAAATGGTCTTTTAGAATGTTAAACTGGCTAATATCCAAATTCTTCACCAATTTTTCTAACGAAGCAGGCAAAAATTGGAAGGAGTCAAGAAAGACGAAATGTACAGGACTGTCTGGTTTCTTCAAAGTGAATGATATATATTTTTCTAATGTTGTTGCGATAACTTGTATCTGATGGTCTTGAAAATGGCCTAATTCTGTCATAATATGGTGGGCATCATAATTCTTCAAGTTGTGGAAAACCACGGGAATCTTCTTCGGCTGCTTAAAATTAAGGTTGCAGCTAGCATGGGCAGCACCTCTAAAAACTCCAGTTTCGTGATTGTGGTCCCGAACTTTAATGCATCCGGGTAACAGGGGTTGACGACATATGCTGCACCTTGTAGCATTTTGGAAGGCTTCCTCTTCTTGGGTAGAGAGCTTCATTGGCTTAATTTCTCAGAGTTTGTCTTCTAGGATATCTTTTTCCATGATGATATTTTCCAGAAAATGCTTGACTGCATTCTCTCCTCGATAGCTAAAGATGGGCTTGACTGCTTTGCCATCAGACCCTACGATTACATAAGCGTAACCGCAGGGTGTATGACGGGCTGTATGTTGCAGGTAGGAGTTTAATGAGGATGGAGCAGCTGATGCAATAGGTTCTAACAAACTTTCAAAGTCTGCATAGATGATATAGCTGATAGGGTGTTGAAGATGGGTTCCCGTGAACTCTAGTATATTTTCTCCTTAGAAGGCATCTCAATGGCTTGAGCAGTGTGTTTTTTGCAGTTTGTTTCATGATCTTTTAACAAAAGTTCTGTCGAAAAACCATGCAGGCATCTATAACAATAATACTGTGTGCAACGATGTTTTGTGCGGTCTCCCATCAATCTGGAAAAGTTCCGGATTAAACAATAATGGTGGGCACCTTCCTCGTTCGCCAGGAGTAATAAGTTGATAGCTTCAACATCTTCTACTTCGGAAATTCTTAAAATGGTCACTTAAGAGTTTTCGTAGCCGAAGACGTTGATTCTAAGATTGTTCAGTTTTTCTATGAGACCTATTTTTGAGATGGGAACAGGGTACTGAACATTACCCATCTTGATTTCCTCTTCATGAGGTAAGTAGTGGGAGACTCGTTCGGGATTTCTTGTATAATCCAAATTTAGTTTGTGTGCTAGCAGGCACCATAGGAAGCACTTGTTATCTCTGTTCTGTATATTTAAGATGGCTTTCTTGGCAAGCAGTTTAGCTGGCAATTCTTGATGGCTACTCGCTCTCAAGGGGTTATATTTAGCAGACTTGAATTCTAGGTAGTAGATGTTTCTCAGCACCCAGCCGGAACCTCTCTCTAAGAACTCTTCGTAGTTTTGAATGATCTTCATAAATCCTACACTTATTTGATCATCAATTAAGTCAGGAGTGTGTTGCTGGTAGCAGGGTGTTCTGAAGTACGCATCCATAATTTCCAGTTCTCCTTCGGCTGTCTCTCTTTCAAAGCACTCTTTTATTACCAGGTACCATTTGATCGAATCTTTCTCATACAATTCCTGTAGGATGTTTTCATGTATCTCGGCACGAATAGACTCTAAAAAGATTTTCACATCGTACCGAGTGGCTTCAGTAGGTTCAATGAGCACCGTCTTAAACGTGTTCAAAGCTTGCGTATAGGGGCGTCTTCGAGAGAGTGGTGGAGGAGTCGTTTTCGGTTTCTTCCGGCTTTCACTTAGGCTATTTGAATGCTGAAGTCGCATATGGTTCATTAATGATGACTTAGAGGAGAAGGTGGACTGGCATTCTTTGCAGGGGTAGTTATGTGTCTTTAGATGAGCGTTGTAATCATCCAGGCGACTAAACTTTCGTTGGCATGTAGCACATTGATAGGTGGAAGTGTCAGCATCATGCAACTTCTTATGTCGGTTTAAGGCATCCTTTCTGGAGAACTCCTTCAAACACACAGAACAGGAGAAACCCTATAAAAGAATAAAAAAACGATTTTTAATCAAAGTGTTACAATTTTTAATCAAAGTGTTACAATTTTTCAAAATATCACAAAACAAAAACTTTAAGAAATAATACATACCTTAGAAGGACCTGGCTGAGGATCTACAGATTCTTGTAATTCACTCGTGGACTGATGCGATTTTCGGTGTCTGTTCAAAGCATCCTTTCTGGAGAATTCCTTATGGCAAATGAGACACACGAACATTTTTTCTGGGTTGTGTGTTTTCTTGTGTCTAGTCAAATCACAATTTCTCGCAAACGATTTCCCACAAGTAGGGCAAACAGGTTGAACCTATAATAAGAAAGACAATTTTTTTAACTTTTGTAAAAGGGACAATTTTTAAAACTTTTGTAAAAGGAAACACTCTCATTTTTAATGTAAAACAATACATACCTTAGAAGGTTCAGGTTGGGCTTCAGGTTGGACCTCAGGTTGGGGTTCAGGTTGGACGGCGTCGTCCCATTGGGGGTTTCGCCACTCCTCATCATTTATTTCCCCAACAGTACAAAGCATATGAAGTTCGTCATCGGGTATACCGAAGGAAATACCCAACTGAAAATAAACGAATAGGATGCAACTTTAAAAAATTTTAGAAAAATAAATTCTTCTAGTTAAAGATTTGATATACAAAAGGTTATACAAATCTAACTTTTATACAACATAAATAAATAAATTTAATCTATTCGATGAGTCATTAAATAAACGAATCATTTTATAAACATAGGATGCAACTTTAAAAAATTTTAGAAAAATAAATTCTTCTAGTTAAAGGTTATACAAATCTAACTTTTATACAACATAAATAAATAAATTTAATCTATTCGATGAGTCATTAAATAAACGAATCATTTTATAAACATAGGATGCAACTTTAAAAGTTTTTAGAAGAATAAATTCTTCTAGTTAAAGATTTAATAAATCTAACTTTTATACATACACGCTACTATTTTAATAAACCAATACACTATTTTAACTAAACATAGGATTAGGTATGCAAATTTTAGAAAAATAAATTCTCCTAGTTAAAGATTTAATAAACAAAAGGTTATGCAAATCTAACTTTTATACAACATAAATAAATTGAATAAGTATAATCTAATTGATAGCTTATCAAACGATGAGTCATCCTAAACATGTCTGAACACTAACATTTTATTGTATAAGCTATGCGATGACTCATCAAACGATGAGTCATCCTAAACATGACTGAACATGAATCTACTTGAACACTAACATTTTATTGTATAAGCGATAATTACTATATAAATCACAAAGTATAGGATGTTGGAAATTAAATAAACAACACTAGTTGATGAAAATTATAAGTAAACTGATTTTCTAGTTAGTAATTAAATTTTTTATTTATAATGAATGCAAATTAAGTTTCTCATAAGTAAACAATAATAATAATAACTTTTTGATTTGAATAATATAAAAAGCACGTTTAAACGAAGTATGAGTCATAAATTTTGTAAGGAAATAAATTATTAGAATAATAAATTTTTAGTTTAAACTTATGAGAATAAGTTTTAATTAAATCTTCTAATTAAAAAGTTTTTCACTTATAAAATAATTTCTATGTCATATGATTGTAAAAAAATAAATAAACTTATTAAAATTTCTATACAAAGTTTTTCACTTATAAAATAAATAATTTCTAAGCATAAACAAGTTTTACACATACTTAAATTTCACTTTATGTAGTTTATTGAATGAAATAAAATAGATTTCGCATTTATCAAATTAAAGATTCGAAATTAAATTTATGTTTAACACATAATAAATAAAATAGATTTCCCATTTGTCAAAATAAAGATTTTAAATTAAATTTATTTTTAACACATATCATAAATAATTTCTAAGCATAAACAAGTTTTACACATACTTAAATTTCGCTTTATGTAGTTTATTGAATGAAATAGATTTCGCATTTATCAAATTAAAGATTCGAAATTAAATTTATGTTTACCACATTATAAATAAAATAGATTTCGCATTTGTCAAAATAAAGATTTGAAATTAAATTTATTTTTAACACATATTATAAATAGATTTTCACTTATAGAATAAATAATTTCTAAGCATAAACAGATTTTACACATACTTAAATTTCACTTTATATAGTTTATCAAAATAAAGATTCGAAAATCGATTTATTTTAAACACATATTATAAATAGATTTTCACTTATAGAATAAATAATTTCTAAGCATAAACAAGTTTTACACATACTTAAATTTCGCTTTATGTAGTTTATTGAATGAAATAAAATAGATTTCGCATTTATCAAATTAAAGATTCGAAATTAAATTTATGTTTACCACATTAAAAATAAAATAGATTTCCCATTTGTCAAAATAAAGATTTGAAATTAAATTTATTTTTAACACATATTATAAATAGATTTTCACTTATAGAATAAATAATTTCTAAGCATAAACAGATTTTACACATACTTAAATTTCACATTATATAGTTTATTGAATGAAATAAAATAGATTTCTCATTTATCAAAATAAAGATTCGAAATTCGATTTATTTTAAACACATATTATAAATAGATTTTCACTTATAGAATAAATAATTTCTAAGCATAAACAAGTTTTACACATACTTAAATTTCGCTTTATGTAGTTTATTGAATGAAATAAAATAGATTTCTCATTTATCAAAATAAAGATTCGAAATCAAATTTATGTTTAACACATAATAAATAAAATAGATTTTCACTTATAGAATAATTTCTATGTCATATGGTTGTAAAAAAAAATAAATAAATAAATAAATAAATAAACTTATTAAAATTTCTATACAAAGTTTTTCACTTATAAAATAAATAATTTCTAAGCATAAACAAGTTTTACACATACTTAAATTTCACTTTATATAGTTTATTGAATGAAATAAAATAGATTTCGCATTTATCAAATTAAAGATTCGAAATTAAATTTATGTTTAACACACATTATAAATAGATTTGAAACTCATTCTATTTTGCATAGTGTAAATCAAATTTATTTTTTAACATATCGTAAAAAGTAATAATAAATTAAAGAATTCTTATTACAATTTAATATCTCATATTTCACTAAAAATGATTAAACACAGTTAGAAAATCAATGATTACTAGATAAATATACTTACTGCATTTTCAACATCCATAGCTTGATTGTCGTTGTTGAATCCTTCCATTATACAGGTACGGGAAAAGCACACTAAACGATGCGGTAAAAACACAGCAAATTTCCGGAAGAAAACTTCGCGAGCGTCGGTAAAGGAGAGAGTAAAACACACGTCTTGCCTAGGCAGTAGATAATCTACGAATGAACCGAGAAATGAGTTGCAGCGGCTTATCTAGATAAGGGGGTTTCCCCCATGAGTCACCCTGACTCAGCTCTGTAGATCTTACGAGAAACTTCTCGAATTCTGATTCATCGTAGAGGTTGATTCATTTGCATATTTCCCCTCGCGGATTTTCCAAGGTGAGTCACCCCCTCCGTGTTCGTACAGGTATAATATCTTACGGGAGATATGAAACATACTCATTTGCATATTTCTAACGAAGAGATAATGTCTACACTTTTAATTAATAGAAAATAACAATTATTATTTCAATTTGATTATTAAAAAATTTTTTTTCAAGTGCATTGTTTCATGAATAAATGGTTTTATTATATGTTTTACGAAATAAAATATATCTTTTCGAAACAATATTTTTCCCGAATATAAGTTATTAAATGCATAGGAAATGGTTTTATTATATGATTTAATAAATATATCTTTAAAATAAATTATTGAATCCCTAGAAAGTGAATCTCTTAAAAATATGTTGTTTTATGAAATAAAATAATCATTTCAAACTTATAAATTCATTGAATCTTTTATGAAATAAAATATTTCTAATTAAATCTTTTAAGAAATAAAATCAATAAAATATTTCAAAGACAGACAGACACAGATATTCAGTTTCAATCTATTTATTGAAATTCCATAAAAATATATACACACATTACTTATTGGATACAATTGTTTAAAGAAGTCGTTTTCATAAACACACATTACATTTGGATAAAGAATCTTCAATATATTTTTCATACAAGGTCATATTTAATTGTTTAAAGAAACCGTCGTTGTAATGACAGGAACAATTAATTTTTTTAACAATAGCATGCATATTTAATTTTAAAAGTATTTCTTCACGATATAATTGATATTTTTCAAACATAGATTTCATTAAACACTCGTGTGAATTTTGATCGTCTGAATTAAAAACACATCCGCCACATTGAAATAAATTTTCAATTCCTAACTGAATTTCATATACGATAAAATCGAGTAAGATTTCCTTAGCACTTTGCTCATTTTCATGAGAAATACACACAAGGGGTTTATTTAGAATTAACATAGGAAGTTGAACGGTGAATATTGCATCAATAATAAAATGAGATATTCTCATTTTGAGTTCTCTAAGCCTAAAAATTTGATCCTTGGACAATTTAATGACATTCGGTTTTAAATAAAAGCCAGAAGGATTTAAAGAAAACATTTGCTGTAAAGTACAATAATCCTCATCTATGTTAGCCATTATTAATTGATTGTTAGAAATAAAACTATCATTTACTGATTCAAAATTAAAATTTTCAATCTTACTTTGAAAATAATACCATGTCTGAGCTGTCATTACAACGCCTTCTTTAGTAGGTATCCATTGACCTGTATGTAATTCTTTAAAATTACGAATGTGGATTCTCACATTAAAATTCTTTTCTATTACAATTTGTAAAAAACTGCTAAAGTTTAAATTAAATTCACCTCGTATAGGATCCCAAGATTGTTCACGTACCCATTGGTTTAACCAATCGTTTGGAGAAAGTTTTTCACACATGTCTTGAGAGCAGTTTTTAACAGAAGTATCACAATGAGAGTTTTTCGAAGTATCACAATCAGAGTTTTTCAAAGTATCGCATGCACTGGATGAAGCATCACTTATATCAAGTCTTGGTTTCTTTAAAGGTGGCATGATAGGGTTGGGTATTAAGTGACGAAAAGTCAGGCTGATTCTCATATCTTTGATGATAGGATTCGGTGCAATGCCGTGGGTAAACAGTTCGTTCGTAGGCTTTAACATACTGTAGAGAGAACCATGTTCTAATGAAATCAAAGTAGAAGGTGTTTTAGGCTTCTTGAATTCAATTGTTCGTTCGGCACCAAAGCTAAAGACTACGATGGGGAAAGTTGCATCTAATCCACTTTCGTTGTCTTTATGTTGAGGTATGTAGCTGTATCCATTGCTGTAGAGGTTTAGCAGAACATAGTTGAAGGTAGAAGTAGAGATGTGAGCGGGGAAAAAACCCGGGTTTAAACCAGGGAATAAACCCGGTTTTTTGGGAAGGGAATTTTGAAAGTTTCCAAAACAAGGGAATTTTAAAAGTTTTCAAAAGTTAGAAATTTAGCTTTTTTTCTTTTTCTTAGTTCAGATATGCTCTAAGGCATTTCAAAATATTATCTCACATTTAGATGTTTTTTTATGATCTTTCAATTTTTAAATAGTGCTTTTAACGTCTATAAATTTAAAAAGTGCAAGTTTCAAATTTCATTAATTAACAGACTTATTTTCTTTTATTGCAGTATATTTATATCTTAGTTCTGACTGTATACACACTGATTTCAATATAACACATCTTTTTTTCTTTCTTTTTTTTTTTTTTTTTTTATCGCAATCGGAGTTTATCATGTTTCTACTGTATATCTTTAACATTTTATTTCAAAAATAAAGCAAAAATGCTTCAAAATATTCTGCATTTACTAAAACAATCAATAATATTACAATGGAAAATATTATTTCAATTAAAATTTCAACAATATTAATATGCCAAAAATAAATAAATAAAGAAATAACAGCCAAATTATTAATTATTACCTATTGAATATTTTATGTATTGATTTGATGCATCAAAAAAAATTATTGCTCTAATTCTTAATAACCAAAGAACTCATGTTCGATTTTGTTGCCCGTGCTCTTTAACTAATTATAACGAAATTTCATGAACTATTGTGAAATTTTTTTCGATGAATTATAATAAAATTTAATAATTTTAAAGTATTCTAACCAAAATTCAATTTGTTGTATTATTTTTTATAACATATTTTATTATGGTATTCATTAAAAAAAAAAAAAAAAAAAGTTCTGAAGTTATTTAATTAGGCAGACAAAACTTCATCATTTATTATTGTCAATAACGTAAATGTTTTAATTTTTTACAATTTTTTGTAAAATAATCACATAATTTTTTATATCACTTTTATTTAAGCAAATAGACTAAAAATGATATTGAAACAAGTTGTTTAAACACTTAAAAGAAGTGAAATTAAATCTAAACACTGAATATTAGTTTCTTCCCATCAAAGTTTCCAAAGTTCCCAAAATTCCCGGTTTAAACCCGAAAATTCCCATGTTTATTCCCCTGAAGCAAAATTCCCGGGTTTTTTACATCTCTAGGTAGAAGCCGTCCATTTTTCCACTCGATCCCGCAGCTCCAATACCAGACGTGTCCAAGGGTTAGCAGGCACATGAGTTCCGCTGAAGGCATAACTCAAAGTTGAATCGCCGTATCCCAGAACTTGTCTTTTAGGCTTAAAACTTTTTCCATGAATTCTAAAGGTTGGCGTGTAGAAAGGTAAAGTTTTTAACTCGGCAAAATACCGATCTGCTTGTTCCTTTTCGATGAAGTTTGAAACATACTGGACATTCAGTCCGTTTTCCGTGAAACTCACTGCAGACATGACGAGACAACCAACACACACGAAATCAAATGGTAGACTGAGCCGTGATCCCTGATAAGCAATCTCTGATAAGATAAGACTCTCGCCACGTGACCAGAGGTAGCCAATCAGATAACTCGTGACGTCACTCACCACGTGACTGAGCATAGCCAATCACATCACTCGTGATGTCACCCTAATCACGTGACCTCGCGTCGCTGATAAGAAGTCTCCTTATCATTCATTTCTCTCAAGGTAGCCGTTGGAGTAGGACGTGTTTTCAGGTAAGTGTATTTTATTCTATAAATAATCACACGTATGGATCGATACAAATTCCTTTTATTTAGTATGTTTCCCAGGTTACAGGGTTGAGTTTAACAACAGGTTTTTTTACAATAAGTTTCTTTTTCGGTTTGACAATGTTTTTTCTTGAAGACAAATATCGATTCTTAATAATACTTTGGGGTACTCCCATATCTTTCAAGGTTTGCAAAAATTCACTTTGTCCTGTAATAGGTGGTTTTTTATTCACAGAAAAGATGAAATGAAAGAGTTCCGCTAAATTAGAATGTTCCATGGTCCTTCTGTTGTAAGTAATCTCTCCTTTCGGGTTCCACTTAAACTTGTTTGAATGAGACTTGAGAAAATTTAATAAGGCTTCGGCTTGTTTCTTCATGGGTTTAGCTACAGATGATAACACAAAGGTTTCATAGTCTTCTTGGGGTTCTTGTTTTATAGACTCCACTTGTTTAGGTTCCACTTTTTCAGGTTCTTCTTCGAGTTGTTTAGACATCCAAGACAAATTATATTCTTGCAAATCCATTTTTCTTTTTAAGAGTTCGTAGTAGTGCTGAATTTTTTCGTGATCCGGTAGAGAACTATTTAATATTTTAGCCATAGCTAAATCAAATTCCGTCATTTGCTTTTTAGAAGGCGTATGCTTAGAAAATTCTTCTTCCGGTACCAACGCATACTTAGCTGCGAATTTCATTGATGATGCCGGTTAAAACAGACAATGCAGCCGGGATTAAAATATTTAAAAATCCACCGTGTTGAACAATCAATTTTTTCTTGTTGAATAAACTTCCTTTCTTGGTACCAATTTTTCGAAGAGTCGTCTTATATTTCCTTAAAGACCTTTTCTGATGAGAGGAGAGAGGCACGTTTCCTTTTAATACGTTCAGGGTACATTCGCAAATAGCCTTCACAGATCGAGTCGGTAATTTTTTTAACAAATGCTTGCGTAAGGTTTGAGGACAAGACTTTATAAGCTCCAAGTCTCGAAGTTGTTTCCTCGTTAACGTCATGATCCCAAATGAATTAAAATCGGTAGGGCTTTCCTTTTAAACCTTTTTTGGGCTCGTACACAAATTGGGTTTCCCCCGGTAATATACGCGTTCTGAGTCGCATTCCTTCGGGGGTTTCATTCCTTAAATCCACCAACAAATAAGAGAAGGGCTGTTTGGTAGCATCCTCGAACACTTCTTGAAAAAACTGAGTTGATCTCGGGTATAATTGTCTGCCCAAGTGCGTAATTTGACTCATGTCCCGACGATTTTTAAAAAGTACTAAGTATTGACTGTTTAAGGAAATACCTCTCATTTCTTTACCTTTATGAAAAAGGTTTTGAGTAATAAAAATAATACTTAAATTTAAATGGTGACTTCCTTTGGTAAAGAGGTGGGTTAATCGTTCATCACCCCCACATTCCACCATTAAATCATCTAAAATCATTAAAGAATGGGTACCTAAATATTCCCGATAATTAGAAGGAAACCCTTCCACGAACGTTACGTCGGGAATTTCCTCGTAAAGCTTTTGAGAGATGCCGTAAAACCAAACGACTTTATCGGGAGGAGGGTTAAACATACGCCGTCGTTCTGCCAGTAAATCCCCCAGAAACCAACTCTTACCGACCCCCGTGGGGCCTGCTAAGAGCATTGTAAAAGGGTGTTGAAAGCGTGGAAACTCCATTCTAAATAAACACAGACACATAGGTTTACATTATAAATAGTTTTTTATTGATAAAAAGGAGCACGTGTGCGAAATCGTTTGGATACAAAATTATAGACTCTATGGTCGTTACATATATTTTCAGTTACAAACTGCTTTAAAAAATCTTTCAAAGTTTTACCACGACATCGGCAATAAATATAATACACACAAAATTGACCACAAACAGCTGTCACATGACTTTGCAGCGGAAGTGGATTAAACACCACTCGTGAAAATTGAGATACATAGTTCGATATAGGTCCTTTAAAAAAGTTTGGCTTGTTTCCATAGGAATCAAAGAATTCCGCTTCTGTAGGGGAGGATATGCAGAATGCCACCCAGTGGCTTCCGGCTTCTGTAGACTTATCCACGTTGCATACAAAACATGCAGGATAACGCTCGATCTTCTTGGGTAATTGATCACTGGGGAAAACACCGGAAAAGTATTTCTTGGTCACTGGATCGTGGGATAAAATAGTCTCGATTTTTATAGAATTCATTTTCAGTTGGGGATGTCACACAACACATGTCGTGTTTTACTAATTTCTATAATGTTTTCAAATTCCGCATACACCAATACAGTCGTGGTTCTTTCTAAGGAGTCTGCAAACTTGATTTCAATTTGTAAATTTCCTTTTTGCTGTAGATTCAGATGGGGTCCGTCACACATGTCAGGGCTCAAGTCGAAAGCATACAAAGTATGCCCGTTCGCAAATTTCTCTCGGGTTAGATAAATGCCGGTATCTCGATTAAATCCCGAAAACAAACGATGATACGCTCTTATATAGTTATTTTCTTCGAAATCCAATTCCAAGGGTTTGCTGGGTACGGGTTGTCCATCCACGTAAACACTTAAAAAGTTTACCTTGTGATGATAGAAATAAAAGAGATTTAAATCATATTGACCAGTGTAGGCACTATTTTCTAAAAGTCCAATAATAATTCTTTTCGGCATGGCTCCTAAAAACACATTGTCTTGCATAAAGGATTTACTTCCTGTTGAGATCGAATAGGTCTTGCATAACACTCGATCGATGGGATACTTTGCTGTACTTTTCTCTAAGGCCTTGGCATGACGCAGTAATACACCTGGGCTCACTTTCACTTTACGTATGAAAATAGAAGCATGTTCCAAAATCACTTTGTAGTTGGGAATGGGTTTCGCTGCATCGATTTTACACATTAAGGAAAATTCGGGCTTGCTTCGGGTCATCTTAATTTTCAAGTCAACCATATTCAATAGCAATCGATTTTGTTGAAAAATATCACAATGCAAAGGTCCAATCATATCTAACGTTTTGCTTTTATTCGTGAGTGCGTAACGTATCTTTAATCCGGGGTTGTCTCCAGCAGGATCTGTAGCAGCTAAATTCTCATCTTTGTAAAAACATTCGCAGGTCAATAAACTTTTCTTGGCATCTTCTCCATAATTCAACAGCGTTTCAATATAGGCGCGGTAGGGCTAGGTGTTATTCGACGAGGAGATCACTCTTTCGTTCAGGCTAATATCCACTTGAGAAAACAAGGCGTGTAAAAATAAATTCACGGGGGCAACTGCATCCGTTTCCGCTAAGGGTGATCCATCAAACTTGGTAATTTTCACTTTCACATACAGGTAGGAAGCTGATAAATCAATATAGTCTTCACCATTTCCGGAAATATTAAATTCCACAGGTCCTCCGTCTCGAATATTCGCAAGAGGGTGGTATTCAACAAAGTATCCTTTTTCAATAGCCGTTTGCGTGGGTGGGATCAAAAATAAATCCAATTCGGATTTCGCACAGGCAGCAGAATCTTTATGGATAAGTCCAGACATCTTTAAGCGAAAATATCTTGTACCTTCACTTTCTTGGCTTTACATCGAATGACTGCTTTGGTAGAACGCTTCCTCTTTTTATACCGGCGGCCCGATCCAATTATCATCTTCACTTTAGTAGCGGCTTTGTCGGTTAACGTCTGTCCAGCTTCTTTTAATCTTCGCTTGGCGGCCATTTTAATGTCTTCTCCGCGAGACAGGTCACTTAACACGTTCACGCCTGAATGAAACAACTGCTTGCCGACCGCTTTCGCTCCCGATTTGAAGAGGGGTACTGCTGCACGAAAAAGGGATCGAAACAGTCCACCGAATCCATATCCCTTTTGTAAAGTAGTGCCTTGATAATAATTTAGACCACTACCCGACTGATGGGAATAGTAATCTTCAAAAGATTTCGCACAACACTGGTAAGGAACAAACATCACGAGAGGTATTTTTGACGAAAGTGAAGCTTCACGTACGAGCGCCCACGTTCAAATGGCGTGGGTTCGCCGAGGTGGTTCCTTATAACGATTTCCAAAGAGTCGAACGATTTTCGGCTGACAGGTAAATAGTGCGGTCGGTCAAATATCTCACAAATCATTTCTCCATCTTTTCCCCTCACATTGACAATTCGTAAAAGGGGTGCTAACACATCTCAAATAATTTGGGGTTCGACAATATCCGAATAAACCAGCAACACTCTATAATGCGCACAGGGATCTGCGACATAGGTACTAAAAATAGTTTGCTCGATATTTATATCCGGCGAGGCGATTTCACCTGGTTCGAATCCCAACATCTGCGCTATCCCCTCATGCAATATCAGTTTTGTTTTATCTTTCACGTTAATACACACCTTTTTCGTGTGCGGATCATAAGTGAAAGAAATTTTATTTTTAATCTCTTCAATAGACATTGCTTTTAAAATGTCATCAACCGATTCGTAAAAGCCAGGGGGAATTCTTCTACCAAACGGGGATTTCTGGTCATTCAAATCGAAACCAAATAAATTATTATTTTGATTCACATTATACCAGGTGTGAGGGTAAATAAATTCGACGAGGCCTACTTCCTATTCCCCTTTCAATTCAACGGGGGCGGGTAATCGCGTAATAAAATGAGAAATTTTATTCTCAGGAAAATAATTCAGGGAACTGTCCGAAGGTAACGTCACGTAGAACGACATGCTTTCAAATGATCTTTCAACAATCCAAACACTTGTTTTATAAGGCGAATAAATCAGAGGATGTAATCCATTGGTCAAATTTGTTGCATATTGACAAAAGTATTATTGATAAATATTTCAATTTACTTCTTATATATTTTATGAAAATAGTTCAAGGTTTATAAGGTAAGTAAAATGCACTCACCTTGGTTGTGAGTATCCTCTTTTATATCAGCTTTCAGTATCTAGATGTTGTATTTTGTAAATGAAAATAAATCCATTGGAGTTACAGGAACTATCAGTTGACTGATGCTGTTTAAAATATATAATTTGATATTAATTAATCAATGGTTTTAATTGAATTAAACCAGCCTTCTTTAGCTTGGTTTATGAATAGGAAAAATATATAATTTGTGGGAATGAAAAAAAGAACCCACATGTTTTCCTTTTTAATCACATTTTTATTATAAAACTGAACATCGAAGAAGGAGAAAAAAAAAAACGAAAAATACATCATTACATGTACATAGAAACACAGACGGCCAATCAGAAACAAATGCGTCATAGCGTCGCCCCAATGTAGATGTATATATGCATGAAGAAATAAAAGAGTCAAATGAAATGTTTTTAGAATAATATGAAAATGGAAGTTTTTGTAATTATTGAAAGAATGTCATTTTGAGTTTATTTCTCACCAACACCCCTACGTAAACTCGATGACATTTAATCACAGTTCAACAAGGAAATTCGCAATTTTCGAAAAGAATGTCTCGGCAGAGGCTTGGTGAGCACATCTGCGATCATATTTTCCGTACTTACATAATCTTTTTTGTGCCTTGCTCAACAAGGTCTCGAATCAGATGGTACCTTAGCTCAATATGCTTAGTTTTCTGTCGAAATTTGTCATTTTCGGCCAATTTGATGCAAGAAAGATTGTCTTCATAGAGTGTAATAGGACAATTTTGTTGCATATCAATTTCTTCAAAAAGGTTTATAAGCCATTTTACTTCTTGCGCGGCACTTGCTGCAGAAATATATTCCGCTTCTGCTGATGACATTGATACAGATTTTTGTTTTTTGCTTGTCCAGTATACAGTATTTGCTCCTATGCAGAACAAATTTCCTGTTGTAGACTTACGATCACTGGGATCGTTTCCCCAGTCGGAATCTGCATATACCCTCAAGACAGGCTCTTCAATATTATTATATGTCAATTTAAGATTAATTGTACTTTTTAAATATCTCATTAATCTTTTTACCGCTTCCCAATCTTTTGCTCTTGGGCGCTCATTTCTTCTACTCAAAATATTTACCGCGGCGCTAATATCCGGACGTGACACGGTTGAAATATATAACAATGCGCCTACAGCCTGTCTATATTGTGTATTTTCTGGTAAAAGGTTTTCTTCGTCATTTAATTTTATGTAACCTGTGTCCATAGGAGTGTCTGTAGGTTTTGAATTTTCTAAACCGTATTTGACTATAAGTTCTTGTATTTTGTGTGTTTGATCAAGAGTCATTGTATTTTCATTAGGACGATTAATATTTATCCCAAGATATTGTTTTGCTTCTCCCAAGTCTGTTAACGGGTATTCTTGTTTTAGTTTGTTTACAATTTCATTTATTTGTTGATCATTCCCCGCTATTAACAAATCATCGACATACACAAGTACATAAGTAGTTACATCGTTTTGTTTACGTTTATAAAGACACTTGTCGAATTGACTTTGAATAAAGCCTAAGTTAAGTAATGACTCATTCAATTTTAAATTCCATGCTCTTGCGGCCTGCTTTAGCCCGTATATTGCCTTTTTTAATTTACACACCTTATGTTCTTCCCCGGATACCACGTATCCTTCTGGCTGATGCATATAAACATCTTCACTCAATTTACCGTGTAAAAATGCAGTCTTGATATCAATATGTCTAAGACTTAAATTCTTATAAAGACTCATTGCCAAAAAACTTCTCAAAGTTGTGTGAGACGCCACTGGGGCGAAAGTCTCATCGTAGTCTATTCCATATTTCTGTGAAAAGCCCTTCGCAACCAGCCTAGCTGTGTATTTTTCAACACGGCCCTGACTGTTATATTTTGCTTTGAATGCCCATTTGCACCCTACTATTTTCATCCCTGGTGAAACCTCAACTAAATCCCAGGTGTCATTCTGCTTGAGTGAATTTATTTCATCTAATGTAGCATTGATCCAATTTTCCTTTTCTACAGGGTTTTCCATACTTATTATATCATCCCAGCATTTTGGTTCACTTATTCTTTCATTGTGTAATGTGAATGCGAATCTATCTGGTGGTACCCCTTTATTAGATCTTTGTGATCTACGTGGAGTATTTTGTGAATTATCTGACACAACACTATCATTAGTTTCATCTATCTCTGAGTCTATTATTTGCAAATTTGGTGATGGATTTTTATTATCACTTTTCTCATCATTGTTTTGTGATGTTTCATATTTAAGTATCGCTTGTTTTTCATTTTCTACAAATTTTACGGTTCGACTAATAATTATGTTTTTCCCATTTGTGCAGATCCTATATCCTTTACTTCTGTTATCGTACCCTACGAATATACCTTCCTGTGCCGTATTATCTAATTTTCCCCTGTGTACCTTTTGTACGTATGCATAGGCACGACAACCAAATGGTTTTAACATCGATAGGTCAGGTTTTCGACCTGTCCATAATTCATAAGGTGTCAATTCACACGAAGATGTTGGGAGTCTATTTTGCAAGTAAACTGCGGTATTTATTGCCTCCCCCCAGAAGGAATTTGGTAAATTGCCATCCTTTAATAAACAACGTGCCATTTCAACTAAAGTACGATTTTTACGTTCAGCAGTTCCATTTTGAGAAGCTGAATAGGGAACAGTGAATTGGTGGTCTATACCTAATTTTGTTAAGTAATCGTTTAATTCTGTCCCGGTATACTCCCCTCCGTTGTCGGAGCGGATTGCATGCAAAGTTCGTCCGAACTTGTTTGATGTCATCGCGATGTATTCCCTCAATTTTGTGAAAACTTCATCCTTTTTTCTCAGTAGGTATATAACTGTAAATCTACTGAAATCGTCAATTAATGTTAAAAAATAGTATTTTCCACCGACCGTGGGGGTTGTCATTGGTCCACACAAGTCAGTGTGTACCAGCTCTAGTGCTTTAGTTGTCCTAAACTGAGCCTTTTTGGGATAAGGATTGTCCGTTAATTTAGTTAATATGCAAGTTTCACATGCATTATCATGTTTGCAGTTGTCTAGTTTTATCCCAACTGCCATGTTGTTGTTTAGCAATTGTTTTATATGACTAATGTTTCTATGGCCTAATTTAATGTGCCATTTATCAATGCAATTTGTATTTTCACATATTTTTACCATGTTTATAGTGTGTGTTGTATCATAGTTAACTTTGCATTCGTATAAATTGTTGTTAATGTAACCTTCAATGCATGTTTCTCCTTCATGCATTATTTTGCATGATTTGTTTTCAAATATTGCTACACAACCATTTTCAGTAGCTTCTTTTACAGATATGAGGTTTGTCTCTATCTCTGGTACATATAAAACATTTTTCAATATTATAGTATTATGTGTGTTATTGGAATTTATGGTGTTTAATTTCACAGACTCATGACCCAGGGATTCTATCTCCTGTCCATTCGCGATTGTTACGCGTGAATTATTATGATTAAATTCATGAAATTTATTCCTATCATTGCATACATGCGTTGAACAACCTGAGTCTACATACCAATTGTTAGATTTCTCACCGATAAATAGAGTGAATATTTTATCGTTAGGTTTTTTATTTTCACTCTCAGTAATAAGAGCCCTATCCGCGTTATGTCTGTCTTGAGAGTACATACCAGATTTGAAAGTTGATCTGGCATTGCTGGCTTTTGTTTGTTTCAGAGTCTTTTCTTTATTTTTATTTTTAAGATGCCAGCATTCTTCAATTGTATGCGATTTTTTTTACAATAACGGCAGAACTTTGAATTTTCTGGTTTCGGTTTAAATTTAACCTTTAACACTGAATTATTTTCAGATTTGTTTTCTTTTCTTTTAGAAAATTCATCAATCAATTTCGAGCGTATAAACTCTGGTACAAGATCCTTTTCATCACGCGATTCTAAAGCGGTGATTAATACATCATAACTTGGAGGTAAGGAACAGAGCATTAGGGCTGAAAGGTGCCTGTCATTTATTTCTTCTCCGAGTGATACTAACTTATCTCGCAATTGATAAATGTTCGTTAAGTGGTCTATCATATCGCCACCCTCAGTTAATTTCGTAGAGTAAAGCTTTCTAAGCAAAAATAGTTTACTGCTGAGGGTTGAACGCTCATGTACAGCTTTTAAGGCGTTCCAGCATTCTTTAGCGGTCTCAAGATTTTTGACATGGATTATTTGATTATCCTCTATTAAGAGGTTTATAATGGCGCGTGCTTTCCTATTTTTGTTATTCCATGTGTCCGTAATGGGATTCGGAGCATCGTTAAGAACCACGGAATATAAATCTTCCTTTTGGCGAAACATTTCCAATTTAAACTTCCACACATCATAATTTTGTGCGTTAAGTTTTTCAATTATAGTGTTCTTGAGGATACTCATTTTAATATTTCAATTTTGTTTTCTTTCTAGTTTATAATAACTACAATTTTATATTTAATCATTCATATGTTTATTTTAAACATTCTTTTACTTCTTTCGTTTTTAATGTTTATACAGATTTCTATACTTTCGTTTTCAAGAAACAACAAAAAACATATTTATTTATTTTCGCTTACATTTTTTATCATTATTATTATTTTAAATGTAGCAAAATAATATTATTTTAAATGCAGCAAATGTTTCTTCAAATATGCAAAGAAAGAACTTTTGTCAAGAATAAACTTAAAAACTCAATTTAGCGCATCAGTTGACATAATCTGTTGCATATTGACAAAAGTATTATTGATAAATATTTCAATTTACTTCTTATATATTTTATGAAAATAGTTCAAGGTTTATAAGGTAAGTAAAATGCACTCACCTTGGTTGTGAGTATCCTCTTTTATATCAGCTTTCAGTATCTAGATGTTGTATTTTGTAAATGAAAATAAATCCATTGGAGTTACAGGAACTATCAGTTGACTGATGCTGTTTAAAATATATAATTTGATATTAATTAATCAATGGTTTTAATTGAATTAAACCAGCCTTCTTTAGCTTGGTTTATGAATAGGAAAAATATATAATTTGTGGGAATGAAAAAAAGAACCCACATGTTTTCCTTTTTAATCACATTTTTATTATAAAACTGAACATCGAAGAAGGAGAAAAAAAAAACGTCATTACATGTACATAGAAACACAGACGGCCAATCAGAAACAAATGCGTCATAGCGTCGCCCCAATGTAGATGTATATATGCATGAAGAAATAAAAGAGTCAAATGAAATGTTTTTAGAATAATATGAAAATGGAAGTTTTTGTAATTATTGAAAGAATGTCATTTTGAGTTTATTTCTCACCAACAAAATTTGCTGGGATAACCTTTAAATTTCACTTTGTATTCCACACGATTTTTCCGTGTCCGCTTATCTAAAATCTTTTCAATCGTATAATTCTCTTTTGGTTTCACTTTTTGAAGTTCTTGAGGGTAAAAGGTTCCTTTAATGGGTTCTTCTAACAGGTCCTTGATTCGGTAGGCGGGAGGGTCTCTTCTCACACATTCAGTCACCACAAACACTTCTTCCGTCCAGTTCGTTTCATATCCTTTTTCGAAGGTTAATTTCTGCTTGGAAACTCGTACAACATCTCCCGGTTGAAACATGCAGGGTTTTCTTTTCACATTTTGCATGTCATCGTATAAAGTATCCCATACATCGCTTTCATTTTCAGCGGTTACTTCAACTGGAGCTCTCTTGATACTCGAATGGTAAGTATGATTATAACTGTGTAACAACTGATCCAACACGTCTAAATAGCGGTAGGTGTGATTATGGGTAAAATATTTCCACATTTTCGTTTTCAAAGTTCGGTTAAATCGCTCCACGACAGATGCTTTCGTATTGTTATTCGTCGTAAAAAACCGCACGCCTTCTTCTTTCAAAAATTTTTGAAAAAGTCTGTTTTTAATACTCTTTTCCGTCATCCGATTGCAGGGACTTGGGTTTCCTCGTCACAAAAATAGATCGGAACGCCTTTACAATATCTTCACCCCGTTTTTGCTTCAAAGGGACCGGCCACGCAAATTTAGACAGAATGTCTATACAAGTCAGGATGTAGCGGTACCCTTGATTGAACTTTTGCAAACTGCCGAGATCCACTAAGTCGGTCTGCCACTGTTGATCGATTGAATAAACTATCACTCGATTGGTCGGGAACTTTCTTCGAACAGGTTTGTGCAACGTGTATGCATCGACTCCGCTCAGCCAGTCCTGAATCTTCTTCTTCGAGATTTTGCCTTTGGCAGCACGAAATAAGGCATTTACACCACCAAAACTTCCTGCGTGACTTGGGTTCTGATACACCTCCATCGTTACAACACAAAATTTTATTATGACTCACATTCACACGAAAGCGCATCATATCTTCCTCGTACGAAGATACTTTACAGAATGACTCACTAACGCAACGTCTCTCTTTATATACCTTATAAGTGCACTCACAAGCATAGCTTCATAACTTGATAAATAAAACCCTTATCCACTTATCAAGCCGTGAAACTATTTTACCTTCGGTTCGAATCTAACCCCCTGCAAAAATTCGAAAAAATTTTGAAGTCCCCGAAATTGTGAAAAAAATACTAAGTCCCGAAATTTAGGAAAATAAATCTAACTCCTCAAAATTCCCCCTTCTCCCCGATAGATGGCAGCACTCATCGCGGAAACCCTCGTAAAAGGTGATACCCAAAGTTCCTATTCTTCCGGTGGCAACGCTCTAAAAGTTTCTATTCTTCCGGTGGCAACACCCCCTCGTCCAAGATGATGACTAAGTAGTGTAAAAAGGGGGCGTTGACCAGCACGGTGGTGGCGTAGAGTTGTCAGGGTGGAGGCGCGCCTCCACCCTACGCCACAATACGCCACTACGCCACCACCGTGCAGGTGAACCCCCCTTTTTACACTACTCACTAACAAAAAAAAAAAAAATCGCTTAAATATTTGCAACTCTTATATCTTTTGAAGAATATGTACAAACCATATGGTGCACCTAAATATACGGCACTACCTGAAATGAATTTCCATCAATTTTCAGCTACTCTCGCACTATAATCTAGTTCTTTTATGTAGTAAATGAACAGTGAATGATTTCCCTGCCATATTCTACATGAGGCATGTAGAATATGGCAGGGAAATTATTCACTGTTCATTTACAGGAATATACATTTATGCATTTACAAAATATATATTCATTTCATTTGGTTTAGTGCAGTCTATAGATGTTAAAATCTACTTACCTGCAATTCTCCATAGACGTAATGTATTTGAATACTCTTGAGAGTGTCTGTCTACACGAACCATTTGCTTCATTTCAACGAAAACTTTATTGTAGCATACCTATATGATGCACATTTAGAATACCAAGTTTGGAATTATTGCTGCATTTCGTTCTTGAGATATGCTGATAACAGACAGACAGACAGACAGACACACAAAACAACCGCTAAAATAACGTTTTTCCTATTCAGGTAACCTCAGAACGGGTAAATATAACAAAAACTCACTTTCGAAAATTTGACCCAGAAACAATACTTTCTCCTCCACCTTATGGGTAAGAGAAAGTAAAAATAATTAAAAAACTCATTTATTTGGGCTAAAAAGAAAAATTATATATCTTATACTATTAAGTGAGCAATATTTGTATATATATTTCACTGTTCTCGAAAACGGTAGCTCGGACAGTCACGAGATTTTACACAAAGGTGCCCCCCGAAGGGTCATTGTGCACATCGAAGTCAGATTTTCGAATTTTTGATTAGTTTTTTCTTAATTAGTTAAACTGTGAAAATAATAACCTTCTAATTTCTGATAAATAAGCCATTTAAATTTTATAAATAATTTAATTGCTGCCAATTTTTTTTCTCGACAGAATAATAATAATACTAATATATAATTAAAAAAAAAAAAAAAAAAAAAAACGTACATTTATTTAAAATGAGGAAAATAAATCAGAAAGATTAGAAAATAAATTATAAATATCAGTCGTATCGTTACAAATAAGATACCAAATGAAAGGGAAAATTTTTGCGAATCCGATGCATTAAACAGCTTATCTATCGGACAATTAGATTTTTTTTTAAATTAACTAAAGTATGAATTTTAGGTGGCAACAGCAGAAGATTGTGTGGAAACCGTTAGGAGAAAAAAAAATAAAAAATCTGCTTCACATTAAGTCACATGTTTTTGAAGTGGGATTAAAAATTGCAGTTTTCAAATTCTTTTAAATTTTCTCTCACGAACACAAAAATATAATATACAGCCTGCACCCCACAAGACCAACTTGCATTTCAAATTTCATCAATTTTTTTGGTTAATAAACAAAAAAGTTAGATTTTTTTTTTTTTTTTTTTTTAATTAAGTTTTATTCTAACTTCGAAAAGATTTATGTGATCATAGATATAATAATATATATAGATCTATCATCCCCATATTATCGTGCAAAGATTTTTGATGCCGAAAAAAAAGCTTTGGAATCAGCCATTAAGTGGTATTGAAAAAAAAAAAAAAAAAAAAAAAATGAATTTGAAACTATATCTGGAGTTTTTCATTCAGCTTTAGTAAATAAATTATTCATGAATTTTATTTCCTAAAATATCCATGTGTACTCCCGTGTGTATTCACTCGGGGAAAGACTGCCATATTTTTGTAAAATCGCCGTCTTTTCCCGAGCGAAAAGGAATCCCTTTTTTCTCCCCAATGATCAATCTATATATTATTACCATATCTATGTATGTGATACGATACATTAAGAATTTGGGTTTTAAAAGTTTTTTTTAAATAGATTATTTAAACTCTATGAACCATATTTTTATTTTATTAGTTTCATTAATAGATCCTGCTGGGCGATTTTTTAAATTTTGGTGTTGAAGCACACCGAATGTTTTTCGACAAGAAGTTTAATATAGCAACAGCCATTTTAATCTAAGTAGCGCATCAAATATATAAAAACATAAATGATTTATTTTTACATAAAAGTTACAGGAAAAATGCAGTTTTAAACATAGGAAATTTATTTCAACAAGCACTATTTTAAACCTAAAAACCATTAAAAATATAAACAGTATATGAAGTATTCTTATGTATAAAAAAAAAGAGTCTGATAAAATTATTAGCAAAACAGTCTTCCCCTTTTCATTAAATAATAATAAAAAAATAAATAAATAAAATAAAAAAAATCCATCTCTAATATGGCGACAAAAATTCAAAAGTCGCCAATGGAGCGACATAATAAATTTGTGTCGCACGATAATGTTTACCTATTTATTTATTTTTTTATTTAATAATCACTATGCTAATTTATCATACAAACAATTGAGCCTCTGTGTGTTACTGCACTTGCACGCTGTCGAACAGAAATATTTGAATAATTCAAATTAATATTTAAATAAATAAATAAAAATAAAAATATATTTAATGGGAAATAAATATAAAAATAAAAAAGATCAGTTGTCTAAAATACGGCAGAAATAGCGCTCATAGCATATTGTTAAAAGGGATTAAGTCTTATTATTACAATGGATTAAAAGTCTAAAATGGTGACAAAAATTCAAAAGTCGCCAAAGAGCTATAGGGCTCTACTATCAGGTTTGCAAACCATGAATTATATATAAACACAAAAAATTAATTGTCTCAAGCGACAGACGTAGCCGGTCACAGCATATTGTAATATTTGGCGTGAAATTGATGTCATTTTATGGTTGATTGGATAAACAAAATAAACATAGGAAATAACGTAAAAGCAAATATTATGTGCACCACGTATAGTGATGTTCACATGTAACTGGGATTCAAATATAAAAGGGAAACTCCAATTTTTTCGATACTATCTATTTCGAAACTGTTATATAATATATAAGCACCTAAATGGAAGCTCATTGGTAAACCATTCGCAGGTAATAGGGACAAGCGCCCGAGTTGCAGTGGATGACCAAATCGCTGCCGAAGGCAGTAGGGACCTGAAGCGAGCTTTTGAACAATTTCAGTAATTTATTTTATTTTTATAAAGCTATATAGAAAAGAGTTTCCTTTAAATTTAGTGACCAGCGAAGCGGGCAAAGCCTGCTAGTAGGTTTTAATTCACATAAATAGTTTGTTTTCATTTTAGGAAATATTACATTACTCTTACAGGAAATTAATACACAATAAATTACATTATTTCACACATTTTTCATAACTAAATTTATTTTGTTATTCTACAAAAAATTCATCGTTAAATATGTCTCAGTTATAATTTATCTTAGAGCAACACAATTTAAATTTTCATATAATCTGCAACAAGTGATCGTATAAGAGTTAAAAACAAATATAATTTTAAGAACAGGAAGTCCCTGAAAATTAGTTCAAAAGAGCTAAATTGACTACTTTCTCCTTAGTCTTAATTTGTGTGTGTTGATCAATTTCACACATTAAATATTAAAAATTTATCTAAAACGACATATGTGTTTAGGCATTTGTTTTAACAAGCTTTCAAAAGATAAATTAAGGTTTTCATCATTTTCATCGTATTCTGAGTATACCTTTGTTTTAAAAAGTATTTGCAAAAAATGTATGTTTGTAAAAAAAAGAAAAAAAAAAGTTTGAAAACATATTACAATAGAAGTCCTACAGTGTTCTTACTAATTTCATTCATCTCCATTCTTAAGTGACTGATGTAACTCTTAAAGAGTCTCTAGCAGATCATTATTTGGTCATCAAAATGTGAATTAAATTTAAAGTAGATTTATTATCAATATTAAAAATAGAAATTGCAGGCAAATAACCAAAATATAATTTGAAAATTTTATATATATATATATATATATATACACACATATATATACATATATATATATATATATTTATATATATATATTATGCATACATTTAAATAAGAAATAGTAGCCATTTTTCGAAGACCATTGGATTTATTGTTTGAAGCTTGCTTTTCCCATATTAATATATTACTATTTTTCTGTTTGTTTGTGCGTATGAATTATTAATGAAGGAAACAAAAAGTACGGAAAGTATGTTTTTATTCAAGAGAATTAGTTTTCACTTCTATAAGGATACATAAATATACATAAATGAAAGTAAATTTATTTGTATACATAAAAATTGGTGATTCGGGCATTAATTTTCAAAAAACTGTAAAATGTCTATTAAATAAATTTATAAATTTTTCTGTTTAAGAGTTTAAATGTATCAATCACAAAGTATTGTACGCCGTAAGGGAAAAGTATGCACTAGCTACTTTCTTAATTTTTACATGGTATAAATACATATCTCCATTTTTTTTTTTTTTTTTTTTTTTTCAATTTTTAAAGCACAGACTATAAAAAACAAACGAGCAGTAAGTTATAATAAATTACTTATGCAGTATTTCGAATATATTAGACATAGATTAGAAAGTAACCTTTATTCCTTAACAAACAGGGACTGAACTCTATTCTTATTTTCATGTGAACTTAGTAATGGAAATCTATAAAACGGCTATGAAACGGTATCTGCAGCACAGAGAACGCTAGCATTTTTAAAATTACTAAAAAAATGATGAAAAATCTAGCACGTTGTGGCCATAATAGAACTTCTTTTTAACACGCTTTTATTAGCTTCACCTGTATGTATGTTTGTGTGTTTGTATGTATAATGTATGTTTGTAACCGCTATGGTAGCAAACAAAAAATCTATATTGTAAAAAAAGACTTTACAATACAAAAGACTCTACGTGAACGCTGTGGCTGTGAGGTAAAGCTCCGCGCTACGAACCTAAAGGTCTAGCGTTCGATCCCAGTCAGGGGAGATTTTTTAAAAATGGTTTTTGTCTAATTCTAAGTTATTTTAATTAAAGTTTTAAATGTATGTAAATATTATGGTGTGTCACTCACACGATTTTCTCTTACCCTGCATTTTAATACTAAGATAGATATTTTGTGCTTTTTAGTTCACATTTCTACAAAAGCGTGTTCTTTAATTTTTTAAAACTATAATATTATTATTATATAAGAGCGTCATATGCTGTTTAAAATGCATAATAATTTAATTATAGATTCTTTCAGTAAGGAATATACTTATAGAGTTTAATGAAACCTTAAGAAACATAAGCTAAGTTTTAACCATGTGGAAAATCACAGAAAGTAAGACATCGCATTTATTACCCAATATACGCCCAAATTTAAGTCAGCATTCGTTTTGATAATTTGATATCGCACATATCAAGTTTGGTGCTTTTATATGCCGTAGAAGCTAATGTTTGATCGTCCTGTTTACAGGGTATATAGTAGTTTAGCAGCTCCATCTGTCGGTTTGTATGCACCTATATTTAATCAGCATAGTGCTTCCCAAAAGTCCTCTCACATACCAAAATTTGTGCAGTTATACACAATAGATACTGAGATATAGCCTTCTCATTCCAGGGAGAAATTATAGCACAGCAGCGCCACCTCTTGGGCTATATGCATCCATAGTGAATCAATGTGATAGTGTGTAATGGTTTTCGCATATATTAAGTTTTGTTGAATTACACACAATAGATCCTGAGATATAGCCTTTACTTAAATGGAAAATATCGCAGTATAGCAGCGCTACCGGTTGAGCGATTTGCACCAAAAGTTGATAGGAACTTATTTATGTTAAGGTAGGGATGTAAACAAATTTTTACAAATTATGTATGTGATTTCCTGCCTCATAATTTTTCTCACACACACACGCACAGAGGGATAATTTCTAAAAATTATCAAATCGTGTTCTGTACCTCACAAGACGTGTAAATCGAATGAAAATCATCCAGCTAAAAACAATCTTCAAACAAACAATAAAAAAAGAAGAAAAGCTGCAGATAAAGCTATTTGGAACAATAATAAGTTTAAAGGCAATTTTTCTCCTGCAATTTTTCTGCTTACAAACTGCAATTATTCTACAGATTTTATTATTTTTTTTAGTTTTTCTGTAGGTTTTATTTAGCTGGGCGAAATTACAAAATTTTCACTAATCCAATATTTTCTTATACTGAATATGGAAGAAAGTAATAATAACGGCAGAGAAACAACATATAACTAGAATTCATTGAAAATATTGGTTTCATAAAATTTTCTTTTTCGGGTTTTCAATGGATTTACACGTTTTGAGAGCTCCAAACGACTTAAGCAGTTTTAGAAAATATCGATGTGTCTGTCTGTGTGAGAGTGACAAAATGTTTGTGATAAGTACACCTCAGGACTTACTGCAAAGAATTTCATACAAGTTTATGTGTAGCTGCACATTGATATAAAGTAGCACCTACCAAACTTTGAGAAATTTGTCCAACAGGTGACATTGGCATCGAGTTTTAACTGAATTTAACATGATTTTATAGGTCAAAATTTCGCATAAACTTCATTAATTAGAATTATTTTAAATCAATCAATATGAATTTAAAACGGATTTTTTTAAAAAGTTTTAATCAACTATTAAAAAATAAATAAAATATGTAGATTCATCACTTTTACTCCCCCTGAAAGAGGACAATATTTCAAAATGGATATCATCCTAAAGAGCTCGAAAAGAAAGCTATCCTTTTTTCTCAATTTTACAAAAGAAAAAAAAATATTTTTTTTTTTATGTGGAGCATAAATTTGACTTTCATTGGATATTTAGTTTTATACTTCTGTGAGACGAAATTCATATCTGCATTCATCATGGAGTATAGTTTTAATAAATAATAATTTTAATATATAATTTATATTGTTTGAATTTTTATAGGAAAATAAAATAGCATGTAGAATCTGTTGCACATAATGCGTGGTTCATGCCTTGGAAAAAATATTTCTTTGTCTATTAAAAGTGTAAACATCAGACATAATCTATCTCCACAAACTAGAATTTAAAGAATAGAGATCGGAAACAATAAAAAGACTAATTTTTCGATCATACGATGGAACTATACCTCAGAAGCAAACATCTATTGCATATAAACAAGAACTGCTATCAACTGTTCTATTAAATACCCCACTTTTAAAATAAGCGCGATGCTAAAACTATCCTATGATTGTATAAAATAGTACAATAACAATATAAAATATTTTAGTGTATAAAATTCTGATAACTGTTATTTAAGCTATGTATTCTTATATGCTCAGAAAATAAAAGCTTCTTATATAAAATGCAGGATTCAGTTGGTAAACACATGATTACTTTCCAGTGTACATTTTATTTCCCTATACAACAAACAAGACAATTTTCATTCCATATGAGTGTGAATAGAAATAAATGTAATAACAGCAATATACAAAAATGAAAACGGTAAATAAGTTATTGTATTTTATAAGCTTATTATTTTCAGTTATATTTGTAACGTCACATTAACCACAAGAACTTTTTAGTACTTTCATCTAGCTTCAATTTGGGATATGATTAGCTTTTATGACAGATTAAACATAATTTCTGACGTTTTAAGTTTTTTAATACATGATTACAAGATTGTAGGACTATCGGTTTCACAGAAATAATTTTGACAATTAAACGACTTTTTATGAGGTTGAAAATATAGTACGTAAATCACAACTTTATGAAAACAATTAAAAAATAATTAAAAATTTACTTTTCAAGGTACTTTTAGTTATTTCTTGACTTATTATAATATTGTAGGTTATGAAAAAATGTTTCATTACGCAACTTTTAAAGTGATTATAAGTAAAATAATTAATTTTTTATAAACATTGCGTTCATCATCGTGGGATTGTGATTTTTTCGATTTTTTTTCTAATTTGATGTAATTTTTCTAATTTGATATTTTGTTTTAAAAAAAAGGGAAAAAGCAAAATGTCGTATCATCGTATTTGTTGTACGAAAACGCCATCACTAAGAAACTATGATCGATTAAAAATGAAAAACATCTGTGGTATTCACCAAAAGACTAACTTATTTATTTATTTATTTATTCGTCTACGTCTAATTCAGCATCAGATCTGATATGGTTTACTATATTTTGTTAGAAACGAGAAGATTAAGCTAAAGCAGATTTTCAGATTACTCGTACTAGAACCACCATGGCTAATGTCACAGACATACATAAAATAACACCCTTTATGTAACGCATTTTATTTTCAAACAGTTTGAAATGACTAATTATAATATGTTCCTACACTGTAAAAAAATAACTATTACCAGATGCAAGAAACTTTCTGTGATTGGAGAAAATAATTATTTTCTCCAATTACAGAGAGTTTCTTGCAGCTGGTAATAGTTATTTTTTTACAATGTAGTAACAAAATAAAGGTAGTGAATTGACAATTGTTTTTTACCTGAATAAGCAAAAATTGGAAAACTCGTTAGATGTCCATTTAGTATATATACATATATATTGATATACAATCGGATTTGCATGGTATGATTATCCATTTTATTCCAATGTAATGTAGACGCACTGGAATGCATATGCAATGTTCCCTTTGAAGAACTAAAGAGTTTCCTGCTAATCTGATTTGCTGACTTCTACGGTTTAGAAATTATTTTGATTAATTCTATACCAGCTTCAATACCAGTTTAAGGAATCCAGATGTACATATTATTAACAATTTTTCTAATATGCTAAAAAAAATCTTAACACGTTATAAAAATAATCAAAATTTTATTATTTCATGTTAACAAATAAATCAATAAATAAATAAAATACGAGCACTTCAGTGTCTATTAACAGTGCCTTATTTATGTTATAGGAAGTAAACATTATTTTATAATAAGATATACTAAATATCTTTATACATGTCCAAATTTTTAAAAGGTATTTAGAAATGCAACAGCAACTTTCTGAATATAGCGTACAATGGTATAAGATTCCGCTCGCAGACGATGCAGATTTCATATTAAACGTTTATATATATAGTGCGACCACGTTTCCTACGACTAGCAGTGAGGTCGATACCAAAAGTTTGGAGGGATGCAAAATCGGTCGAGAGATAGTTATTTGTCAAACATCCAGTTATTCGGTGTTCCCTTATCGCTTGTTTTCACTCAGTCGCCCCTATTTTAACACTGGACTCGTTCAATCCGCACTTGTGCAGAGTCTTCCATGGTCGCAAGAAATCTGGTTAAGGAATATATATACACATTTACATTATTTAATGGGCCTTACTCTGATCGTGCTGAGATTGTTAATCCCAGATGTTAATAGACTCCGGAAGAAATATGATTTTCTCGAAAACGGGAGAGTTAAAAACCAATTGGTATCCGCAAATGAAGACAAAATATAATAAAATGATTTTATACCAATCATAAGGACATACTGTTTTGACATCTTTTACGACCAGTTGAAACGCTCTCAATTTTTACCTTTCATTTCCGGAAAACCCCGTTACTGGTTGAAATACCGCTCTATTTTTTCAGTTTGCATTCCCAATCGTCCACTGCGTAGCCCTGTGCGCCATTAAAAAAGGGAGTTACATTTATCAATATAAGTTGCACTCAACCCAATTTCTTTTTCTTTCTCAACGAATTAATTGCCTTTCACATCGAAATAAAAAAGAAAATATTATTCTCCGCTTAAAAGTTAATTAAAAAAATATATAAAATGAGTAAAATAAAATATTTTGATAAAATTAGATAAAATTAAGTAAAATGTATTCGTGTACACTCTATGAATATGCCAAAGGAATCTTTCACGTACATTTCAAATCCTATAATTTTTAAACAAAACTCATCTTGTAATTTTTGGAAAAGAAAACTGAAAAAAAAAAAAATATATATATATATATACACACACCAACATAGCCACTTACATCCATAAAACATCTATAAAAGTTAAAAAAACGATCCATTAAACTTCTATAAAAATCCCTCACATATCTATTAGCACGACAAATGTCACTATTTTTATATCCATCAGATGTCTGTAAATCCCCAATTCTCTAACAATTGGACTTGCTATATATAAGAGATATTCAAAATATCTAAATCTTGTTTTGATCTAACATGTTACATCAATTAGACATTGAAAAAGGTACGTCTAAATTTCGTCTTCATTTAAATGTCTAATAGATACCTTTAATTTGTATGGTATATCCAGGACTTTTAATGGATATACATAAGATATTTTGAACCCTTTATGGATCAATGGATGTAACTTAGATGTCTAATGAATATCCGTCGCTCTGTGTTTTGTATATCAAAAATAAAACAAACAATTTGGCACTAAAATGAGAAATATGTTAAATAATACGATAGCGCAATAAATTTATTTGATATGTTTAAATTTTCCTTCTTTAAAACATTTGTAATAGAATAATCGAATTAAACATTAAAGATCGATATTTTATTGACATTTAATGTTGAATTTTAATGTTGAACTTTGAAATCATATAAAAGTTTTATTTTAAAATGTTTATTGCGTATCTGAATAAGAAATTGCCAAATTTCCTGTTTTCGCAATACCAAAAAAAGAAGAAAAAACGGGCTGGATATGTACAGGAATGGTTTCGGCAACAATAGAACTTTTATTTTAGTTTAGAAAGATTATTTCCCGCTCCTTTATGTTTCGTACTGACGAATGTATTTTAAATTGACTTGTTTTGGCTGAGGGGATTCTCAAAAATCCAAAATATTTACCTGTTTCCGATTAATGGCTTATTGTAAAAATAGTAACGTGACAAATTAAGGAAACACCATAAATAATTTTGATATTTGCTATATATTTGTGTTTAATGTGCGTTTTCTATTTTATTCTTATTCTAAAATTATTACCCATATTTTTCGTGATTAAAAAAAAAAGTAAGATAATAATTTTTTAATAAAGGAAGCTAATTTCCCTTCAATAACTTTTATATTTTATAACTGTAGCTGTAGTTGTGAGACTGAGATTTTCGCTAAGTATCATTATTAAATACATATCTAAAATACTTCATTCTAATAATTATTATACCGTTTCATTAAAGTCTATGATCACAAATGACTTCAGAATTTTTTTTTTAATTATTATTGTTTAAATGATAATTAGCTGTTATTATTAAGACATTGGCAGTTTTCATAAAAGGACAATAATAAGCGTTTTATCTGAAACAACTGAATTAATCTGTAAAATTAAATTTAGTTTAAAAAACAATATTTTGAAGAATTGAGATACTTTAACATCGTTCTATACCATTCAGCTGACAATTAAGGATGGTCTGGGATTCACCACTAGGTGACTGTATTTATCACTAGGTCTAAGACACGACATCATAATTTTAATTATCTGGAAAAAGAAGAATATGTTGAAAAAATTATGTGTGTGTTAAAAAAAAAAAAAAAAAAAAAAACTTTTATAATTACACCTTTAAATGTTTCAGAGTCGATGTCTTCACAGTAATCCAGATACTCTAGACGTTCGTTTTTATCATTTCCAATTTCATGATCAACATTACCATATTAGTACTTATTGACTTTACAATCATTTTTTAAAGAATAAAGCAGGCTGGAGTCTTGAAATAGAACATAGAATAATTTCAATATTTTCTTTTAATCAAACTGCACACACTTCACATCAAATTTTACGATCGACAGATATTATTGAATACAAAACATTTCTATTTACAAGCTATTATATACAGATTATGTACAGAGGGCCCAGAAATTAAAGTAAATTCGAATTATATTCTCACAGTAGAGGACATAACGATCAGAACATTCTTTCTACCTTTACCGGTAGCCGTAAACAGAGGCATTCCGGTATAACCCGCTTCAACTGGAGAGGAGTTGAGTTGCTCTGCTGCTATTGCTGGCTTTGTGGGAGAAACTATTACAGATGCTCTAGTTTTCCAACAACCACCCTGTTCTATACAAGCTAAAAACTGTTAATATTAATTGAGAAGGGTGCTAGCGTGAAACAACTTTAATAATTCTGTTATTAATATAACAAAATGCTTCTGTAGGTTTTCTTAGTGTGATCACACTGGTATTTATTTCCATGAGCAGTTACATGATTTATATATATATATATATATATTTATATATACATAGTGATCAATTGTTTGTAAAACAAGGGTATTATGGCGGAGAAGTAAACTTCCGATACTCTTTTATTTACTGGTGAGGTTAGACTATTTCACTTCATTATTTTAAATAAAATATAGCAATGTTTTATAAAAAAAATATATCCAATACATATATTGATAATAACCTTTCATCTGTAGAGTTTATAGAAATCAGTATGATGTTTAAAAACATAAAAAGTTGTATGGGGCTTGTATGGACACATAATATGAATAACTTTTTATGGTCATGTTTCTTAAAAAAAAAGACCAGTGTTGTGTATTATGTTGACAGTGTTGAGTCATAAATATATGTAATAGATATTGATGTACAATTCATAAGGGTAAAAAAAAAAGACTAACAAAGTGCCTCTTCTAATAAGCGGAATATACCTTTCTCTTCTCCAGGTGTTTAGGACTTATAAATTTAAAGATCTGAATTTTCAGCCAAACTACTGAGCGATTTGGCTTCGTACATTTTAGTAATTTTATCATAGTTTTACACACATTTTTATAACATGTAGTACATTGTCCAATCAAAATAATAATAATAATAATAATAATAACTTGTCTGCATTAGCCTTATAACATTGAGATAGTTTAGACCAAAGAAAAAAAAAATCATATTTAAAAAAATATATTGCCAAATATATTTTTGTATTGATTTACTAACCAAAATAAAGACATATATGAAAATTATTGTCAAATAAAACATTTTATTTGCTTTAAGTACTATTTAATGCATATTTTTAGAAAAACAATATAAAAAAGTGTTTACATTAGCCTCTTTCTTCCCTGTTTTTACAGATTTCTGTTCTCTTAAATTTCTGTAGCTTAAAATAAAGATTAAAATATTTTTAAATCCATATACATTCTCATTCTGGGGCTATATATTTTTAACAATCATGGTAAATTTATATATTTCAAGTTTTTAAAAAAATTTGTTTTGATATAATTATCTGAAAGTTATAGAATGTTTATCTAATAACAGGAGCTATTATTATTCAAGTAATATGTATAACTGTAAATCTGAAACAGTGTTAAAAAAAATAAATTTGTTTGGTAGCTAGTTTTATTACAATCAATCTGTATGAACATAAAAGATAGTGAATGTTAATAAAAATTCAACAAGTTTTATGTATTGTTTATTGTCTAATAACTAAATTATACATACAGAATCTGTATTTAAAAAAAAATAGTGAATACAACATTAAAAAAAAAAAAAAAAAAAAAAAAAAATTCATTTAGAGAATGTTCTGAAATATATATATATATGTATATATGTATATACATGTTTTAGTGAATTCACGATTTTAAGAATAATAAACTATATATACTAATTTAAGCTATCTTGATAATGGCATTTATTATTACAGAATTATTGCCCAAAATATTTGTTCTATAACTGAGTTAGCTATCTTTATTTAAATATTTTCATAATTAAAAAAAAATATATTTTAATATTGAGATGTTAAATATTTGCATAAGAGTATTGAGAAATTAAAATTCTATAAAATAAAAATCTTAATCTTCCAAATCTTGTGATGTAAAAAAGGATTTATACACTGTGGAATAAAATATAGAAATGTTTACATTTTACGATGTAACTTTGAACAAAAAAAAAATCCTAATGTCGATTACTACAAAAAACGATTAAATACTGAATTTATATTTCTTGAAAAAGAGAGTTTTGCTATTTTTGAAATTAAAAATCAGAAGTTAAAAAAAAAAAAAAAAAAAAAAAAAAAACATAAATTCTCTAATTTTACTTGTAAAAGAAGAAATAATGTTATCATCTTATTCTTTTTCTATCTCAAATTACATAAAAAATATTTTGTTTTTAATTTTCAATTTTATACCTGCTCTTGAAATATTTTTACGGAATACATTTACTATAGATTTATAAAGAATAATACTGCATTTCAAAATACAATAGAAAAATGCTAAATATACTGTATCTATGTACAGTATATCTAGAAAAATACGTACGGCTTTGATTATTGGACGGCGAAAAATGTAGCATGAATTTAATTTTGTATTACTTCTTGCGATGATTTAACCATTAGATTAAGAAAAATCTTCAGTGAATATTTGAGAGTTATAGAAAATTCTACACATAGAGAACAAAGCAATTCTACAAAGATGATAAGTCAAATTAATTTAATATATGTTTATATTTTAACAAAGTTTATTGTACATTTTTCAAGATAAAGTAAAAATTAAAAAAACTGAAAATGCATTTTTGTGTTGATTCAATTCCAAGTTTCAATGATAACATTTTTTCCTTAACAATTATACAAGTAAACAGAAAATTTAATAATAATGTATCTATAGTGAATAATAGAAATATTCAATGAAAAATTCTCGTGACCCGTCAAATGAGCCCAACACAAAACAGTCCGACAAAATAGCCCCGACAAAAAAAAAAAAAAAAAAAAAAAAGAGAAAAAAAACTACGGATATATATATATATATATAGTATCAGGTAGGTTGTGGGCGTTTAATTACTTTAAGAATACTAATTCTATTATTTACTTAACTTTTAATAAAGAATTAAAGTATTTACAATTATTTACATAGAAGCTAATGAGCATTTAAAATCCATTATCAAAGTAAGTTCAGCAGTCAATAAATCGTCAAATTAATTATGATTCGTCACATAAGAAAATCGTCTGGCATTTCACTAAAATCGTCAAGCGTGAGATAATCAAAGTAATCAAAATACAGGCATTACGTCCATCGAGCACACAGCTCCGTCAAAGACTCGTTGAAAACTGAACTCTATTTCTTCAGCGCTCTTAGCATGAGCCTGGTCAGGAAGTAGCATCGTTCACGTCATGAACACACACTTCCTCTAGTATTCTGAGTGCGGGAAAACAAAACCCAGATCACGTGGTCCTGGATTCCGCAGTTGCAGCAAGCGAGGTTGGGGGGAAGAAACAGGATGCCGGATGCCGATCCACTAAATTTTCGGCCATCCTGTATGGCTGGACCTCCAGGCGGTCACACTGAAAAACACAACCAAAAAAAAAAAAAAAAAAAAAAAAAAAAAAACACAAAAGCTACACAAAATAATAACATACTTATTTACAATACATTTCAAATTTGACAATTTTTCTTTCTTTTTTTTCTTTTTTTTTTTTTTTTTAAGTTATTCCCCATTTGAGGAATTCAGCTTTTGCAGATGTGTAATAGGAGCCTTCATGGCATCCATTTCTATATTTTTTATCAATATTTTCAATATTATCATTTTTCATTTTTGCTGTTATAAAGTTACAAAAGGAAGTCAATTTTGGGTTTACGGCAACTTGGCCGCCCATGGCATGAGTTTTTGGTGGATGTCTACTCAACTTGCATTTCGATCTATTTTTCTTTTTAACTCTAGAAATTTGTTTTTTATCATGTGTACTTAAATCTTTACTTTGGGGTTCAAAATTATTTTGGGACTCGAACTCGAGACCCTCCAATCGATCATTTTCAGTTTTAATGCCTTTTAAGGCTTCTGTTGCATCAAGTTCGAAAAGTCAATAATGGCAGTCTTCTATGTAGGGAAAACTTCTAATTTTATTTGTACAGCTTTGGGAAATAATATGGCTATTTCACCAATCGTGGTCGTCAATGGAAGTTATGGGATGAATAACTTTCTCAAATTTACACTAGCAGTCTTTTCTTTTGGGATATTTAGTCTTTTACACTCAATGGAATTTTTTTTAGATGGCTTTTCTCTGGATTTCTTCCTTTTAAGGAGTTTGGAATTTTTGTCAACTATTCCTTTTAACTTTTCCAATTCTTCGGCTAACTGTGAAACTTTTTTAACTAGGGCCTGTTTTTCATCTTTCTTCGAATAAGTGTTTTCAAGGTTTAGCGACTTCAGTCGGGAAACATTCGTCCAACTTCGTCCCTTTCGGCGCGGCTCCTCCTCTTCATCACCATCATCATCTGTCTGGAAAATGCTCGTATGACTCTGTTTCTGTCGTGGAGGCTCCTCTTCTTCCTCACTGTCATCATTTACACTAATATCGTCCTCTAAAAGCATCTTATCGTCATCACTTTCGTCACTTTCGTTTCCATCGTCATTTTCACTTACGGTTTTCTCGGGAGATTCTGATGATTTTTTTGACAGCATAACAGGGTGAGGGGTTATATTTTCACATTTTTTAGCATTATTGTAAATTTCATTTATTTCTGGGAAATTTTCAAAATTTTTGTTCTCAAAGTTTATAGGGGCATCAATAACAACATTCGATTTAATTTCATTTTGATATGTATTTACTGGAAGTACTTTTACTAAATTTATCTCAAGAGAATTAGATTTACATTTTACAAAGATACCCTTTTCATTAATTGTTGTTTCACTTAACATTAATACATTCATACCGAGGATTACATCATAGGGGATCACGTCATCATGTACAACATAAACATCAGTTCTGGTTTCAAAATCATCAACTTTAAGATCGATATTCAATGAACCTAACGGCTTTATTGAACTTTTCCCGATCCCCTTCAAAGTAGTACTCATAAAATTTAATTTATTTACATTTAATTTTTCAAAAACACTTTTACGCAACAATGTTGCTTCACTTCCTGTATCAATGATTCCAATAAAATTTATATCATTTACTTGTATAATTTTACTCATATTTTGATTTACACCAATACATAGTGTATCAACTTCTGGTTTCGAACCTTGGGCACTCGGAACTTTTATGCCCAAACTGTTTGCATGAGAAACATTTCAAACCTTTCATTTTATGGGGGCAATCTCTACATAAGTGGTTTTTATCACCACAATTAAAGCATATTTTATTTACATCGTTTCTAGGACTACATTTTTCATATATGTTGTATTCTATATGCTTCGGTTTTGCACTATATTCTACTTTATGCATTCTGTCAAATTTATGTCTAATATTTTCGCTATCACGTTTATACATTTCATATAATTTAATTTTTTCTTTAAATTCACGAATATCTTTAGCCCCATACAAAATTAGTTTATTTTCAGGTTTGTAATTTATTCCTTGGATCACGTAATGCATTAACGCGGCATCTTCAATGTGCCCGTTTTTACTTAATTCTCTTATTTTTAAAAAATACTCTGTAACTGTTTCAGTAATTTTCATTTTCTTTTTACTCAGCATTTCGTGTAAAGAGGCGGAATTTATCTCGATCTTAAATTCATCAATAAGTACATTTTTTAGTTTCTTATACGTTAATAATCCTTTTTCAGATCTCATAAACAAAAGAGCGTTTCCGCTGAAAGACCTTTTACAGAAAATTATTTTTTGTAATTCGTTTAGATTAAACATTTTAGCTATTTCCTCAAATTCGGTAAACCAATCGATGATATTGTCATGTGGCTCGCCGCTAAATTTAGAAATATTGTTTTCAAAGTCGCTAAAAGAGACAGTTGCACCAAGTGATCCAGAATTCACATTATTGCTATAATTTACACCTTTTTTGATTTTATCATTATAATCATAATCATAATCATAACTCATATGGCATTGCACAGAAGAGTCAGTTTTTTCTACGTCATTATCACCACTACTTTCGGATTCACTACTCGATTCATTCTGAGAATCGTCCTCATCTGAATTATTTTCTGAACTTTCTTGTTTCAGTAATTCTGTATCACACAAGCTTAACAACAGTCGATCTCTCAACTCGTTTTTATTCCCATCAAAAGGGACATTTAATATATTACAAATAACGATAAACTCATTCAATGAGAAATTGTCATCAATTACTTTTTGCTTTTCAAGGTATTTTACGTCGCCAATGGCGAAAGTGAATCCTTGGAACTTTCTTATTCTGCATCCGTTCTCATCGAATGAAAACCGATGCAGAATTTTAATTTTACTGTAGTTCTCTGTCTTCAGTGCAGTGCCAATTTTGGGTATATCCCCTAATGAAACCATTTTATAAGAAGATAAAATGTACGTACCTTAGAAGAACAGAAATAGCAGCCGATGCTTAATTATCCTAAATCTTTTATTGAAACTTCCATCCAAATGATCCGTTGTTATTCCGCAGAATTCGCAGATACTTCGTTGCTTTAGTTTAAGCTGATTTCACAGGTGTGAACATTTCTGTTGATCATGAAGTATTATCACACACTTTAAAAATCATTCATTCAGAACCATTCATTATGAATTAGCATATGAAGAAATTCCAACAATTCAAGAATAGTCTAAAAGTTCAGTTCTAATTTTAAGAACAGTTTAAAAAAAAAAAAAATAAATAAATAAATAAATAAACAGTTCAGTTCAATAAAAGTCTGTAGTGCATTCAATCCAAAGTTTAAGTCAAATAAAACTCACAGTTTATGCTCGATCCTAATCAATTACGAGAGATGTTAACGAAAAATTAATGTTCTATCCCACTTCTGATATAGTATCAGGTGGGTTGTGGGCGTTTAATTACTTTAAGAATACTAATTCTATTATTTACTTAACTTTTAATAAAGAATTAAAGTATTTACAATTATTTACATAGAAGCTAATGAGCATTTAAAATCAATTATCAAAGTAAGTTCAGCAGTCAATAGGTCGTCAAATTAATTATGATTCGTCACATAAGGAAATCGTCTGGCATTTCACTAAAATCGTCAAGCGTGAGATAATCAAAGTAATCAAAATACAGGCATTACGTCCATCGAGGACACAGCTCCGTCAAAGACTCGTTGAAAACTGAACTCTATTTCTTCAGCGCTCTTAGCATGAGCCCGGTCAGGAAGTAGCATCGTTCACGTCATGAACACACACTTCCTCTAGTATTCTGAGTGCGGGAAAACAAAACCCAGATCACGTGGTCCTGGATTCCGCAGTTGCAGCAAGCGAGGTTGGGGGGAAGAAACAGGATGCCGGATGCCGATCCACTACATTTTCGGCCATCCTGTATGGCTGGACCTCCAGGCGGTCACACTGAAAAATACAACCAAAAAAAAAAAAAAAAAAAAAAAACACAAAAACAACACAAAATAATAACATACTTATTTACAATACATTTCAAATTTGACAATTTTTCTTTCTTTTTTTTTTTTTTAAGTTATTCCCCATTTGAGGAATTCAGCTTTTGCAGATGTGTAATAGGAGCCTTCATGGCATCCATTTCTATATTTTTTATCAATATTTTCAATATTATCATTTTTCATTTTTGCTGTTATAAAGTTACAAAAGGAAGTCAATTTTGGGTTTACGGCAACTTGGCCGCCCATGGCATGAGTTTTTGGTGGATGTCTACTCAACTTGCATTTCGATCTATTTTTCTTTTTAACTCTAGAAATTTGTTTTTTATCATGTGTACTTAAATCTTTACTTTGGGGTTCAAAATTATTTTGGGACTCGAACTCGAGACCCTCCAATCGATCATTTTCAGTTTTAATGCCTTTTAAAGCTTCTGTTGCATCAAGTTCGAAAAGTCTATAATGGCAGTCTTATATGTAGGGAAAACTTCTAATTTTATTTGTACAGCTTTGGGAAATAATATGGCTATTTCACCAATCGTGGTCGTCAATGGAAGTGATGGGATGAATAACTTTCTCAAATTTACACTGGCAGTCTTTTCTTTTGGGATATTTAGTCTTTTACACTCAATGGAATTTTTTTTAGATGGCTTTTCTCTGGATTTCTTCCTTTTAAGGAGTTTGGAATTTTTGTCAACTTTTCCTTTTAACTTTTCCAATTCTTCGGCTAACTGTGAAATTTTTTTAACTAGGGCCTGTTTTTCATCTTTCTTCGAATAAGTGTTTTCAAGGTTTAGCGACTTCAGTCGGGAAACATTCGTCCAACTTCGTCCCTTTCGGCGCGGCTCCTCCTCTTCATCACCATCATCATCTGTCTGGAAAATGCTCGTATGACTCTGTTTCTGTCGTGGAGGCTCCTCTTCTTCCTCACTGTCATCATTTACACTAATATCGTCCTCTGAAAGCATCTTATCGTCATCACTTTCGTCACTTTCGTTTCCATCGTCATTTTCACTTACGGTTTTCTCGGGAGATTCTGATGATTTTTTTGACAGCATAACAGGGTGAGGGGTTATATTTTCACATTTTTTAGCATTATTGTAAGTTTCATTTATTTCTGGGGAATTTTCAAAATTTTTGTTCTCAAAGTTTATAGGGGCATCAATAACAACATTCGATTTAATTTCATTTTGATATGTATTTACTGGAAGTACTTTCACTAAATTTATCTCAAGAGAATTAGATTTACATTTTACAAAGATACCCTTTTCATTAATTGTTGTTTCACGTAACATTAATACATTCATACCGAGGATTACATCATAGGGGATCACGTCATCATGTACAACATAAACATGAGTTCTGGTTTCAAAATCATCAACTTTAAGATCGATATTCAATGAACCTACCGGCTTTATTGAACTTTTCCCGATCCCCTTCAAAGTAGTACTCATAAAATTTAATTTATTTACATTTAATTTTTCAAAAACACTTTTACGCAACAATGTTGCTTCACTTCCTGTATCAATGATTCCAATAAAATTTATATCATTTACTTGTATAATTTTACTCATATTTTGATTTACACCAATACATAATGTATCAACTTCTGGTTTCGAACCTGGGCACTCGGAACTTTTATGCCCAAACTGTTTGCATGAGAAACATTTCAAACCTTTCATTTTATGGGGGCAATCTCTACATAAGTGGTTTTTATCACCACAATTAAAGCATATTTTATTTACATCGTTTCTAGGACTACATTTTTCATGTATGTTGTATTCTATATGCTTCGGTTTTGCACTATATTCTACTTTATGCATTCTGTCAAATTTATGTCTAATATTTTCGCTATCACGTTTATACATTTCATATAATTTAATTTTTTCTTTAAATTCACGAATATCTTTAGCCCCATACAAAATTAGTTTATTTTCAGGCTTGTAATTTATTCCTTGGATCACGTAATGCATTAACGCGGCATCTTCAATGTGCCTGTTTTTACTTAATTCTCTTATTTTTAAAATATACTCTGTAACTGTTTCAGTAATTTTCATTTTCTTTTTACTCAGCATTTCGTGTAAAGAGGCGGAATTTATCTCGATCTTAAATTCATCAATAAGTACATTTTTTAGTTTCTTATACGTTAATAATCCTTTTTCAGATCTCATAAACAAAAGAGCGTTTCCGCTGAAAGACCTTTTACAGAAAATTATTTTTTGTAATTCGTTTAGATTAAACATTTTAGCTATTTCCTCAAATTCGGTAAACCAATCGATGATATTGTGATGTGGCTCGCCGCTAAATTTAGAAATATTTTTTTCAAAGTCGCTAAAAGAGACAGTTGCACCAAGTGATCCAGAATTCACATTATTGCTATAATTTACACCTTTTTTGATTTTATCATTATAATCATAATCATAATCATAACTCATATGGCATTGCACAGAAGAGTCAGTTTTTTCTATGTCATTATCACCACTACTTTCGGATTCACTACTCGATTCATTCTGAGAATCGTCCTCATCTGAATTATTTTCTGAACTTTCTTGTTTCAGTAATTCTGTATCACACAAGCTTAACAACAGTCGATCTCTCAACTCGTTTCTATTCCCATCAAAAGGGACATTTAATATATTACAAATAACGATAAACTCATTCAATGAGAAATTGTCATCAATTACTTTTTGCTTTTCAAGGTATTTTACGTCGCCAATGGCGAAAGTGAATCTTTGGAACTTTCTTATTCTGCATCCGTTATCATCGAATAAAAACCGAAGCTGAATTTTAATTTTACTGTAGTTCTCTGTCTTCAGTGCAGTGCCAATTTTGGGTATATCCCCTAATGAAACCATTTTATAAGAAGATAAAATGTACGTACCTTAGAAGAACAGAAATAGCAGCCGATGCTTAATTATCCTAAATCTTTTATTGAAACTTCCATCCAAATGATCCGTTGTTATTCCGCAGAATTCGCAGATACTTCGTTGCTTTAGTTTAAGCTGATTTCACAGGTGTGAACATTTCTGTTGATCATGAAGTATTATCACACACTTTAAAAATCACTCATTCAGAACCATTCATTATGAATTAGCATATGAAGAAATTCCAACAATTCAAGAATAGTCTAAAAGTTCAGTTCTAATTTTAAGAACAGTTTTTCAAAAAATAAATAAATAAATAAATAAACAGTTCAGTTCAATAAAAGTCTGTAGTGCATTTAATCCAAAATTTAAGTCAAATAAAACTCACAGTTTATGCTCGATCCTAATCAATTACGAGCGATGTTAACTAAAAATTAACGTTCCATCCCACTTCTGATATAGTATCAGGTGGGTTGTGGGCGTTTAATTACTTTAAGAATACTAATTCTATTATTTACTTAACTTTTAATAAAGAATTAAAGTATTTACAATTATTTACATAGAAGCTAATGAGCATTTAAAATCAATTATCAAAGTAAGTTCAGCAGTCAATAGGTCGTCAAATTAATTATGATTCGTCACATAAGGAAATCGTCTGGCATTTCACTAAAATCGTCAAGCGTGAGATAATCAAAGTAATCAAAATACAGGCATTACGTCCATCGAGCACACAGCTCCGTCAAAGACTCGTTGAAAACTGAACTCTATTTCTTCAGCGCTCTTAGCATGAGCCCGGTCAGGAAGTAGCATCGTTCACGTCATGAACACACACTTCCTCTAGTATTCTGAGTGCGGGAAAACAAAACCCAGATCATGTGGTCCTGGATTCCGCAGTTGCGAGCGAGGCAAGCGAGGTTGGGGGGAAGAAACAGGATGCCGGATGCCGATCCACTATATATATATATATGTTATGTAATAAGGAATAATAACAAAGATCTGTTCAATAATGCGTGATGGAAATAGGACGTTGAGGCTCCTGATCTTCAGATCCATAAGCAGTAAGTTCCTGAATTTACAAGAAAGCTGCATCTCTGCTTATATTATCTGTAAATGCGTAGATATTGAATTTAGGTTCCTATGTCGTCGTGACCCGTCAAATAAGCCCAAGACAAAACAGACCCTAGAAAATAGCTCTGGCAAATGAGCGAAAGTGCAAAATAGTCCCGACAAAATGACCCAGATAAAACAGCCCCAATAAAACAGCCCCGACAAAACAGCTCCGACAAAATGGCCCCAGACAAAATAGCCCCGATAAAATAGCCCCGACAAAACAGCCCCCGACAGAATAGCCCCGACAAAACAGTCCCCGACAAAACAGTCCCCGACAAAACAGTCTCCGACAAAACAGCCCTCGACAAAATAGCCCACGACAAAACAGCCCCGTCAGAATAGCCCCCGAAAAAATCTGTATGTATCTTTACGTAGAAAATCTTCTGACAATCATATCTCCTCGCCAAAAAAACAGAAATTCTACGAAACTTTAGAATTGAGGCAGGTCTGGTGTACATAGGATTTTTCTATCTTTTGATGAAAATCGGATAACAGGATGTGTGTGATATAGCTTTTTCAGAATAAAAATAAATTACAGAGTATCAGCGCCACCTATCTTCCGATATACACAAAAATTTAAACATGAGTGGTGACAAATAGTGTAGTTATACGTATTAGATTCTGATGTGAAGTATTTCATAAGAAAAAAAAAAAAAATCAGAGAAATTTACAACCTAACAACGCCACCTTCCAACCGATAACAAACAATATTTCGTTAAATATTAACACAATTTAAAAAATGATGCAGTTATGCCCATTAGATTTTAAGATGAACTTTTACAATAACAAAGAAAATGATAGCCTATCAGCATCAGCACTGCCTTTCGGCCAATATAAACACAAATTTACACAAAATTTACAACGTAACAGCACCACCTTTCGGTCTATATACACACATTTTTAAAATACAGTAAGGAAAACAAAAGTTTTGCTATGCACAGTAGATTTTGGGTCATGGCTTTTTCAGAAACAAGGAAAATTGCAGCCTAGCAGTACCAACTTTCTGCCGGTATCCACAGAAATTTTAACGTGAGTAAGAAAAAACGAGCGACGGTACTTTTTTATTAAATATATAATGTTCAATAGAAGCTGAGATATAGTCTCGGTCTAAATGGTAGAATAAGCAGAAGAGTAGCACCACCTTCCGAATGATAAACAACAAAATACAATCAAGATTAATATTTTTTGTACACACAACGTTTAATCAGTTTCTGATTTTTTTTTCTCTCGCTTAAAATTACACAAGACTGAATTATTTCAGAGGTTGTCTGCCGTCGTTGTACACATAAAATTTAAGTAGCTGATTAAATCATGTTTGTCTTAAAATAAAATTATACAAGTTTAATTTGTTTTTTATTTTATCATTAAAGTGTAACGTTATTAGGAGGATGCATTAAAGAACTGTAGGCCCCAAGTGGGAGTTCGCCACGTTCAGAATTTTCAAAGATCGTTTTCACAGTGAGCAAAGATAGGGCAGATGAGAGCGCCGCAGAGAACAATAAGCGGGTGTTTGTTAAAATCACAATTTTCAACAACCGTTTGGACGGTAAGCGAACAGGATCTTTCACATCATGTAACGTGGAGAGTGAGCCCCAATCGCCAATGAAAGTCAATTTCTTTCAGTGAGAATTTTGAACGGTATTTTGCACTATAGGAGAAGAAAATGTTTGAGTCTGTGCCGCAGTCGCCACCGTGCGTGAGTTTAATACGGTCAAATGTTTCGAGAATCGCGAACTAGCTGGTCACTAAAAACGGCTAAAAAGTAAATAAATATTAGGTAACTTTACAAACGATGTAAATTGACAAATCCTTTCTCATACACGTAACGAATAGGTTTTACATCATTGTGAATAAGTGTGTGTCGAGTAAGATAGGATTTATTTTTAATAAACTTATTACTAGTTGGACAAATAAAAGTTTGGACAACTTCTCGTCCTCAAAACTTGATGAAGGAGGTTGTTGAACTGAAACGTGAGTTTCCTCAGATGGTAAAGTATTATCCATTTTGTACTTCAGTTTTTGAAAGTATAAAAAATCACTCTAAAGGTAAGACTTTAAAAATGTGTAAAAACTATTAAGTGTAAAAACTAAAACAACTCTTCAGCGAGAAAAGCTTGTAACTAATTCAAGTTTTTGTTTTCTTTCTTCGGTTTTACTTAATAATCAGTGCCAAATTCTCTTATTTTATGCCAAAGTTTTATAACTATCGCCAATATTAGTAGAAATTTAGCCAAATATTATCTTACACCTTGCTATAATAATCGAATCTTGTGGAAAATTCCAGTTTATCAACATGTCTAAATAGATAATTTGTAATCTTAAAATTTTAGGGTAAAAATATTCTAAGACCTGCAGTAAAGCCCGTGTTTTTTTAACAGTTGGTTGTAGATTTATTGAAATTTGTTGTTTAGTATTTACAAAGGAGATAGGTTGTTAATAATTAAAATTTCAAGTTCATGATTTGAGCATACATCTGCAGCTTCTTAAATTGTTGAGTTTATATAATACATCTTCTAAATTTGGTAAGTGTGAGATTTTATCTTTCATATTTTCAATCTGAAAAATAAGTTAATTTTTCTGAGATGGTACTTGCATTAAAATATTTTGTGTAAAAAACTTTCCATTTACAAAAAAATTTAGTTTATAAACATATGTTTGAAAAACTTCAAGCTATATTACTTTAAAAATTTAGAAATATATTGCACTGTAAAATAAGATGTGAAACGCTAAAAGTCTATACTTCATGATTTTTTCAAATACTTACAGAAATTGGTAAGTATATTTTATTCTACATTTTTAATCTTATTATTGGAAAAAATAAGTTTCTTATATTTTTATTCTAAAAATAAGTTAATTAATTTCTGAGATGATATTTTTTCTAAAATACTTTGTGTAAAAACTTTCCATTTACAAAAATTTTCGTTTATATACACATTATTAAATTTAAAAATATATTACTTGACTAAAATAAGTTATGTTATTAACACTAAAATTAAAAACTTCGTGGTTTTTTTTTTTTTTTTTTTCAAATACTTACACTCACATAAACTGGTAGCTGTTTATAAATTTTTTTTAACTCTGTATTTTTTCTAAGTTAACTTTCATTTTTTACAAACTTGTATATCTGTAAAGAAGAACCAAGTGAAAGGTAGGTTAAAATATGAGACATTTCACAATTTTTGTAGTACAAAGTAGTAGCAAGTCTTTATTTTCAGATGGGTAGTAGAATAATTCTTAGGAAACAAATCTTAAAAATAGGTAACGTTGTGAGTGAATCACAAAAATTTTTTAAAAACTATCGTTCGGGAAGTGTCAGATTTGTTCCTAGATTATGTTTAAAACTAATAAATGATAATATCTAATTATCTCTATGTTTGAAAACATATATTATTTTAAGAATGTTGCAAAATATATTATTTTTTAAGAGTTTTAGAAAATTTATAGCAAACGTAAGAAAATGTATAATTAAATACTACTTCCAAAAATATTTAAGTATACATGTAAGAATATATGTGTGAATGTTTATACGTGTGTGTTCGATAACAGTGACAAGAAGATTCCAAAAAGTTATACCTAAAGAATGATTGTTGAAACTAGTGAAGTTTTTTTAACATCAACTTTTATTTTGTACAAAAGAAACTTCTGAAAAGGATAGATTCACTCTCTTAAGTAAAATATAATACTATATGTTACAATATTTTCTTAAACTTATTAATATTCCTTTTGAAACAGTGATTTTTTTTCGGAAATGATAAACTTTAAATTTTACATTCTATGATTTTTTTTACAGTGTTTAACTTATTTTTTAGAAAGATAAATTTTACTTCAAATATTTTTTTTCTTAAACAAAATTTTCATTTAAAGTTTTTTATTTATTTTGAATTTTACATTCTATGAATATTTCTTACATTGGTCAACTTATTTTTTTTTAGAAATTCTTACTATGTAACGCTGAATTCGGGTTATAAAATAAGCGTCCTCACTTCACGAGATAAGGATAATAAGTGATAAAATTTTCCATCATTCTAAATTAATATACACTTTCTTGCTAAATCTGAATTTTCGCCAAATGCCTTAAAAATCTTGTTGAATGTATCCGAAAATTTTACTAAATTGTTTTTAAATCATGCAAAATTCTTATTAGTTATTATCATATTTCCGAACTTATCGCTAAAATTTCACACATTTCTCCTAAATTAATGTAAGGAAAATGTTTCAAAAATGGATAAATTTAAAAAAAATTAATTAAGATAAGAAAAATGCATTGAACTGAATGATGGTTAGTCTAATTTGTGAGGGATTAATCATTAAAGTTTGTATTTCTACCCAAAAACTTTTGATTTACTTACTTGTGATAAATCAATTGAATAAATACTAAAGTATAATTCTACTCTGAAACCTATGTAGAGGAAAGTGTATGATTCAATTCCTGAGTACAGTGGAAAAATACAAGAACAGTGTATTTCTTCTCGTTAAATACACAAAAAGTAGTATCCAATTGTCTCACAAAATTCTTAGTGAAAGTTTTTATACCTCCCGCATTGAATATCAAATTTCTCAGGATAATTCAAAAGGTGAAAAAGGAATGTATTCATATTTTTAAAAACGTCTGACTTTTATCGAAATCAATACGTCCGAATCAGTGAAAAATCTTATGCAACTGTAAAAAAGGCAATAGTGGACAAGTTCCAACTCTACGTCACCCCACTTATGAGAAACGAACGACCTGAAGGTTTTCACAACGACCTTCCAATTCCATTATCGTGAAAAGAAGCCGATCTTTTTGTATTAAATATTATCCTATTTATAATGTGAAAGATTAAAATATATGCAATTTTGAATATGTACAGCTTATTCACAGTTAAAAACTTTGTGGAAAAATTATATTTAATGAATATTTTTCAATAAAGTACTAAATCATTTTTTAAAATTATCTTTCATAAAAAATAATGAAATACAAATAATCACTTTCTAACATAATAAATAGATTTGAATGAAAAATTTTAAGTACTGTCTTTTAATAATCATATACTTTATGTCATTGATAACATCATCCGAATAAAAAAGAATATCACCATTTGCATAAACTATTCATTAGACATTCGTTAATAAAACAGATGCCTGAGTCGAATTTCAACCATGTTGAAAATTTTTAATAATCTTTTTACTTAATTTTCACTCACATAACACTTCGTGAATTTTACAAGAAAAAATCTTAATTATAATTTTTTAATTGCATTCATTAATAAATCAGGTGGTGGGTTCAAATCCCAGCGGAAATTTGAACCACCCTTATTTTCACATTTATTTCACATTTTCTTTTTTTTTTCATTAGTTAAACATTTATTTAATTTTACAAGAACATCTTTAATTAATATTTTTTAATTACGTTCATTAATAAATCAGATATCTGACTCGAATTTCAACCATGTCGAAATTTTTTAATCATCATTTTAGTTAATTTTCGCTCACATTGTCTTTTTTCAAAAAAACATTTGTAATCTTTTCAATAAAATCCTTAATTAATATTTTTTAATTCCACTCATTAATAAACTAAGTGCTAGATTCAAATCTCGGTCATAATGTTGAAATTTTAATCATCTTTATTTTCATTGTCATTGCTTTTTCTTTTTTTCATGAAACATTTAGTAAATTTTACAAGAAAATCTTTAATTAATATTTTTATAATTAATATTTTGTAATTAATATCATTCTAATTACTGAATCATTCTTAAACAATAGCCTTCTTTTTAAAACTAGAAAAATATAACCTCTTTTTAAAACCACCGTCATCTTTCACAAAAACCACACATTAATATTTCTTAATTAACAACATCAATTAACACCCTCTTCACGTTTCACGGTTAAGTCGGTTAAGCCAAACGGGTGCTCCGAGCTCCGCCAAGGCCATGGACATGATAGAACATGTCTCTGCAAACCGCGTGACACCCGCACGGCTTGCCGATGCGCCGGTGCACCCACTACCTGTGTTAAAACCGGTTTTTCTTCCCAATTTGTGTAAATTCCTATAAAACCTTAAATCAAAAATTTTCAGGAATATTTTATTCCCTATTTAGGTATGTAAAAGAAAATAACAAATCCATTTTTCAAAAAATAGCACAATTTACGAAAATGCAATATGTTTTACAATAGCCTCCTAAACTAGATGCCTGTCGCGTTGCTCGTAAACTTGGAAACAGTTTCAGCGGTAGACAGCGCAACCTGGTACAGATTGCGCGACTTTTTTATTCAACTGTCACCAATAATTTTAAGAAGTGATATATGATACAAATAATCGGCGCTTCTTCGATTCTATTCACCTTTTATATACATATTAAATCACACTTTTAAAAATTTTTGGTGACTGTTGAATAAAAAAAGTCGCGCAATCTGTACCAGGTGGCGCTGTCTACCGCTTAAACTGTTGCCAAATTTTACGAGCAACGAGACAGTCATCTAGTTTAGGGATCTATGGTTTTACATTAAATAATTACAAAATAAAAAGAACTTTTTATATACCATGATTTTAAATTTTTCTGTTGAATAATATAAATGCTACCAAAGGCAGCGGGGACCCGAAATAATTGGTTAAAAGTATTAAAAAAAATACATATCACCGTGTTCTGATTTATTCTTAAAGTTTCGAATGTCTAGCTAGTCGGGAAATTACATGATCATTGTATCATATAAACGCTACCGAAGGCAGCAAGGATCCGAAACAATTGTCTAAAAGAATTTTAAAAATGCATTGTTATCGTGTTTTGAGCTATTCTACAAGTATTAAATATCTAGCTAGTCGGAAAGTTAGTTAAATAAATGCTCTGTTGAATCATATAAACACTACTGAAGGCAGCAGGAACCCGAAACATTTGTCTAAAAGTATTAAAAAACGAATTGTCGCCGTGTTTTCAGCTATTCTGAAAGTTCCAAATGTCTAGCTTGTCGGGAAGTTAGTTAAATGAATTTTCTGTTGAAATATATACATGTTACCGAAGGCTGCCGGGCTATTTTATCTGAGGCTATTTTGTCGGGACTATTTTGCTGGGGCTTTTTTGTCTTAGGCTACTTTGTCGGGGCTCTTTTGTCCTGGAGCTGATTTGTCGGGGCTGTTTTGTCGGGGCTATTTTGTCGGGCTCTTTTGTTGTCAAGTCTCATTTGTCGGGACTATTATGTCTAGGGCTATTTTGACGGGTTACCAAAAATTCCTATATAATACACGATTCGCTACCAAATTCCCTACCAATTCACAACTCACTAACAAATTGCGGTACATTAAACAAAAAACATAAGAATTAAAAATATTTTTTATGAATAACTGGCGGAATCGAAATTATAGCTAAATTTGTTTTAATACAAAATGGCGAGTGAATTTTCTATCTGGATAACTAGTTTCATATTTCTTTTTTTTTTTTTCATGAATTATTAGTTATAGCCTATTTTGTTGAACGGTAATGTGACTGTAAATTTAAAAAAGTTACTTTTTTTGCATTTCTTCTTAATTTTCTTACGATTTACTTCTAGAAAGAGAACGCTTAACATTCACTTTTTTTTTTTCTTAAGTCGAATCATATCTTATATAATTTTGCATGTACATTATATGCATTATGATTATAGGAAGTATTTGAGAAATATACATTTTATAGGTTGATATTAAACAAATGCCATATATGTAGTAGTTTTGTAAATGCAGAATTTTATAACATGAAATTAGTTGAAAATTTTAGGTGATTAAAGTTCAAGTATCACCAAAATTAAATTTTTAGACGACCAGATACGAACAATCTAAGGAATAAATTGTACTCCATACCCCAATTATGTGTTTTGCGAAATTTGAAACCTGCAATTTCAATTGAAAAACAAGGATTTTGTAATTTATTTTATTAAATCTGTCTAAAAGTTTTCTCTTAAAAAGAAAATAATTCCAAATACCGGATTAAAGAAACAAATATTTTGTTGGCATTGTCATGCATATTCACCGTAAAAATTTAAAAGTAATAATTAAAGAAATTGGCGAATTCTTGCCATGTGATTTCATCAGGTGTATGGGGATCCTTTGTTTTAAGAATGATTCAACAGTTACTTATAATGTTCTAAGAGAAAAAAAAAAAAAAAAAAAAAAAACAGAATAGTTAAAAAATATATAAATGAGTATATATGATAACTTTTATTACTGGCATGTATAATTTTATTATATTTATTATCTGAATTTGCAACCTTAACTAATTAAACGTAAAATTTCATTTTCTTCGATTGTGAAAAATTATTGGTAAAATTAAATTATCAGAAAATGTTCTCAGATTAATCACTTTGACGGAAGATCTAGTTCAATAGCACGATTTTTAGGATTCAAGATTATACTAGTTACGTTTAGCGGAAAAGAAATTTAGTAATTACTTTTAGTAATCAAAACATATATTTTTTCTATGCACAAAGCCTGTTTTGTATGGAATATGTTATAAAAATTTTCAAAATTGTTTAAAGAACACTACAAAAGAATTTGAATAGATTAAAGACTAAGACTATAGTTAAATTGATTCTGGTGCGCTATTAAGTTTTCTTTCTGTACTGTTTTGCATATCTGTAGCGTTTAGCCAATAGTCTGTGCTTAGAAATATGCAAAAAAATTTAAAACGTTATTTGTGTTTGCTTACTTTTTCTTTGGTGCATTTTTAACATTAAATATAATGGCATTAACACGTACATTCTTTATGTACAAAAGCATGCTTTAATAGATTTACGGTTGAATACACTGAGAAAAAAATATCTTTTTCATCTATAACGAATAGGTGGCCATTTTCTAAATCCCTAAACTAGAAATACTGATTTCCGAGCTCTGAGTATAAGACACGACAATACACCGAGAAAAATTTCTTTAACTGATATCTAGAGTCTAAATTGTGGATCCAGAAAAAATAGTTCCATGTCATACTTATAAATTTCTTTAAAAAAAAAAGATTCTAGTCCCCTTCGAAAGCGAATTCCAGAGACCTCTATTAGAATTCTTGAACGTTTGCCTATACTATCGAGGACAAACCTATTTGAAAATATCTCTAAATAAATATTAATACAAGAGGCAGGTTTCAGCAGCTATAATCGTGGTTTGTAACCCAATTATAGAAAATCAAGCGAGAATTCTCGTAGTACAAGATTCAATACATTCAGAATATTGTTTCACCACCTAGAAATGTGTAGATTAGAAATTCTCGACCATTTCGTCTATTCAGTTTATTGGCGTGCCTTAAGGCATAGCTCGGAAATCTATATTTCTAGTTTAAGGATTTATAAAATGACCATTTATTCATTCTAGATGAAGGCGGTATATATATTATTTTTCTCAGTGTAGCATTTATCATTCATATAGCCATGTAACGCTTTCGACTTTTGGTTGGATTCTGTTCTAAGTGAACGTCAAACTTTAGGAGTTTTGTTGCAGTTAATGTAATGCATTTTACTGAAAAATATAAAATAAGTAAAAAAAAAAAAAAAAAAAAAAAAACGAAATTATTAAAATGATAGCAAAATTATGACATTTCGTTATGGAAATAGAAAATAAAAGTCTATTATTTCAAATTATATTAGATAAACCCTAAATAACAAAAATAAAAAAAATACTTAAAGATGTGATCTTCTTTTTTTACATATTAATTAGCTTTTCTTTGTAATTTATTTGTTTCAAAACATAGGTAAAATTGTGTTTCATTTTCTAAATGCACAACTGCAGCTATAATATTATTTTTCTGTTATTTATTTTTAAAATATTTTATTAGTTTAAAGCTATGAATAAGACTTTATTTCCTTTATCTCAATACATTGCTATAGTTATGCTGTTAAATATTCAGGTCCATGGTTCATAGGAGAATCATGGTCGATGTGAAATTTAGGTTGTTTTAATCATGAAGATATAACTATTATCGAACAAAAATTCTCGTTATCATGATTTTTATTTATATGGGCAAAAATGTATTTTTAAAATAAAATAAAATTATTTTTCAGAACAGTTCCGGGATAAAATCTTTCGCATAAATTTACACTTTATTTCAACACTTATTTTTTATTTATCATGACTTATTAATGTGCTATTTTATCTAAAATATATCTTTAAAAACGTATTTTTATTATAGTTTATTGAACATAAATAAATACATATCGAAACAGTGCTAAAATATTTTATGGAATGTTTTGCTTATAATTGTCATCATTAGTAAAATACAAAAAAATAAATAAATAAATAAATAAATAAATATATTAAAAAATAAATAAATATATTTAAAAAATAAATTAATTAATTAATTAAATTAAAAATAAGTAAATAAAAAATAAAAAATAAATATAAATTATTATAATTATTAATTATATTATTAAATAAATATAAAATATTAAAATACAAAAAAATAAATAAATAAATAAATATATTAAAAAATAAATAAATATATTTAAAAAATTAATTAATTAATTAATTAAATAAAAAATAAATAAATAAAAAATAAAAAATAAATAAAAAGTAAAAGAAAGAAAGAAGAAAAACTCTTTTATTTGACTTTGTTCCTTTTTATTTCTTAACTCACTACGCAAATTTTCTTTTATATGTTTTCAGCTGTATCACATGCATATCAGTTTTCGTATTTGACTTTTTTTTTTTCTTTTTTAAAGCCTGATAAATATTTGAACGACTACCTGTGTTTAATGGAAAAAATGCAGGCCTACTGATTTATTTGCATTTCAAATATCTGAGAATGTGACCTTTTAGACTGGAAATTAAATTGACTTTTTTTATATAAATAGCTATTTGCATTTAATAGATATTATTTTTTTTTTATAGTTCATAAAACCACTCTGTGTTGCTAAATTACAAATTAATTATTTTTTTTAATTTTGAAACTAACTAATTATATATTTATTAAAAAAAAATATGCGAACATACGTGGGTAATATCTCTAAGAATTTTAGAGAAAAAAATCAAACACCTGTTTTTATTCTGACACTTTGCTCTCTCTTTTCCTTAATATTAGGTATACAAAATTCTTCATTTTTACATAGTTATCTTCATTTTGATGTTAAAAACATTGTAAGCAAATACCATGAAATGAACAAGACTGCAACAGCTAATTTTGATCGATTTAATTAAACTCTATACTTTATCAGCAGAGAGATGCAAGCACGAACGCAGAGTGACAGCAGAAATGTTTAAAACCATCTCGCATTTTGCAAGAAATAAATAAATAAAAACACGTATAAACCTTTATATATATATTTTTAATTTCTTAAAAAAAAAAAAAAAAAAAAAAGCTCTATCAGTTTGTTATTAATCAATAATAGTATTTCGCTCCTTCACTACCATTTGCGCTTTTATCTATTTTTAAATACTATTTAATTTGTTAAACGTACATACAAATATTTTCTGAAATACTAAAGAAAAAATAATTTTACAATGATTTTTTTTTTTTTTTTTTTTTTTTTTTTTTGTTTAACTAGGGGGCTCCGCCTCCTGCTCGCTCCGCTCACTAACCCCTGATGAAGACTTTAACTCACCCCGACTTGCTTCGCTCATCAATCCCTGCTGGATTCTACCTGACTATTCGCAACTTTGCCTTTCAGTGAATTGGAATATTAATAATACATAACCCAAAAGAAAAGTTGAACAATATTATAGAAATCCACCATATTTGGTATCACATTGAAATATACAATATTTAATATTATGTCGTTTATAATATGTGAAAAATCTGTTTTAACGTTCGACAATTTAATAACAATTTGTCATTATTTTGAGAGAAAACGTATGTTAGACACACGAAATAAACAACGATAGCACTAATTGTTTAGAACAGAGAGAAATTCTTAACATCTAAACGATTTAGCGTTACAGCTTTAGTGTAAGATCCACTTGTTAAATTTGTGTCACTGTTTGACGACGAATTTTTCGGGTATTATTGCTTCATTAAAGAAATTATGAACTTATTTTTTCTAATGCCTATATTTTTTACTATTGAATTTTTTTAGTTAATTTAGGGCAATATGTAACATTCTGCATTTATTTCCAATGTGCAGCAAGGTTTAAAATGGTGCTTGCAACAGTAAAAATGCAGCTTTTTAAAGTGAACTTTTTCTAGAATATGATTTAGTGAGATCCATTGAAAATAAATATCTTATGTTATTACCGCAATTATTTTAAACATTTCATTAGTAGAAGTACGACAAGACAATTTCTAGCGATTTTGCATTGTCACCATGAATGTGCCAAGATGCCCGTCGATATCTGATTTTACCATTTCTTAAACTATATTAAATACTAAGTTAAGTCGGGAAAAAAAATCCAAACCTACTGATAAGGGAAAATTTCATCCTTGATTATATTGTAAAAACGAATTGCCGGTTTGAAGTATTCGAGATAGACAATCAACATTCATAAATTGGATGGCTTTTGAATATTTGTTGACAATATTTTCTGAGTAAATATTCATGATGGCTAATGAATACTTGTTGGCGATATCTTCTGAATAATTATTATTGTTGGCGATATCTACTGGTATATATTGATCATGACATCTGAGTAGTTGTTGGCGATATCTCCTGAAGTTGTGTTAATGATGGGTTCTGAATATTTGTTGGCTACATCTTCTGGATATGTACTGATTACACTTTGATTTTTTTACATACATATTATGTAATATTGAATTTATAAAATAAAAAATGCGTGTGGAGAATGAAATATAATGATATTGGATAATTTAATTTAATTTAATTTATAGAGACATCAATGGTACAGAAAAAAACTACTTTAGCCATTTTCTTTCTAATATGACGGATTATATTTTACCTGGAGATTTTTTGTACATTTAGACCAAATACGTTCTTCTTTTGTTTCCAATATGTTCTTCTTTTTATCTCTCTTGAATTCAGTTAAAAAATATTTAAAATAAAATTGAAAAAAAATTGTGCTAAAGCAATGGTACAGTTTAATCTCTAGGTGAAATTTTAAATTTGGCACCGAAGTGGCTTAGACTTTTTCGCAAAAATTTTGACATGCATAACTGAGATAGATAAATTTGGCGATATTTGTTTGGACCGTTTTGAACGATAACGATGTCGTTCTGGACTTTTTGCGATATAATATGGCAGCCTATATGTTGTTTATTTTAGATTTGTGATTTTATGTTTTATGTTTTATGATTTAGATTATGTTTTTATCATTTATCATTTATGATACATGATTTATGATTTTTAGATTTATGATTTTACCATAATCGCCAACAAAAAATCTCCAAATTGTGGGTGTATACTGTAATTGTTCCGAAAAGAGTCCTGTTGTATTAAATTAAATTCTGTTTTCTGCAAAGTTTTACATCAATACTTAAAAACAAAAATAGGTTGCGAATTTATTATTATTATTATTATTATTATTATTATTATTATTATTATTGCACGATTTTATAATTTTTCTCTATATTTAAGGCATGGCTAGAGTTAAAATGGCTCTTGTGGTTCCATCAAAATTGTGGTGATCAAATGAATTCCTTGGAGAAAAGTGTACGAGCTTCTTCATTTCTAAATTTTAAAAATCGCTAAATTGGTCATAGTAAAGATCCATCATTTAAAATATATTTACAGTTAAAAAACTAAAACTTTATATAAATTAATCTATGTTAATGTCTCGTAAATTTCATTTAAAAATTTTCTCGGCTTAACTTCTAATTCTATACCAATCGTTGTTTAACATAACCATTATATTCTTTACTAAATACTTTTCGCTTAACGTTAAAATAAAAACTAATAATAAAAACTAAACTAATAGTATAAACTTAACTAATAATATAAAATAATAATATAAAATAAAATAAAAGTGTGAACTAATTTTCAATTCATTTTTATTAATTTTTTACTCAATATTTTTAAAATATCGGTTATTTTCATGTTTCGATATTTTAAATAATTTTTTTCTTCTCTCGAGCATCTCAAAAATGCCAATTTTTTAAGTTTTCTTATTTACATCATTGATCACATTTTAATTTTCCCGAGGAAAGTGACGTCAGAAATACAGAAAAAAACATCATGAGAGAAACTTTTTTCTCCGGTGGCATATAGAGTACCTTTATAAACCCGACGTTTTTAGTTAATAACTTCGTTAATTAAAATGATAGAAATTTCTAAGCAGCTAAAATGCCTTCCTTGAAGCAGTCGGAATACACTGATACCTCTCATGATGCAGAGCACTTTGCCCTCCGCGAAAAGATGCTCTCGCAGACAAAAAAAAAAAAAAAAAAAAAAAAAAAAAAATGAGGCCAGCGACAGTTACTTTTTTTTTAATATATAGAGATAATATATGTATTATATTTACGATTTAATGCTTAGTTTTTCTTTTAACATATAGTTGATATTACTTTTCAAATATCATATGTTATTATAGAAATTTCTTTGATTGTGAATAAATTATTTTATTAAATCAAGTAATCATTTAGAAATTCAATTATGCAAACTATCTTAGTTTAAAAATTTTTCATTTCTATCAGTTAAATTCCATAAACTTTTTAAAAAAATTATTCGAGGAATTTTAATTTTTTTCTTTTTTTTTAATGTTCTAAAATTTTATATAAGGTCCATTTAATATGTGAGGGACTAGCCATGTGAGGGATTGTTTTTGTCTAATTTAATATTAATTTATTTCTGAATGTTTAATATTAATTTATTTTAATGAATTTTATTGTATTTATATATGTGTGTGTATTGCCTGTAAATAATATAAAACTTTAAATTTAAGAAAAATGGTTTACACTTAAGCTGAAACTCTACATCTCGTCCCCGAAAGCTGAAACCAATGGTATTCTATTGGGAAATTTTGCCCCATTTTAACTCATTAACAACTAATACTTTTTTTTTTCTGTTTTCACATTTAGAGAATTGACAACTGTTTAACAGCTTATCGCTTTCTAAAAATTGAATTCGTTAACTTTTAATATTTTGTTTATAAGTTCAAAAATGCAAAATTGCACATTGTGAAAATTCGTATTTTACAACCTAGAAAAAAAAAAAAAAAAGATTAAATTTTTAAAAGCGATAAACTATTTAATACTTGTGTATTTTGTGAATGTGAAATCGGAAATTAAAAATATGTAATAGGTTATGAGTTATAATGGGGCAAAATTCTCCATAGGCCTTGGCTTCTGTTGACGATAAGTAGAGAATCCTGTTAATAAGACAAAAGTTTCCTCCATGGCCAAGTGGTTATGTCACCACACAATCACCTTTGAGCGTAGGAGAGCGGCCCGCGCTGGTCTGGATGTTTTTCCATTTCTTCATATTGTAATTCTGTCATGTGCTACCTGTAATTATCTGACGAAGATTTCCAAGCGGACTACGAGTCAAGCATACAAATCTGATGTATATGTTATCAATAAACAAACAAACAAGCAAGACAAAAATGTAGCGAGTCAAACATTTCGAAAAACAGACATGACTCTAGTGACTCATCTTTATCACTCAACTGCTCTAAACTGAGACACATTTGAATTTCAGAAATTTTAATTTACACTAATGAGACTTTCATCTGATATGTTTAAAAAAAAAATCTAAAATGTAAATAAACCCTACAAAGCACCCAGTTCCATATGTGAAACACCGACTTTAATCGTTCCTATAGCTATAAAGTTATTAGTAGCGACATCTCTTGACATCTTGATAGAAGCTACTGACATTTAGCAATGTAGTAATACGAATCTTTACCTAAAAATGTCGTTCTTGTTTTTGTTATAGTGCACTACGTGTGAATTGAATGAAAGTGATACGTGAGTCATTTGTCTGAATTCAAAAATAAAAAAAAGAATAGTTATTAAACAGTTTTAACTCGAAAAAAAATACCGTGTGTTATAACGAAATGTATATTTTGCAGGGGTAAGTTGCTTTTTTTATATTACAATAGTAAACGTATCAGTAAATCATATTTTTATGTATGTTCCACATACGGTACGTTGAACTAAAAAGTTGATTTTTCCGTAAAATATGGTTTTATTTTTATTTTTATAAGTTTTCCCTATCTTCTGATCACTAATTACAACCTATATATTTTTGTCGCGCACTAAAAAAATTTTTAGCCTTGTAGGGTTAATAAACATATGAAAAATACCTAATAACGGGGCAGACATGACAAATGTAAAAATTTATAATTAACTTTAGCTTATTTAAAATAAATAAATAAATAAATATTCCTTTTTAACTAATGATAGAAAAAAAAATGTTTTTATATGCGTTATAATTTTTTATATATTTCATATGCTTTCTATTAAGAAAAATTAAAAATATTTGATTTTGTTGAGCATAAGAAATTGCCTACTTGCCCACTTTTGAGTGAAATTAACCACAAATAATATAGATTACATGCACAAAAAATTATAAATAAAAATAAAAATAAATGAATACTAAAACGTAAAATAAAATAAGTTTATTTGTTTCACAACATACATGTTTAACAAATCTTAAAATCACTGTAATTAAAAGCAAATCATTTATTTTTAGAGATTTACTCTTTTTTCTGACTTAAAATCAATATTTTTATTTATTTGTCTGGATGCAATTTTGAATAAAGAAATTTCTACTGCAGTTAGATTTAATGCCAGAAAAACAATAATCGTCAAAATGATAGAAACATTTTAACAATGCAGACATTTGATCAATTTAAAGTATAATATTCTATGAAAGCCATCAAATGTTGTTGAGTATGTTATTTAGGAAGAGATTCAATTCGTTTGAATCGAAGAAATAAAGATATGTCATGACATTTAATGATGTCATTAAAAAGGAATGAGCAGTATGCCGTAATTTAGGAATGCAAAATACAGTGAAAAAATGAAAGCCAGATTAGAAAATATCATTAAAAATCAAGTTTAAGATTTCTGTTTCATGCAAGATCATAAATTTCTTTTGATATATTTGAATAAAATATAATAGTTAACCATTACTTTTAGATTCAACTTTCTTTCCTTTTTGTAAATAAACCTTTTAAAAAAGGCTTTACAAAATTTTTCAAAATTATTAGAAATGTCCTATTTAAAACCATATATATATATATATATATATATTTGGATTCACAAAAATTGTAAATAAATATAATAAATTCAATGTTATTTGTAAGCATTGAACTTCATTTCTTTACTTCGTTAAATAGCATTTTAGGAGATTTATTAAGAATATAGTTGTATGTAGAAATATAGTGTTAAAACTTTTGAAATAATTATTTGGTATTAAAGAAGCATAAATTGGCTATGCATATAATATATTTAATAAAGCATATAATATCTATATATAAATATGTATGATTTTTTGTTTAAAAGCTTCTTTAGCTAATGAAGATTTAAGCTGATGCCTATGGATAGTATTTCTCTTTATTCTACTTATTTATTCCACTTAAGATCCAATTGCACGGTTCAGTAAAATAACATTTCCTGTACGGTTTTATAAAAAAGAAATATATCTTAGAAAAAAAAAATCTAATTATGGCAATTTAAATTAAAATGCAATATATTACCAATAATTCCAATAATTCCCTAATCAAAATTATATTTTTTTAATGTAACTAAATGCAAAAACTCATAGCTAATGGTATTCCATGTTTTTCGAAACATTACATTAACATTTTTATGTATGTATAAGAAATGTGCATTGTATGCATTTACGCGTTGTGTGCATTGTACGCATTGGCCGTTTTATTATGACCACCTCGCACTGTTCGCACTGGCTTTTGGCTTCCATAGTTACTACAAATCATGGTACGGCGTTATAAGCACTCAGAGGAAATTAAAAATGGTATTTTGTTAACCCTTTAACAGTCAGTGGTTTCGCAGCGAAACCAAACATTTGACATAATTTAAGAATTTTTATGCAGCGTTTTTTTTTTTACCATTTCCCCCCTTGTTTTAATCAGGTTTTAAACTTTTGTTCCTTTTCTGTCGGCAGATAGCAGCACTATTGCAAAATATAACAAAAAATGCTTCAAAGGAAGCTAAATGCATAAGTCGCTTGAAGTGAGTGCGAATTGCTGGTTTGATGATGCACGCATGTCAATTTTTTTTTTTTTTTTTCATTTAATGAAGAGCTGGACTATTATTTTCAGCTGAAACGACTTTTACGAGTTTTTGTAGTCGATAATGTTTACTTACAAAGTGTTTTATTTATTAAATTAGATATTATTTGAATTTAATAAGGTTAACTTATAGATGTTTCTAACCAAAAATTTCTCAAAAATGAACAATGCTATTTTTTTATTTTTTAAATCTTTATGATCAACTATGTGTGTAAAAGCCATTTTTAATATTAATTTAGTGATTTTTTTAAATAAATTAAGTAGTGAACGTTAAAAGGTTAATATCTGCTTCCATTTTCTGCGCTGTTTTAGTTCTGTTTTATGTTAAAATGCAGAATATACTCCGCATGATCATTCATAACTGGCTAACGACCATACGATTTCTCTTTGAGACATAGCCTTTTGCCTGACAATCTACTTCTTAATGCATTTCCTTTAAAGTTGCTCGTAAACATTTCATGAATGTAGCAGTCTCGCTGATACTTACTCCATGCAACCTTACTATCATTCCTATCTGCAAAGATAGTTCTCCAACTAAGTAGCAAAGGGTTTATTATTTAGGTTTCGCAATCTGTCCGCCTATCGGATTTCTCGCGCTCTCACACTCGTCACGTCACTATCCATAGTTTTCCTTGAAACCCATATATATTATTGAAGTTTACTTAGAAGTGTTCTCTATTCCAATTGGTGTAAATACTAGAGGTAGTTTGTGTACAGAGAGACCCCAAAAAATCATGAAACACTGCGTTCTATGAGAGGTATTTTTATAAATCGCATCTTAATACTTTTATTTTGCACAGACCTTAATGAAATTGATATATTTTATTCATATGCATCCAAAATTGTTTTATTTAGAATTCAGTATGATTATCATCAAAATTTACAGGGTCATACATGAAATTGCTGAAATTTCATTTTCGTTTTCAACACTTTCCAGGATTCTTTAAGAGTGAGCTGTCTGTTTTAGTGTAGCTGTCTGTTTTCTGTCCTTCTATCTGTCTACTGTGTGATCACATATGCAAAGTTCATTGAAAGTTAAACAAGACAAAGTGTTTACGCAGCTGGAAAGTGTTAATAATCTGCGTAAAGCGCATAATTTTCCGTTCTTTTTTCCTATTACCTTAGTTCTCTAACAGCGATAATACGGTGATAAAATAACTCCTTTGCATAAAAGTGCCTGGTAGTAATAACAGAGTCCACTCAGTGTGTGTACATATTATTATTATTATTATTATTATTATAAATTTTTTGATGCTGTAAAAATATTATTTAAGAAATACCAAATAATAACACATTTAATCTGTATACTTTATTTTCCATTAAATTTCCATTTTTTAGGTCTTTCATTTATTTAGAATTTATGTGTTTTCAAGTTTATTTTTTTGAACTTTTCAAATTATTAAAAGAATTTTAAACAATAAATGTGTGTGTGGCTTTCCAATACACATAGAACTTTCTTTTACAAATCATAAAAAAAAAAAAAAAAAAAAAAAAAAAAAAAATCTTAATTTATTCTAGCATTTCTTTTAGCGTGTTTAAAAAGGGTTATAACAACTTTTTACTTTCTTGCCCGAAGTTAAAGGAAATATCATAAAAACCTATTTATACAATGTAATTTATATCGATAACTCAAAAACAGTTGCTAGTAGCATGTACCAAACTTATATTTGTGACTGTTATGATATCTTGTTTTACTCTTCTAAGTTCGATCTTGATATAATCTGTTACTAGAGATAGCCACCATTTTAAAAGACTTTATGTGACGTCAGAATCTGCGTATGTCTTTGGGTGTTTAAAATAACTTAAAAATGATCAGACATAGAGAGTTGAAAGTCATGCCTATGTTTTTTATAACACCTCCAATTTTGGTATAAATATGATTTTCCATTTCAAAAATATCCACAAAAACTCAAATTTGTGGTTATCTAATGAATTTTAGTGTCAACGATTTTATCAGAACTTTGTTATAAACTCCATGTATTAATATTGTAATAAAGGATAAAACTCTCATTTTTCAGACTTATTGTCTTAGTCAAAATACATGTAAACGTACAAAGAACTTAATTTCAATCTATCCGCTTTAGTTGAGATCAAATAAACGACAAACATGGCAAAGATCTTTTCGACTTAGCGACTTTACAAACCAAATTTGATGGGAAAAAAATAGATTTGTCATCGCAATTTGAGTCCCATCACAATTGGAAACAGTGGGAAAGATTTTTTTCTTTCCTTGTACAGAATGAACGGAAGTATGGTGCAATTGATATTATATCTCGCTTAATTAAGAAATTGTTGGCTGCAGAGTGTTAAAAGTGAACAGTTAGGATTTTTAAAACATGTAATTATATATCTCCAATTTTTGTCATGTTATGACCTTATACTAAGATAAATATTGTACAATCGAGGATAAGACAATAATATATAACTGTATATTATATAATGCTTAATATGTAATCAATTGTTGAGGCATTTCTATAATCTTTTAGGTTTGGGGTTTTGAGGCTATTATCACCACTATTATTGACAACTGCAGTCAAAATTTTCATTAGGTCAAATTTGAATTTAATCTTACATTCAGAATTTAAAGAAACACGAACCCATTGTGAAAAATATGTTGTTAATAAAAAAAAATTATGTTCTAAAATAGGTATAAATTTGAAAAGTTTCCATGAACATTAATATGAAAACAATGCCATAATATAAAAAAGTTTTAGATTTAACGTTTAAGTATTTTAAAATTGATTTGATTTTTATTAATTTCATTTGCAATCTATAAGAAAGTATTTGAAACCAATTTAGGGATTTTTTTTTTTTTTTTTTAATGTATCACACATAATTAAAAAAAAAAAAAAACGGTTTGTAAAAGAATGTTGTCAATTTATATTTAGGACTGCTTTGACGACTAGTAATACACTTCCAATTTAATCTTGATACAATTTTCTACGTTAGAGATATGGTTTATTTTACAAGTTTATCGTGACTTTTGTATTTGCGTATATATGTATGTATCCAGCATAACTCAAAAACGATTGAACGTAGATTGTTGCAAACCTGTATGTAGAATTTGATAATACCTAGTTGTGCACATCACTTTTTCATCAGTATTTCAATTTTGCTTTTGGAGATATTAAAGAAATTTATACCAATAAGGACAAAAAACACAAACTTTTTAGTCATTCTACGATCTTTCCTCATATACATTTTAAAAGAGTTTAAAAGAAATGTTTCGCAATTAAATTGTTACGAAAAATGTCTTTATTTTGATATTTATTTATTTATTTTTTTTTCATTTAGAAAGTATTTCGCAAAGACATAGAAAGATTTTAGTCGGCTAATTCACTTTATTTATTTATTTAATATTCTATAAACTTTTCGATTAAACACTCAGTGGTACCGCAAGTCAAGTAAACAGCGATAAGTGTACCACAGATCACGAATTGTACGAAAGTCGGAAAATTGATTCTCCGCTTAAAGCACAATATATAAAAGATGACCACTGAGATCGATGTCGAAGCGCTAATTGAGTTCATGGAGATTGACTTTTCTCGTTTTATAATTTCGTTAGTGATTTATGGAAAATATGAGGTAGTTATGCAATAGACACAAATGGATCACTCCGGAAAATTTGTGACCTGGAATGATATTGAAGTTAGAGCTTACAGTAATAGTTTTAATGACTCTAAACTACATTACTTTGCCATATTTTGCCGCCATGTTGCTAAGTTTATATAAGTCCGACTTTCGTTGTAAGACTTATAAGTCCGACTTTCGTAGATGTGAAAATTTCTTACCTTTTTCCAATTAAATGTAAATCAACATTTTCTGCAACAATAACGTTGATGAATGATAAAGGTTTAATTATTTGCGAAATGTTGTACAAATGTTAAAGCTCTTTCCATTTATTATGACTGATTTTAGAGTGCAAGTATATGTAATAGCACAAGATACATAATATAATTTTATTCACTTGAACGGAGGCTGTTGTTGGTAACAAACTCGGCAACGTTGTGAAATTGGCGACAAATCTCGTCGAAAAATAGTAATTTACGTTTGACAGAATCTCATAACTATTTCTCAATTTGAAGCAGCGTACTTGTTCTTGTGAAATATCGTTTCTTGGCTCTATTTTTCACTAAAGTGTATAAAAGAAGGTAAATTCCTGAGTATTTGTCAATAACATATTCTACAATAATCTGTGTAATACTGTTCCTGAACAAGAGATATTTTTGCTGTATAGTGTATAAAATCCTATAATCTAGTTAGACTTAGTATGTTTCACGAATTTTCATTGATTGAAATCCATTAACTTCTTTATGAGCCACTTACTACACACTAAAATGAAAATGTTTGCGTAACAAAATGTATATTTCGTTGAGTGTAGAAAGAAGCCATGTTGTATCCAATTTTTTTTCTTTAAATAATTTTCTAAACTGAATAAATTCAGCGTTAGGAAATTAATTGAAATGTTTGTAGACTGTATAATTAATTAATTATGCTTTTTTTTTTCAAAAATTCTTCACTAATGTATAGTATTATTATAATTAAAGTTCTCCTATTCAGAAGACTCCAGAGCCGGTTCTATGGCTCCAAACGAAACGAAATTTCATTAGTGATGCGCAGTTCAAAAATGACAAAAATGTACAAGTGATGCGCTCTGCAAAAATCGAAAATAAATGAATAAATATATATATAAAATAAATAAAAATAAGATAAATAAATAAATAAAAAACTGAAAATTTTGCATCGCGCTTCTCCGATATCTAAGGCAATTTTTTTCGGTCAATCCAGATGAAACATACGAAATTTAATTTGTTTGTCACAAAAAAAAAAAAAAAAAAAAAAAAAAAAAAAAGAATGTTTTAGATATTGGCGTACCGTCACCTGTAGATGAAAATAATTAGAGGGTGCTGCCCTCTGCAAAAATCGAAAAAAGAATATTAAGTTATAATTTTTGTCCGTGAGTTGCCCGCCTTGGCTGTGTCCTGTCCTCTTGTCGTGATGAGTTCAGTATTAAATTGAAATATGACTTTACCGCCACTGCTTGTCGCGTAGGAGACCTGTCTCCAGCGGCCCTTTTTTAAAAAAGTTTTTTAAATAAACGTTCCAGAGGAGGGGACTAGCACAGCTAGAATCGCTCAACACCACTCTTGGAGTGGTGAGCGGCCCCTCCTCCCTGTTAATAAATAGCGCTGTGTCAATATCTAAGGCTATTTTTGCAGATTTTCTGTAAAAAACAAAACAAATTTTGTGTGTTTCGTCTGGCTTAACAGAAACTGATAGCATAAATCTTTAAAACTCTCCTTAGTATTTTAGCAGCGCCATTTATTAACGATTTTTTTTTTTTTTTTTTTTTCAAGTTTCGTAGAGCGCATCACATGTACTACATGCTAGTGAAATTATGTATCGTTTGGAGCCTTAGAACCGGCTCTAGACCCTTCTGAATAGGAGAACTTTAATTGTAATAACCCTGTATGTATACTTTACCGGTGATGAGATGCTCTGTTCCAAGGCTGGTAGACGAAAAGGCCTGGTTGAAACACTTGTCAACCTAACCTTCCGTAATTTTTCGTGGATTTCTTTGAAACTCTCGTAAATACATGTCAAACCCTTAGAAGTGCCTCCACCGAGGAAAAAAACACCTCGACATCGTTACCAAGCGCAGACAATCGACCTTAAAACCCACGTCACCCTTATGAAAATTATCCTATTCTGTTAAGTAATTTTAAAATATTAAGAAATATAAAATTCGAAATTATGCTTACAAGAAAAAAATTAATTTAAGTATAAAAATTGTGTTTAAAAATTAAAAATTAAAATTTTATTTGTATGCACTAGAATAATTTTTTTCTTTTACGATAAAAAGGGTTTTTAGTTAGTTTAAAAATTTAGTTTTAAAAAGTAAATTATTATATATACGAGAGGAAGAGAATTCAATAAGGAATTTAATGTTTAGTTATTGAATTCCACATTCGAGAACGCTTTCTAAATGGAATGTTTGAATTAGTTAGTTAAATTAAGTACAAATTTAATATTAAGTGCCTATTTTGTCTGTTTGCATAAGAATTTTTATTTTGAAGTATTTTATAAATAGATAACTTATTTTTTTTTTTTTTTTTAAATCATATTTTAAATAAATAGCGTTTAGGGATTTTTACGTTCATAGCAATTTGTAACGCTTGCATTCTCATTTAAAAAATGGTAATATGAGGATATTCCTTTCATGTGTATTATACATATATATATATATATATAAAATCAAATTTAATTAACTTTAAATAAATGTAACGAGTATGTAATGAATAATTTGAGTAGCAATTAATGCCTATTTATATAAAGAGTATAAAGACTAAATAATCTTTAACAATGGATAGTGTCATATTTTTGGCAAATAGCGAAATATGCTTAATCAACAAGTTACTATTTAGTACGAGTGACATAAAAATATTTTGAATATATTTATTTATTTTGAGTATTTCTTATTTCTTATTATATAATAAAGACTTCATTATGCTTGGTTTGCTTGGTAGTATTTTTATATACATGCTTTTTCTTTAAAATATTTTATTTTGTTTATTTCGATAATCAAAGATTTTAAATAATAATAATAATAATAAATGTTTATTATCTACAAACTATATGTATTTTTTTGTATTACAGATTATGTTATTCAAAAATGAAGTTTTCCTAATTCGTTCGCTGATAACCACTCTCTTAATATGTCACCTTTTACCTTCTTAGAGAGGAAGAGAAGGAAAACTTTACATTTTCTTATTAAATACTCCCTTCATATAAAATCCCTTCATATAAAACTTCATATAAAATAATCCCTTCATATAAAATCCCATAGGATTTTATATGAAGGGAGAAAATGTGAATTAGTTTTATATATTTTAAAAAACTGGCTAATTGGTATTTATGATAAAAGGCAGGAATTTTGCTTTAAAATTTGTAATCTGACGAATTAGTTTTCCTGTATTAGTCACAGAGATTTAAAAAATATTATGTTTACCCAAATTAACATAATTAAAATTATTTGCAATAACCGTTTAGACCTGAATTGAGTTCTTGAATATATGAAAAACATTTTAAATGTCAACCGCCATCTTGTTTTCCTACTAGATAAACATTTCAATCTTCTTGAATATAATCTAGCTTAAGGTTTTTTCTTCATCTCGGGCGACATTTAAGAGCTGGTAAGTGGCCCTACCAGCTGCAGAGAGTTCACTCTTTTTGGTATGTGTGCGTGAAGGGAGAGGGAAGGGGGGAAGGCTTCAATATTTTTCACTCTACTTGTCATATAAATTTGTCCTTATATATATTTATAATTTTGTATTTTTATATTGATATATTTACTATTGTACTTTATTTGTGAATTTAATTGCTATTTTAATACTTTGTATTAATTCAATTCTAATCTCGAATTCGTTGGCTATATATTTATACTTTCATCTATGAGATGTCGGGGGCTAGAGACGTAACTTGTGGTTAAAAAGCACACGTTTTTTCATGAACTTCTCATTTTCTATTCCCTACATTGAAGGGGCAAATTCTTGCTTTCAGACTTTATTGAACACATCTCACAAATTGTCCTCTCTCAAAATTTGGTGGGTTTTACTCATAACTTTAACTTAAGGGGACTCTCTGTCTATCGTCTCCGAAAGCCGAAGCCAATGTTATTCTATGGGAAATTTTGCCCAATTATAAATCCGTAATTAATACATATTTTTAAATTTTATTTTCACTTTCCGAAAATTCACAACTATTAAACAATTTATCGCTTTATAAATATTTATTTCTTTATTTCTTTATTTTTATAAGATTTCATTTTTAAGTTCAAAAAGAAAAAAATTCACATTGTGAAAATTCGCATTTTACAACCTCAATATAAAATATTAAAAATTTTTAAAAATAATTTTTAGAAAGCAATAAATTGTTTAATAGTTGTGAAGTTTCTGAATGTAAAAACGGAATTTAGATATATATATATATATATATTAGTTAATATGTTATAATGGGGCGAAATTCTCCGCAGAATAACATTGGCTCTGGCTTCTGTGGACGATAAGTGGAGAGGTCTCTTAAGAAGGCTGTTTGTGGAAGAGATTCAAAGAAAATCAACTATTATATAAAGTATCATCATTTTGTGTTTGCTTTTCTTTATCCTTTGTATTTGTTTAATTATGGGTCTATCATGCTTTAATGTACCAGAAATGGAATTAAATAAGTCTTATTTTGAATTCATAAATATGTACACTTTATAAATACTTTATTAATTGGCATAGTTAAGTATTTTTGACGTAATACAAGAATATTTTATTTATGAAAGAGAATAAATACACTTATGACAAATATCACACTACATGAATAAAGTAATCCAAAGTCCATATTGAAGAAATAACGAATTTAGTAAATTTAAACATGAAAGGGAAGGATCTACACTAAGAATAAACTGAAAGTGTTTTAAATATTTCAAAAAAGGATTAAAAATGTCTTGTAAATATTTTCAAAATATTCATGCACAAACAAAAATTTTTTAGCAACATTGTCATCCTTTACAAATTTGCATGCATCTCAGGTACACTGCAAAGCACGAACTGTTTTGTAGACATCTATGGAAAAATATTACATAGCTTTAGTAATACTTAAGCTTTCATCTTGAGAATAATTAATCAAAATTTTTATTGCACACGTTTTATTACACACAATAAATACAGAAGGATTGTTCGACTACAGGTGAATAAAGTACATTTAAAAAATATCCTTATTATAATGGATAAAACAACAACAACAATTATTATTATTATTATTATTATTATTATTATTATATGTTTGAAATAAAACATTTTTTTTATCTGAAACAATACAGAGGCTTACATTATAATTATCTTTTCAGTAATACTTTTTTCATAAAAAATTTAATTTGTTATGTACGTAAGTGTTAAGTTATGTACTAATTAGTTTCATAACAGAAGGTATTTCATAACAGAAGGTTATACTTCAGTAAAAAATAATAATGTGAACTCACAAATAATTTTAAAAAAAAATCAGTCTGGAAAATAAGGAATTCACTTTTCACGTATGTTTTCATCAAGATTTAGTTAGATTCTCAAAAATTACCTTAGTTTTATGGAAATTTAATTAAAAAAATTGATGATAATATATATATATATATATATATATATATATATAATTTTTCAGTTATGCATTTTTAAAATGTCGAATTATGCACTTCTGGTGTAAAAACTTAGGATATATTTTTTTAAATTATAAAATGAATTTTATTGTAAAAAAAAAAAAAAAAAAAAAAAAAATTATATGCTATGGAATTTTGAAACTTTACAGATAAATCTATGCGATTACATGTTTCACTAAAGCTGTATATTTTAATATAGCTTTCCGTTTGACATAATAATAAAAACATTGAGTATTTAATTAAAAAAATTAATTAAATGTACTTAAATGCTTGATTATAGTTTAAACAAGTTTCTGAAAAAATAAAAAAAAAAGAGCTTCATTAATTTGTTTCGAAAAATATTTTATTTTTATTAATCTATATCTAATTTCATCTTTGATTCTTATCAGCATTTTCAGGAGAAAACATTGCAAAAGAATTCAAAGAGAGATACATGCATGTAAGGCTTTTAAGGATTTGTGTTACAGTTATTAAGGAGTAAAAACCTTTAGTACACTTTATAATTAAGAAATCGTCTTTAAAAAGGCATTCGTCACAGAAAATGCTTTCATTACTTCTAACACCAATTAGTCGGTAATCCATTTCAAAAAGGGAGAATTAAATGAGACAAAAAATAAATAAACACAGAGAGTCCAGAACATGAACATACATTGAATAAATAAGTGTTTACTTTTATAAACATTTATATCGATTATTGTGATTTTCTGATTAAAACAAAACAAAACATCAATGTTCCAGAAAATAAAAATAACGGAAATGCTGATTAATTTTAATTTTTTTCTGTAAGTCCATTTTCAACGTCGTATGTTGTAGTTCGGGTCATTTTTCTTTTCATTTTCCCCATTTTTGGAAGAGTCCAGCTCTCTGACATCGACAGTTCGTGCCCCATAAGTTGCATCTACAGGAGGAGTTGAAACAACAGTCCGCAGGTCTATGATCACAGCTGCTGCCACGTCGAATGCAACTTCGTCTGTTTAAAATATTTAAAAAAAAAAAAAATAAATAAATAAATAAATGTCATATTTTGAGAAATATTTATATAGAAGGTTAAACAAAGTGATTATACTAAAACAAAAGCTTATATTTCTCTGCCCCTTGTATTTAAAGTCACCCGAATACATGGGCAGTCTAAGAACGCGTCACATTTTTTTACCAGCATACGAAAAAAATAAACATAAGGAAATAATGTGTAGATAATTTTTAACCCCTTAGTTGTCAGGACGTACATAGCGTTCGTTCTCAAATTCCCAGTAATCACTGACTAGGACTTTCAACCCATACATCGTCACTACACAACAAGGAGTGCATACTTAAATCAGATTGGTCAGTGATGCAACTAATTAAACATAGGTATTGGTCAGAGGTGACTAGTACGTCCTGATCGCTGACTACTGAAATTAGAAGACATACGCTGCTGCGTACGTCCAAGCAGTGAAGGGGTTAAATTTGTTTTTTTTTTTACTTCATTAAGGTAAGTTTTATAATAAAAGCATTACTTGAAGAGCTTGTTTCCAAATGGCGTTAAGTCATTTTTTTCAGTTCTTGAAAAAACGCGATTTTGCTATATAAGATTTATTATTGAATTTAAGTAAACGATAATTTTCCCCACTAATCTAGGGATGATAATAATACTAAGTTACATGTTTAAAAAAATCCTGACAGTGTAGCTATTTAGAAATAAATAAAGAAAAAAGTGGCTTAACCCCTTTTGGAACAAAACTATGACTTACGCCCTTTTGGCACAAGCAAATAACGAAATGAAATGACTTACTTCCATTTGAAAGTAATCCAAGTTTTTTTTTTTTTTTTCATGTTAATACAGCATAAATTTTAGCTATACAATTTTGGAAGGTAGTTAGTCACTACAAATCTACATTTACAAATTTTATTTCTCTATCTTTATCGTTATTTTCACTTATGTTAGGTTAGCAGTATCGTTGCAAGGTTATTCATAAAAATTAAAATATTCCATCAATTTGTTAATTTTTAAAGCGTTAAGTAATTTTAAAACATCTGTTTTTATTTGCTTGTTTCATATTGTTTTTTGTTTTTATTTCAGAAGGGGCGCATGGGAGAATTCCCCCCCCCCTCGTTTCAGAATCTTTTGACGGCAAAACGAACCGCAGTACGTTGTCTTGACTCCCACATCCCGCTTCGTAATTTCCAGTACTTTTGCCTCTGAAATTAAGAAACCTTGATTGCTTTTCAGACGACTATGCGCAAAATTTTTACAATCTAAAATATTCCACTGCTTCTTATACTCGAAAAGATTTCCATCCTTAGAGAAATGTTCAAATATTCATTAGAGAGTAAAAATGTATCCACTTTCTTTAAACTAGTCTCCACTCGGCCGAATGTTCTCTCTGCTGGTAAGTAGGAGTGACCACGCACGGTTAAATAGTATGTGAAGGTGAGGGCCTTTTGAGCAGCAACTGCTAAAAGAATTCCTAACATGGTATAATTTTTATTTGCGTGGTAATTCCTGATTTTGCATCAGGTCAAAACATATTGCCATTTCATCTTCTCCTATAAGCTTTTCCCCTAAAAGTGAATAAAACCTTTTGCACCGGTATTTATGAATCAAAAGTTCGGTTAACAGGATCTTTTCTTTTTTCTGTACATTTTTCTAAATTCATTTGTATTTTTTCCTAATACAGAAGGAACCAAATTCTTTTTTCGGGATTCCAAAACCAAGATTAAAATCTTTTACAAACAAATTATAATAAAGGTTATAAGTACATTTATCTGTATATTTTTCTATGGTAAAAAAAAAAAAAAAAAAAAAAAAAAAAAAAAAAAAAAAATCTATCACAAAGTGACAATCTACAACAACATTCTTTTCCTTTATTTTGTCTTTTCCCTCAATTCCAGACAAACCACGTGATCTCAAGGCACGCTACAGTTGGTTAAATTTGACTTAATCCCTTTTGGCACAAAACTTACTTGTGACTTAATTCTTTTTGGAAAAAAACATGGATTTCACTTTATGTTTTCATTATGACTAAACTTCGTTTGGAACTTCTACTTATTGAAAATATATTGTTAGACAGATGCTGCGACCTTTTACATAGAAAAGTCAATTTTTAAAATTGTTGACTTAACGCCTTTTGGAAACAAGCTCTTCACTTGGTCTCATTAGTCTCTGGATTTCTATTCGTGTGATTTTTTTTTTTTTTTTTTTTTTTTGATGGGGTTTTGTCAAGAACAGAGTGTATAAGAATACACTAAGCGCGCTTTTTGACCTTATTCAGGCTATCGAAGATGAAATACACTTGATATAGTACATACAAATGCTCGAATCGTTAACTGACAATTAAACATGCGCCTCGATCTTGGGGTAAAAATTAGGTATAGCACATCAAACACATGATATTGTAAATACCACGTGATGATTTATACAATGTTTTTTGAATTATCACATTATGCATGATAAGTTGGGGACAGTATTTTTTTTTTAGATGGTCTTCTTTTTTACACCCTGTGGTATGGTCTGCCAGAAACGCGGTATTTAATGTGGCCAAAAATATAACTCAATTTTAGACTATGAAAAGAATTTTTACACGCTTAAAAATATTTTTACATGCGTCAATTAAACATTGCTATTTATGAATGTTAGATAAATCTAGCATCTGGATTTATACTAGGCGAGTCGTATAACCCTCAACGATAGGTTTAATGCCCTAACCCTCCCTCCCTCTCCTCAATGTCTTTTTCTAATCAATTTTGTTCTTTTATTTCTTCCGGTGTTAGCCTTTTTTTTTTTTTTTTCTCACTTGACTTTCTGAGTTTTTTATTTTTGTTCTATGCTTTTTTCTATGGAATATGAACTCTTTTTCCCATGTTTCTGTGGATTTTTAGCTTTTTTCCTCCATGTTTTTTACATCCTAAAGTGCGGTGGATATATTTCATGACGTAGTTGCAGCACTGCCCTTTCTCAAGTAATCTAAATCAACTTTTCTCTCACAAGCGTATCATAATGCAAAATGAACTGACAGTGATAAACTCCCAGTCTTTCAAAGTTCAAACCAAAGTCGAAATTCTTAAATGACGCTATTTATCTATTTTAATCGTGTAAAAATGATTTGCATTTTCTAAAATGTAGCAAATGTTTCTACACATATGATTATCGAAGAGGAAAAAAAACACAGTTAGAAAAAAAAAAAAAAAATCCAGTTTTATTTGAATTAATGTCGACGTTTTTTAAGCGAGCTACATATATTGAAAGTCGTGTAACATGTAGAGAGATATGTATGACATGTAGACATGTCTAACATGTAGACATGTTAGATAACATGTATTTTATAAAAATATACCCTATGCTTATTAACATATGGCTATACAGATTGGAATATAAACGAGCAATAATAAAATTCAAGTGTTATCTATTCAAATCAATACCGAAACTCTTTAATTGTAATATTTTTATTATGAGAAGCATGTAAAGATTGATTGTATTTTCTAAAAATACGATGCCTTCTGTGATTATTAAATTCTTTTACTTTTGCTGTGGGATAGCATATACTATAAATTATATTGAAACAAACGCTGAGAAAAAAATATACTGCCTTCATCTAGAATCAATAAATAATCATTTTCTAAATTCCTGAACAAGAATTGTGGACTTACGAGCTATGCGCATAAGACAGGCCAATGAGTTGAATAGAAGAAATGATCGAGAATTTATTCTGTATACATTTCTAGAGTGTGAAACAATATTATGAATAATATGAATATTATGAATATTATGAATATTATGAATCCTTCGTATTCATGATTGGTTTTCTAGAACTGGGACAAAAACCAAGATTATAGTTGCATAAACTCGCCTCTTGGGTACATATTTATTTGCAGAGATCTGTTTAACCTCTGGATGATACAGAAAAACACTCTAGAATTTAAATAGGAGTTTCTAGAACTCGATTTCAAAGAGGACTACAATTTATAAGGATGACATGGAGTTATTTTTACTACATCCAAAATTTAGATTCCATATGACAGTTACAGAATTTTTTCTGAGTGAAAGTTATTTCATAAGCAAGTACATACATAAAAAATTTTAATAATAATCAGCAGTTAAAAAAAAAAAAAATCATGGAAAAATTTACTTAAGGTATTAAAGTTCAATATTAAATATGAATTTTAAATTTTGCTAAAATTCGATAAACAATACAAAAGCCTAGTAAATCACAAGAGTTACCGGTTTATTTATATTTCCTTGTTGAAAATTCCGTTTAATTCTTGAGGATGTCTCAAAGGATTTTGTATTATCCACTTTTTTGATTTTAAGTAGAAGTGGTTTTGTTTTAAATTCAGTTTTTTTGTCATTTCTAGAATGTCGTTCACTCTATCTCATTTGAAAGAAAAATGTTTCAATGTTTTTCGTATTTGAAAAAAAAAGTTTTAATTTTCTTTTTCTAAAGTGTAAAATTTTAAGCATTACTAAATAGAATTATTGAGAAGTAATCTAGTAATTTATAAATTAAATTTTCAGAGTAAGACATTCAAAAAGGGATATTTTTTTCTCGTATTTTTGTTAATTGCTTATGGTTATTTTCTCGCATTATTAATATTCATTGCCAAAGATTCGAAATGTTATTCAACTATTAAATTCTAAAACTTTCGGCATACGCAGATATGTTTTATTGAGTTTGTTCAAAATTAAACAATAATCACTTTCAAAGAAGCATTTCATTGTTAATGTTATATATTTTACCACAGAAAACATATTAATTTTGTCAAGGAATATATTTAAGGAATATCTATTAATTAATATTGATTTAAAAGGGAAAAAAATCAGTAAAATATAAAACAGTGTTACAACAAAGTAAAGTAAACGAGCATATTTTTATGTTACATTTAAAATATGCAATCAGATCAAACATTATTCTCATGCAAAATAATAGGAATTTATTTATATTCATCAAAAGCAATATCTAAGAGAATCATATATTATCATGCAGAAGGAGAATAGTTATTCTTGAACTTTTAATCAAAATTACGATAGACTGTAAGGGATTAAAACAATGTAACATATTTTTAAAATATCCATTCATTTCATGCAATATAATAAAAATAATTAAAAATAAGTATACATTTATAAACTTATTCTTTTATTTGAATTTATTATAATTTAAAAGTATGGTTAATCTAAATATATTTACGATATTTATTCCAGTAGTCAACTAATAATAAACATGTTCTTTATGTATAATGAAAAAAAATGTATATGTATATATATATATATATATATATATATATATATATATATATACATGTCTGTTTAATGCACGGTAATAAAAAATTATTACGGTTGAATGAAGATTTTGTATAATTTTCTAATTAAATAACACGCACGAATGTTCTTTGAAGAACTCGAGTATGGCTCCCGTCCTATATTAAACATTTAAAAGTCTAAATAGAAAACGAAGAAAATTGCATTGGTCTTTTTAGATTCATAACAATATACAGAAAAGAGAAAAATTTATATACATACAAGGCTCGTAAATGTTCAACTACACATCCTATTATTAAAAAGCGCCAAAAAACTGGCGTTTGAAAATAATAAAAAAGCAAAACTGCGATAAAACACCGAAAAGTGAAAGAATTCGTAATATTTGTTTGGGGTTGAAAGAAGACACGACCGTTCGTCAGGCGAACAAAGCAGGCACGAGTGCTGCAAGCAAAGCAGCAACGCGACTATATCTCGGAAACGTGACAAATGTTTTGAAAGTTGTTAAAACGTTTTAAATAAATTTGTGGAAATAATCTCCTTTATTATTAAAATTGGGGCAGTGGCATAGGATGTGTCTAAGAAGTCTTTGAATATTTATCCAAATGGGGAGGGAGATCTTTTATTAGCTCTATGGAAAAATTCTTTCAAAAATACGTCTTTTTCTTTATTTTTTCTGTTCTTTTTTTTCCATCTTGTAGGAGATATTACTGGTTTTGACTGAGATTCAGTTAAATCATCCAGTCTAATAAAACGCTTAAAAAAAAAATATGTTATTTTGCCTGAATTTTATTTTAGAATATTTGTCAGCCATAGCCCGTTTAAAAAATTTTGTAAAATAATTTTTATATGTTTTTATAAAAACTTTCAAAAAGGAAGCAACCCACCCTCTTTTATTTCAAATTTCGAAAATGACATTTTGAATGCTTCTATATGCCTTTTAACCACAGCCCGTCTTTTTTAACCTAAAGAAGTCTCCCTGCGATTAATTCTAAACAAATTTAGAAATTCTGAGGCATTTCCAAGATACAGGATGTATGTAGAACTTTTAGCAAAAACTTAAATTAGTCATACATTTTTATGAAAGCACAGTAGAACAAAATATTTTTAGAAGAAAAGTTTGTCATGGAAAAGTCTTCCCTCAATGTTAGCAAAAGATACACTTACCTTTTGAAATTTTGAAATTCTGGCTTTTCTTTTTCCCCTTTCACCAATTTTTATATATCGAACTGAAACTTCCATCCCCCAAATTTATTGAACACGTTTTTGACGGTTTTAGGATATTCCAATGGGTTCGTAAGATGCAGGAAGGGTGGGTGAGGTTATAGTTTGTTGAATTATTGGTAGATCCTTTATATATTAATATATGTAGGTGCACAAGATCATGGCATGCAAGCATATATGGGTGTTACAAAGAAGTTTTGAAATCCAAATCATTTTGAAATATTTTTAGCAATTATTTGTTTTCATAATATTTAAAGTGTTTCCCGTTAAAAAGAATTTGTTTATCGTAATATAAAGTTATTTAGAATAGCGAAATTGCAATGTTAGAATTCTTATATAAAGTATGTATTTTATAGGACTCGGATAATAAACTGTATGAATTAAAAAGTCAACTGTTATTCAAAAGTATTATATTAAATTAGATGCATATTTAATATTGGATGCATATTCACAAGTATCAGTTCGCTCATTACACTATGTTTTTTTATATAAGTTTTACATACAATGGGAATACTAATTAGGATAATGATATTAATTTTGTTAAATCAGAACATAAAGTGAGGATATATATTACCCGAAGTCACTGAGAATGTCCGCATGAAAAAGATATGTAATTGATAAATAAATTGTTGATCTATACGTAAAAAAGTCTAGACATGCAATGTTCGATAATGTGAAGAAATGTTTGTTTAAGATCACCAGGAATGCCAAAACTCGTTTTTGAAAACTGATAAATTTTTATTCTATTTTCTTTTTAAGTATTATTTTCGAAGTTATAAATTTGAATGATATATTTTATTCGTCGAATACCGGACAAAATCTGTCTCCATACACACATAATTTCAAGTTAAATAATAATGTAAACATTATTTGAAAATATGTGCGGATTAAAATAAACTTTCATAAGAGTGTTTTATTTTTATTTTTTTTTTTCATTCTATGCATCAAGGATAATGAAAAAAATAGATTTATGAAGCATTATTGAAGCAATCATTTTGTAATTTTCAAAAAGAATGCTAAGAAAAGAATTAAATAAATAAATTAAAAAAAGAAAAATCATAGATAAAATACTTATTACTAAAGCTAGACTTGTCCATCATGCTAATTTATCCATAATAGCGTTAGGCTCCGCCTTTTTTTTTTTACACCAGTAAATTTGTAAAATAACATTCAGAAATGTGTATTCACGATTAAATTTGAAGACAAATATACTCTACAAATATACTTGTGTGAAAAAAAAGGTGGGGCCTGACATTAATACGGATAAATTAGCATAATTGGCATGTCTAAATAAAGTGAAATTTGAATATAGAAATGAAGCATTAATATGTATAGTATAAAATTAAGTTTTAAAAGTATAAAAAATAACCTTCTAAGCGTAATAAAATATTTATATTGGAAAACATTCGAAAATTTCAGAAAAATACTTTTGCTAATTAGAAAAGAAAATGAATGAGTTAGGGCTTTCCCGGTCCCTTTAAAGTATATAATATCCAGATTGGAAACAGAGTACATATTTATATTGAGCAACTTACTTCCTTGTAGACATCAAGTACTGCCGGAGCGCTTCATAGTTCGGTTCCTGGTAACTGTCCAGAGAACTGTCTGATAAGGAAAAGCCCATACATGCAATTACGAATTAGACAGCAACCTCTACTACTAGTGCTACTACTTTTATTTAGTGCAATACAAAATTCAGCCTTCTTCCAGCAGTGGTTTGAATTTCACTTCATTTTCTTAATTAAAAATATTCGCGAAATATTATACTGTATTTATATTTGAGATTTGTCTATTTGTGGGTATTACTGCTACCTATTTCTGAATACATTCTAATTTATGCTGTTTTCCACAATTGTGTGAATAAACGTTTACTAAAATTATTATTATTATTATTATTATTATTATTATTATTTTGCCTATTTTGATATTTATTTATACAAAACGGGTACTAAATACTGAAGCTTAATCTAAAGCGTTTTTGAATTAGGAATAAATTCAATAGCTCCAATAGAATCTCATTATTAGATGGGTATGAGAATTTGAACGAAACAATTTTACAACTTTACAGAATTTTATTTAAATATTATGATACATTTTATTAATAATATATACACTGATTGCATAAATAATTTGATTTATCATCAAACCCGCAACATCAAATAAATGAAAATTACATAGAGAGAGAGCGAGAAAGAGAGAGAAATCGTAGATGTCTATGTCGCGTGATCCATAAATTCGTAAACGATTTAAAAATTAAAAATTATTAATTAATTTAGTATATTTTAATGTAGTTCGCGAAGAAAAAGCTTTATTTTTCCTGTACTTTTGAAGTAAATGCGTCAGGAAACTAAATTTTGGATGCAGGTTGTAAATATAAATTTTAGTTGCTTCTATTCATTAACCCTTTTGGTTTTTCATCCGTTGTCTTACGACCCTAGAAATTTTGTACGTCAGAGAAGCGTAATCAGGGTGTTTACAAATATCGTGTGCAACTCAACTGACATAATTATATATTTTTACGTTGCTTTTTCACTTTTGTCTTTTAATTTTCAACGAAACCTAATAAGCAGATGTTTTTAAAGTTATTATTATTATTATTATTTTGATTATTAGAAGTTTAAAATGTGATGTGCCATTTAGAGGCGTAAGGAAAATTCCCAACTCTTCAACGAGCTGAGATATTTTAAAATTTGAAAAAATCTCATAATCATTAAATGTTTCCCCATTTTAAGCTTGACTTCCATATCGCTTAATTTATTGTATATGAGTATAGTGGGCCGAGGTTACACTTATCCAAACCATGGGGCAACTGAAACGATAAAACATGAAATTTTCATCGTTTTATTTCTGTAAGTGGCACGTTTTTAAATTATAAAAAGCTCTTATTTTTAACTCGTTTACCTACTGAAGGTACTTTACAGTACCAATAGTTTAAAAAGCCTTTAAAATCGACTTTATGGAAGAAATACCAAATGTTTTTATCAGAATAGAACGTATATATAGTCGGCAGTAATACCACTGAAGCACTAGCAATAATTCCTACTTAAAAGAGGGTTATCTAATAATGTTTTGTTAAGTAAATATTTATAGAATCAAGATCTTAATCTTCTACTGTTTGTAAAAAAGTAAGTTGATTATAAAAATTAGCGATTAAAAAATAATAATAATAATTAAAAAAAAATAATAATAATGATAATAATAAAATAAAAATAAAAACTGTGGATGTATGTTTCAGTAATTTTGCTGACGACTGTACCCCATTTTAACCTCACTGAAAGGCACAAGACGTTACCTGTAGCCGTTTTTGTTCCAGGAAAGATTTTATTGGGTGTTATTGTTGATTTTGCTTGGAATTTTTCCCGATCTTTACATATATTATAATTAATTCCTATATTACCCTATAATCTCCCACAAATATTAGAAAAAATGAACACAAAAAGTAAATACTATTTTATATTTTTTTGAGGTCCAAATATCTCTTTCGAATTCTATGTATTAGTGACGCACTAAATTACCATCTCAAAAAAATCCCCATTAAGTACTATGATGAGATCTTAGAAAAAAATTACTTTTAAATAACTAAAAAAGTGTGTTTCAAATACATTTTTTGTCTGTTTCATAATGCGAAAGATAAAAGGTTAAAATGCTATATTATGCTATAATTTTCAGAACTGTATGTATAACATCATCGAGCAAATTGAGATGAAATTCAAAGTATGCCCAACGATTGTTACGTTTGACCCACTTTACTCTGTATAAAATATTAAGTTATAAACAGTAGTTCTTAATAAACATATACTAATTAAGCATAACTACATTAAAAGAAAATATGGTACAAAGTATGTTACTTAAAGATGCTGTTACTGGAATTAATTTATTTTGTTTTACTCACATAGACAAAGCTTGATGACGAATTAAATGAATTAAAATATATAGATACATATGCTTAGTAATGTTATTAAAAATTTAAAGACTTCAAGAAGAATTTAATGTGATATAAGGTTATCTTTTTTCTAAAATTTTAACAAAATAATAGTTCATTTATTACTTATTTACATCGCAGATAAAATGCAAACCACTGCTAAATCATGCTGAAAACAAAAATAAAATTATAATATACTAATACATAATGATAAAAATATATTAGTTTAATAATTTATACAAAATCTTTGTAAGGAATTTAGTAAATAATTTTGACTTACTCTATGTGCATGTGATTATTATATATTTTTAAACAACAAAATTAAACTAATTAATATACAAGTTTCAATACTATTAAAAGTTTTTAAATAAAGCAAATAATAACTCTTACACTTAGTTTTAAACTTTGTATTATTAATTTTAACTTTAAATCTCAAAATTAGAAGTTTTATATATATTTCTAGAAAATAAAAGGTAGTAAAATTTATTTAATGTATTCGAAATTTTAAAGCTCACATTTCCATTAAAGCTATGCTTGTGAATTCGGATAGCCGAATAAAATTGTTTTACAATTTCTACGCTTTCAGATACTGTTAAGACTTTTAACTCCAGGTTGAATTCGTCTCTTTTAATTAAAAACAAACATACAAACTAATAGGAAACAAATTGAAGGAATATTATCTCCAGAATTGAAATAAAGTTTTTTTTAGCACGAGTAACATGCGTTATTTGCATATAATTTATCAGACATCTAATGTATCTGGTGACTCGAACTAAATTTGAATTTTGGTTTGTAACTTGTAGGCCAAAAAGCATTTATTTATTTATTTATTTATTTATGTTTATATTTATATTATTATTATTTTTAGAAACTGCCATTATCATCAAGTTGGTTCATTTAAACATATTCTTAGCTCCATAGATTAAACCTTGATTTGTGATTGATGTAAACGTTTTTATATTGCTTGAAAAATGTCTTTTTTATGTATGTATAAATTTTTAGAACATTTAGGTGTGCTCCTTGGCCATCGATAATAGCTGACACAACAACTCTATAGGTAATTTAATTAATTAAAACACTTAACAAATGATTTCAATTAGATATGTTTATTTTCAATTAGTGTTTTCGATATAGATAATGGAGTTTAATCTGTTTTATGTTTTTTAAAATAAAAATTAACTGCTAAATAAACCACCGATTTATTTTATATGACAACTAGTTGACTGTTCTTGTTTAGTCGAATTTTTTATAAAAAATTGTGTTTTATTTTGATTTTAATACTTTGTTACAAAATAATAAATGAATAACAACAACATTTTCGACATAATTTGAAACAATAGTTCTAAACTTATTCACACTCTCTAACCTTCTAATATTTATAATGTCCGATTTCAAAAATATTTACCAGTGTGCTAAAAGAGATTATTTTAGACGTGTAAAAATGAGGAACAAAATATTAAATATTTACTGACAAAAGAAAAGAAAAATGTGTTTGTTGTATGTCTGCAGCAAAAATGACATAATTTTTTTCAAAAAATCAAGTTTTCAATTTATCAGAAAAAAATATCAGGGAAAAAAAATGATTTATTCTTATTGAAACAAAAACTTGCATCACAGTTCTCATATATTGGATTTTTCTAAATGTCTTACATTCAAGATATCTATATTTGAGTCATTTTTCTTCATAAATTAAACTATAACAATAACATATTGTTGCGTACTTGGGGGTTCGTGAGTTGTCCGAGAATGAAAGGCCAAACGTACAAAAATTCAGTAATTTATTCACAGAAAGTTCCAGAAAAATGCAGGTCTATAAACCAAGTATCAGCTTCAATTCGACCAGTAAATACAGCTTAAACAACAGCTGTCAATAGCAAATCCACAGTACAAACTGTATAGCAATAACACTTAAAGCAAGTCTCTTTCGAAGAGGCTCAATGCAAGCTGACCGACTCTGGTCACAGACTGAACTGAACTGACTGGCCTTGGCGAAGAAAGCAGGCTTATATACCGTTCCATGGAACCTAGATTTTTCGAGAAAACTCTAGAAAGTGGTCAACCAATCAACTTACAGCTTCCATATTTGGTATATCCCTTAATAGGATTTTCTCGCCAAGGTCGCCAAAAAATGGCCAAGGTGGGAAAAAGTCGCCAAATTTGGCGCCAAATCCATTACCTGCCTTATTGGGGCTTTTTAATGCGTTTTTAAGGGAAAATAAGGTTATTTTAACGCTAAAATGACTAGAAATGGACAAAATTAGCACTTTATCAACTTACTAAGCCTCTTTGAAAGAATTTATACAAAAATAAACACAATTATTTACAATTTTGTAACAATATAATGTCTAAATCTTTGAGGAATTTTCAAATGATTTATGTTGACGGTAATATTAAGAAACATTAAGAATCATATATATATATTAGTTCAGCTTTTGAAATTATATTAAGAATTATATTGGGGTATCTTATTTTGGGGTTTATTAGAGATATGCAGAATTATGCAATATAAGGTTAATATTCACAAATTCTCGTCATAGAGATGAATTTCCGGTTGATTTTCTGAAAAGGTCGTCAGTTATCGGGTGATATTATAAAATTTCTAAGAGGTATTTTAATTACTAATTATTTAATTTACAACATTAAGAAAATCCCTTTTGCTATTTAATTAGGACAAAATTCAATTTCATTTGTGTTCTACATTTTAGACAATTTAACCATGTAAAAATAGAGAGCCAATTCAAGTTACTGATACTTAATTCTAAATTTAATTTTTTTCGTATTCACTTTTAGTTTAGATACTTTTTTTCTTATTATGTACAACTGAATTTTCGTCTTTTATACATCTTGAGTGTTTTAAGTATAAATACTTTAAAATTTTTATTTAAAAAAAATTTCGCACCTTTAATCGCCGATAAATAGTAATAATGTGGAGAATATTTTTCATATTGAAAATAATTGGTATTGTGAGTGATTCATACTTTTTTGTATTTAATATGCTAAGAATTCACATTTTCGTACAATTAATCTTGTATGTAGATTTTTCAACAGATAATATTTAAAAAAAAAAAAAAAAAAAAAATCAAGCAGTCCCACCTGAGTAATAGTTGTATATTTTCTGAAGAATATCGCATAGCTATACATTAATTAATTAAACAAATATGATTAAAAATTAAATTAAAAAGAATCGTTAATTCTTCAATACAAAAATTTCTGAGAACATATATATACATAATAACTATAAAGATTGAAAAAAAAAAAAGATATATATATATATATATATATGTATGTATGTATGTATGTATATGTATATAATGTACAGTTTCAATTAATTTTTTTTTTTTTTTTTTTTTTTTTGTGTGTAACTTTAATTCAGTTTTAAACTTAACTATTTTTCTATTTAGAAAGTATAATATTGAAAGACTTTATGGCCAGATCAAGCAGCTACTTACCACGCATTACGTATGCATTAGTCATCACAGCAAAACATAGAGAAAGTGAAAGAGTCACAACCAAAGGTTTCAAAAAGTATTTCATGCTTCTAAGGAGTCTTTTCTGAGACCTTTAAAAAATATCAGATTTTTTTTATAAAGTGTCCATGAAAAAAAATACATATATAATTTTTAAATATTCATTTTCACGCTTAGTATATGCATACATTTAAAATACATTTATAAATGAAATAAATTTAACATATTAAATTTTCGAAAGTTTGCAGCCTATCAAAATAAAATATTATAAGTAGTATACATTAAATTACAAAACAAAATTTAAAATTTTCATTAAAATTACTTTCATTTGAATGGAATAGTAATTTTGAGTATTATTTAAAGTAGAAGACCCCCCCCCCCTTCAGAGTAGTAGACGTTGAATTGAATCATGTCTGAAGTAATAAAAATATGCATTATCATAAAGGTGCGCTAATAACGTCCTTTTCATTTTCAGATATCACCTCATTACATCGAGAAGGTCTTCTGAACCAAAAAGGGGAAAGTTCTAATCCCTAGAAAGGCATGGATGTTCGTGATGTCCTTATATGTGTACAAGAAATTGAGCATTGTTATTGTGAATTTATTTAACATATGGGCCATTTGATACAAAAATATCTAAGAACAACAATTGTATTTAAAATGCATGAAAATGCAGTAAAAGAGTATTTATGCATTTTTAACTTTTATTTATATTCCATTTTATGTCTCATATTTTATAAAATTAGCCAATAAACTGGCATTGGATAATATATAATTAGAACTTTTTATTCATAATGAGCTCTTTCTAATGCGAGTCGGTGATTAATTTTTTATTAATTTTTTACAATAAATAAAGACACAGTAAAGAATAGTGTTTTCAATAAATATCTGTGTGCTTATTGGCAATATAAGTGCGATAAGTTTATCGTAATTTCAGATGCATAATCCTCATGTCAGATATTTCCTTTTAATTTCAGAAATTTTAATTGACGGCAAAACATACAATTATACCAGGTGCTAGAAAATTATATTTTATTTAAAAAACTTCTGATGTAAAAAAGTTGTATCTGTTCTGCCAATTATGAGCATAAACTTAAAGTATAAAAAAAAAAAAAAAAATAAAATAAAATAAAAAAATCTAAGTCATTTTTGCAATTTTTTCAAATTTGTATTTTTTTTTTTTTTTTAAAGAAATCAATTTGAAAGTTATACTCACATGAATATTTAACCTTTCTCATATCTGGATAGCTAGATATAATCTTTTAATACAATAAATTTACTTTTTAGCATAGTAAATTTAATTTTCTGCATTTAGTAACCTGTTATTCACGCGGCATTTGCATTAAAAAGTTTCAGTTTAACCGTATTCAAAAAGAGATTATTTTGTATAAAGCATCTTAAGAAAATAAAACTATAACATGGAATATTCATATTAATTTAATCATTAACAGACTGCAGAGGCAAATCAACTTAATAAACGTTCTAAACTCTTAGACTGACTTAATTTAATTATTTATTTAAGAGTAACTCTACATACAGTCCTCGGGCATTATTAATGCGACCACGTGACATTTTCTGCGCTTTTATATTTTTGTAATCGATTTGGACACCTAATAACTCGATATGACACTCAATTATCATTTTATGTATAAATTAGGTATCTTGTAATAAGGTTTGAAAAAAAAAATATGATAAAGATATAAATCTTACAAAAAATTACTCCTCGAGGCTTGCAGTCAGAACATTTTGCTTTAATTCATTATTGTGATGTCAATAAAATATTATTTTTCAGTTAAAGCTGTCTTCCTGGTTACTCAGTCTCCAGATAATTTTGGCTCCAAAATATTCTCATTAGGATTGAAATCCGAAGAGTTACAATTTGAGAAAACTTTCTTTACGGATATGGCAGCGTGACATGGCGCCACGAGCTAGATATAGATGCAGTTGTCATTGGGAAACTATTATTGGAGCTGTAGTATTACAAAAGATACTAAATATGAAGAAAATATCTAGTGGTCACATTAATATGTTTGTTTCTAGACATATTAATATGACCTAGAAGCAATAAGTGCCATGTCTGTCATACAGACAGATATTTCCTTTTCCATCAATATTTTCTAATAACATATACACTATTCTACTCAATCACATATACCGCTGAGAACGCAATATAAAAATTTCTGTACGATAACGGTGGTAGGAAATCATAACCGTCTATGGTACTGAAACTACTCTCTGCTATGGATTTACGCATAAACTTTTCTTCTGTTAATTGTATACTTGAATTTCAGATTTTGAATGAGTAAAAAAAAAAAAAAAAAAAAAAAAAAATTGCATTTAGTTTATTAGATAAAATCATTTTGGTTTTTATACTTTCTAAAGTTTTGCAGATATACTCCTTGAGAAAAATTACACTTCGTGAGCTGTTTTTTTCTCGAATAATTCTTGAACTGGGCCTCTTTTTAATGCTAGGTATACTTCCCACGGCTTCAGAAAGAGAACTCCTGATAACCGCAACCAACACATTGCAGGCTTTTGCATGATTGTGAAAAATCTTGATTTCTTAATCCTGCTTTTTCGTAAAGTAACCCAGTAAGGGTAGTAAAATAACTCACAACGCTTTTCCTATTAAAACATTGAAGTATTTGGTAAAAAGTATACTTCCCACTGTCCTATAAAAGGTTAAAACCTACAAGAATCATACTACTTTGTGGTAACATGGTTTACTTTAAATTCTTATCATCAATAAAATTTGCTCATTCTAAACTTTACTACCTGGTGAGATTCGTAACTTTCAAATATCCCTTGCTTTCAAAACAAGAGTTGATGTAATTTGATTACAATTTCTATGCATTTGGCGTTAAATAAGAAATATTTGACAATTTTTTAAGTTTTTTTTTTTTTTTTTTTTTTTTGTTATCAGCCATCTGCTAAAAGTTTACCTGTGAATTAAGTACAATATATTAATTTATGAAGGTTTTCCAAGGAAATCGCTAACTTTCACTCGAGTTTTTAGACACAATTAAAAAAAAAAAAAAAAAAAAATATTTTAAATAATTGATATATAAATATATAAACTTTTTGCAGTCGGAATTAGGGGGAATTTAAAATTAAAGTCGCATTTTAAAGTCTAAATTAACACGAAAACATTCAGTCTTGTTACCGTCCATAATGTATTATCTGAGTCCATAATATTTTCCACTACGGTCCATAATACTTTGACTACATATTTTGAATAATAATTTTTGTCATAAAAAGCCTATAAATTCTATATATAAAAGGCGTATCGTTAGTATCTCTGAAATAGAAACAAGGATTTATTTCAATGCATATAAGAAGTATTGACTATAATTTTTATACAATTGAATTTAAAATTAATTTTCCAGGAAAGCTGTATACACACAAAATTCTAAAAAATGTACATTTTGAAAAAAATCTATTTAAAAGATATTTTTTAAATTTATTGTCTTATTGTCTTCTTATTATCTACTGTCTCCTTCACTAATTTTTAAATATGTGTTATAAGTTGTTTAAAAAATAATGTAAAAAATATATTTTTTTATAATCTGTACCATAATTATTTCAGATATTTTTAATTATAGTGATTTGAAATATTAAGTGTCGAAATCAAGATAAAAAACTGGAAAAAGAAAGAAAAAGAAGGAAAAATCTTCTTTTGGTGATTTTAATTTTAGACTTTTAGAAAAAAAGCTTGAATATAGTAATTTCAGTTTTAATATTTTTGTGCAAATACTTAAATTTTATAAGGCAAAACGTTTTTATAACTTTCGTATTAATAATAAAAATAAATCATACTGAAAATTAAATTTTTGCAATGAAATATATATATATATATTTTTTTCTGAAATATGCAAAGGAGTTCATCTAGAAAAATAATACTATGCGTAGGATTTTCAAGTTCTTTAATTACATAGAAATGAATTTCAATTTGTCTCTAAAGTTTGCGTGGGCTATTCCTGATTTATTTATCTGTGAAATATATTCTTTGAAATAACTCAATTATCTACACGAAAGAATAAATATACAATGTATATAATTCTGTGTACATAAATATTTATTAAGGCATAAACGCAATTTAACTTGATGAGAAAAATATTTAAATGTAATACATTGTTTTACAAAATTACTCGTACACTTTGATCAGAGAAACTATAAATGAAAAATTAATCAGTATAATTTTCTGATTCTGTGCATTTATAAAGCTCTGTGTTTAAGTAAAAAAAAATATCATTAACGTTTAAAGAAAACCTCGTATGGTAATGAAAGCAAATGGCAAAATATTTCAGTTGCATATTGCATTTTGTTAATTCTTTAATAATACATTTTAGGAAGAATTTCCTTTGACTAATTTTATTGTTACAAATCTTAAGATGAAAAATAAAAATAATGGAGTTTTAGTAATAGGATTATTGAATAGAAACTTAAATGAGGAATTTGTAACATTTTCAACAAGCTTTATGATATGTCTTATAATTTACTCATTATTTACTCATTATTTGAAAGCATGTACAGAAAAATATTTTTCGAAAATGGTACCTTTTATAGAGAGTAGGATGGGTAAATTGGTGCTAATATATATATATATGTAATTTAAATACCTTTTTATAATTTATTAAATAACTTTTAATAATTGCAAAATGTTGTTTATACATTTTTTTTATAATAAAAATATATTTAGGTTCGAATACCTATTACATACAAAATAAATAAATAAATAAATAAAAATAAAAAGTTTGTATCCATTTTTTATTTTTGTAAACCTTAAATTTTGTTCTTCTTTTTTTTTTAACAAAACATCTTGTAGACTACACAGATTTTGAACAAATTGGCGAAATATGTTATCACAAGAAAAAGTATATCCTAAGCTAAAATTACCTATATGCAATTATTTTTTTTTATATTACAGGGTACATTGGTAAAAAACTTTTAAAATAATATACTGCAATAGGAATAAAAATATCTTAAATATCTCATGAGATATGAGCATTTTTATGAAAAACTTTTTCACTGTGCATGTGCGAAAGATATATATATATATATATAAAAATCTATTATATATGTTGAAAGCTAGATTTATTGGGCAACTTTTATCAAAAGTGAATTTGAATAGAGCAAAAATTAAGCAAATTATCCGAAAAAGAACGAGTTAGAATCTAGGTACTTTCCAAGAGTTGAAATTTCTTAAGGGGTTTTTCACATGCCGCAAAAGTACCTTTTTTGTGAAAAACTCCTTATAAGCTTGTAACTCTATTATATTTTTATTTATTTACTAAGATTTGTGGGATGATGAGGGGTTTTTCACAAAAAATAACTTTTGCTAAGTGGTTAAAGTAATTGGATCTTTAAATTAATTACGCGGCATATGAAAAACCCCTTAATAAATGTCAACTCTTGGAAAAAATCTGAAATCTAGCTCGTTCTTTTTCGAATAATTTGCTTAATTTTTATTTTATTAATATGCACTTTTGACAAAAGTTGCCCAATATATGTAGCTTTCAATCTATGCTTTTTTTTTTTTTTTTTAATCTTTCGAACATGCGCAGTGAAAACTTTTTTTATGAAAATGTTTATATTTCATGAGATATTTGATATATTTGTATTACGATTGCAGCGTATTCTTTTAAAAAGTTTCTCCAACTTATCTGAAAGTGAGAATAATTTTCGTTAAAAACTCTGTGTATTATAGATAAAAAACATGCTGATTTTTTTTTTAAGTTTTAAAATAAATGCTTATATCTCCGTTATTTAATATGCTATCGTCACACAAATTCATACACAAATTAAACTGAGTCTGTGTTAACATATCCAAAAGTTACAGTTGTTTTCATTCGCTTAACGATGCAGGGTGATCACAAACATTATTGATTTTGCTGAATTTGTTATCGACCCTTAAATGTTGTCTCAAGCCAATCTTCAGTGAAAAACATGAGGAAGACTCAGTTCTTTAAATACCCAATGTTTGAACACATTCCATCGAGAGATGAGTTTTTAAATTGAAAAAGAAAAAACTGATCATTTGCAAATTTTGCTAAACGTTTGAGCAGGAGTGTATACACCAAAATTGGCGACAACTACTTTACACCAAAAATAGTGTAATAGAAATTTTTTAGTGCAATGAAACAGCAATAAATTTTGGTGTTTTACATTATAAATTTTGGTGTTATTTTGGCCCTAAACCAAAACTAGAGGTGTTTCATTACATCTGAATTTTCATTACACCGTTTTTAGTGCAAAGTAGTTGCCACCAATTTTGGTGTGCAGTTACACAGAAATTTTTTATAGTGTACTCAAAGGAATAAGGGATGTATTGAGCAACACGTTTAAAAGAAAAAAAATATATATAAAAAAAAAAAAAAAAAAAATACGTGTGGCACTTGGGGATTGCCGCGGTAAAGCTATTGCATAGCATTTTTTATCAACTTATGCAATTATAATTATTTATTTATTTTATTTATGCAGTATTTTTTTTCTTTGATATTAATTCAAGATCTCGGGGGGGGGGGGCACTCATGTCAAAGTTGTGCCTTGGGGGGGACTCATGTCAAAGTTGTGCCTTGGGGGGGACTCATGTCAAAGTTGTGCCTTGGGGAGGGGACTCATGTCAAAGTTGTGCCTTGGGGGGGGACTCATGTCAAAGTTGTGCCTTGGGGAGGGGACTCATGTCAAAGTTGTACCTTGGGGGGTCTCATGTCAAAGTTGTGCCTTGGGAGGGGACTCATGTCAAAGTTGTGCCTTGGGGAGGGGACTCATGTCAAAGTTGGGCCTTGGGGGGACTCATGTCAAAGTTGTACCTTGGGGGGGACTCATGTCAAAGTTGGGCCTTGGGGGGACTCATGTCAAAGTTGTGCCTGGGGGGGACTCATGTCAAAGTTGTGCCTTGGGGAGGGGACTCATGTCAAAGTTGTGCCTTGGGGGGACTCATGTCAAAGTTGTGCCTTGGGGAGGGGAATCATGTCAAAGTTGTGCCTTGGTGGGGACCCATGTCAAAGTTGTGCCTTGGGGGGGACTCATGTTAAAGTTGTGCCTTGGGGAAGGGACTCATGCCAAAGTTGTGCCTTGGGGGGGGGACTCATGTCAAAGTTGTGCCTTGGGGGATTTTAATAAATGCACTTTGTTTATTCATATTTAAAATACTTTATACACAAATTTTAGGCGTACAGCTATTCACTGTTGTACATAAATGATAGATACCTATACACCTATATACTTTCTCACAAACAGCTGCTGTTTATTTTCGTTACGGAATTTCTTGATTCGGTCGCCGCCCTCAAAGCCCGCGATAAAAGCTCTGCAATAGCTTAATAAAAATATAGCAAAAATCATGTTACATTTTGCACATATACATACAAATTTTAATTCCCTAAAAAACTAATTAATAAATTTTAAAATTCATCCCTAATTCTTTTAACGGCCCTCTTCACTTTCCGTCGCCGGAAGCCCGAGCCAATGTTATTCTATGGGGAAATTATCTTTACAAATAACTTATTAACTAATATATATTTTTATATTCTGTTTTCACACTCAGAAAATTCCCAACTGTTGAATTGACGTAACTTTTTTTAAAATGTATTTTTTTTTTAGTAATTAATATTTTATTCTGAAATTGCAAAATGAAAATAAAATCACATATTGAAAATTCGTATTTTGCAGCTTCAAAATAAAATATAAAAAATTAAAAAAATATTTTTTTGAAAAAGGTCCGTCAATGTAACAGCTGGGAATTATCAGAATGTGAAAACCGAATTTAATAGTATGTATTATTTAATAAGTTATTTGTAAAGAAAAATTTCCCATAGAATAACATTAGCTTCGGCTTCCGGCGGCGGTGAGTGAAAAGGGCCCTCAAGTAGGTTTCATTATACATCCAAAAATATATTAGGTTTTTTCTTAAATATTTGTAGAAGTTTTAACATTTCGAAGATCAGGCATTCATGAAAAATTGCAACTTAGAAAATGCAATTTAAGGGTTTAAAATTTGTAAAAAAACATATATGAAAAACCATAAGAAATGCTGAATAAATGTATATTTTATTCAACAAACTTAATGTAGTTAAATTTATAAATATTAAATAGAAATATCAGCTTTTAGATGAAACTACCAGCGGTGCCAAGTCACTTTAAGTCACAGTTAGTTGATTCTAAAACATTGATATACGAATGTCACTTAACTTTAAGTTTATTCGATGTTTGAAAATATATTTTATAATTGTGTTAATGACGAAGATTTTTTAATTTATCTAAATAGGACAAGAAAATTTAAATCGAGTAATTTTATCCAATAAAATAGAAAATATTTTTTAAAAATAGAAATGAAAATTTTTAATATTAATGCTTTGATTTATTGAATAAAGCGGATGAATAAATATTTTGAAAGCATATTTAAAAAAGAAGGTTTTTTTTTTTTAAATACTTATGTGAACAAATTATAGTTAATTTATACCGTCTAAAGATTATGAGCAAAATTAAATTTATTAAAATTTCTTTTAGTACACCTGTTTAATATACAGTGCTAATCTTTGAAAATAATATAAATAATAGCATCTATAATTTAAAAAACATTTAATTATAGCAGAAATATTATTCAATGGATTAAATATATTGTGACTTTTATCTCTTTATTTTTAAGTTGATATGCAATTTTTACTAATTGGATACATACGAAATCTTAAATTGTGTATATAAATTTTTAAATGAATTTAGTGAATTAATTATGCTTAATGACGATCATATTTATAATATAAAGAATATAAATGTTTCATTATTTGTTTTAATGCATTTCAAAACATATTCTTTAAGTATGTAAATATGAATATTTTAAGATAAATGCAAGCATATTTTTATGTTTATATGTAATTGTACGCTGATTTACATATGCGCAATAAGTTTTTCTATCTAAATTAAATTTTGCCTAGTTTAAAAATGAGAATTTTATCATTTTAGCAATACATAAAAGGAACATTTTACTGAATACTTACATATTTTATTTTATTATTAATTTTGTTATCTTAACTCACAATTTTAACTCACAGCATTACTAGTAATATTTTAATAAGCAATTATTTTCAAAAGTTTACAAGTAATCTTCGATTTTCCTTTAAATATATTCAACTCAAATCTTCCTAAAGAATATTTTTTGAATATTGAATAATGAAACAATATTTCTGAATTACTTTGATTTCCTATAAGAAAATATCGCAAGTATCATTTTTCGAAATCTTTTGAACATAGCTTTAAAGTAAACTTTAACCGAAAGAAAAATACGGAAGTTTATCAGTAAATATAAAATAACAATAATTTTTGTTACATAGTATTATTATTATTTTTTTAATGAATATTTATTTAAAATATTACAAATACTATAAGTAATTTACTATAAGTAAATGGACTATTATGTTTATATTGGGCTGAAACACTGATAATAGAAAATTTGACTCAGTGAAATTAATGTGACACAGTAATATTAAAATTATGCCTAATTCAATAGCCACATTTCTTTATTTGGTCGTTAAAGTTCTATTAAAACTAAAATTTTAATATATACTATTCTGAAAATAATAATAATATTATTAACTTTTTTCTTCAAATATGGTTTTTTTTAGATATTGTAGCAATTCTTATTAAAAAAAGCGTACATTGAATTTTATAGCTTGGGAAGTCAAATAAAAGTGCCATTCTTATAGTTCAAATTTATTGTACAAATAAAAATGTCAATTAATGTAAATTAATAATGAAATTCAAATATTTTTACAGAATAATATTAACGAACTAGTATATAACCCCGTAAAAATGACAGAATGTGAAATCAATGAACATAGTGAATCAACGAAGGCTTTGTCTGCTTCGCTGATCACAATATTTAAAGGAAATTCTTTTATATCGCTTTATAAACAAAATTAAAACTTTAAAAAAAATCATGAAATTGCTCAAATTTCACTTTCTGTCCCCGCTGCCTTTGGCAGCAACCCACTCATTCGCAGACTCTCGGGTGCCTGTGACGATAGCTTACCTGTTGGCTTCTATTTGGGTGCTTATCAGATGACAGTTTCGAAACGGACAGTATAAAAAAATTGAAGTAGCAAATTTATACTTAAACCCCAGTTATATATGAACAACACGATACGTGGTGTACTTAATATTTTCTTTCACGTTATTTTCTACATTTATTTGATTTATTCGATCAACTATTAAACGACAACAATTTCACGCCGAATAAAATATTACAATATGCTATGATCGGCTACATCTATCGCATGAGACAAGTTCTTGTGGCTATAATAGTAGTTGAGTTAGTTAATAGTAGTTGATATATAGAAAAATAAATAAATAATTAATTAAATATGTAAATCTGATAATAGTACAGCCTTAATATAGCTCCCATTGTCTACATTTCAATTTTATCGCCCTTTTAGACAAAAATGCATAATTTATGTGATTATTTTTTTTTATCTTTCTTTCTTTTCTTTTTCCTTTCCTTTTCTTTCTTTTCTGTTTTTCAATATTTTATAATTTATTTATATTTTTGATGCTCTAACTTGGCTTAAAGTGGCTTTCACAAAAAAAGAGTACTTGGCGAAAAATGTCTAATCTATTTCAGCATCAAAATTTAAAAATATTACTCAGGATTATCAATTAATTAGCTTTCATTCTAAGCACGATTCATCTATGCCAAAACTATTTAAACAAAACAAAAAGAAAAAAAAATCTAAAATTGAAGTATATTATAAAAGTTATGGTTGTTTTTTTACTCCATTTTCATATTTTCATATGCATGAGCAAATTTAATCTATATAATATTTCTCGAACGTGGTCCAGTTACGATTAATTTTTTTTAGTAATGATACGATAGTGACTTAATAAAATACGCAAGGATAAAAATTAATACATAAGCAATATTTAAGCACGCGGACTCAGTTCAGTGCTCTAATAAAAAATTACGATATTTGTACGATGAGATCATTTTATAGAAAAAAATGTATTTTTAAAGGTTGCATTTTTACAATCTTTGCAAGCGGCATTTTAAATCTGGCAATATTTTAATGATATAATCCCCATGTGAACTTTTGTCATAAATTGACTAAAAAACGTAATAATAAAAAGTATAATCATAATAGGTACTAAGTTATAATAGCAGGAGACTTGGCGTTGGAATATTAAAACAGGAATAAACTACTAAGTCAGAAACGCCAAAGAAAAATTATTGAGGTGCATACAGCTGTTTCGGTAGCCTAAAGCGTACCGTCTTCAGTGCAAAAAGAATTCTTTTTGCACTGAAGACGGTACGCTTTAGGCTACCGAAACAGCTGTATGCACCTCAATAATTTTTCTGTGGCGTTTCTGACGTAGTCGTTTATTCCTGTTTTAGGTACTAAGTTGTTTTAACACAAAATGATGCAAAAAATAAATTAATTAATTAATAAAAATGTATCTCCAACATAATGACAAAAATTTAAAAATCGATATGAGGGTCTTATAGTAAATCTGTCCTGCCTCTCGAAGTATGAAAAATAGGTCCTTAAACATGAATTTTATTAAGTCTTTCGTGAATGATTTTCTTTTGATTACCATTAGCATTTCCTCTGACGATATTAATTTGTTTCTAATAGTAATTTGGCTTTTGAGGAATTAAAATTCGGTGGGAAATTTGGCTTAAGGGTTATGAGTTTCAAATTTTAAAGGTAAATAAGAAAAGAAATAAATTGTGAAAGTTTGCTGTTATTTTATATATATATATATATATATTCGCGTGAAATCATATTTTTTTAATGCTAAAAAATAAATAAATAAATAAATAAATAAAATAATAAATAAATGACGTAAATTTTTTTCGCAACAATTATAAATTTAAATGTCCAAATTTGAAGTTATTGCCAGGTTATTATTTTCATATTTTAATTAATTTTAAAAAATCTAATCAAAACTTCGTTACAAATCAGATACCAAATGAAAGGGGCTTTTTTTTCTGGATCCGTCAGACTAAATAGCTTATCGATCAGACAATAATATTTTTTAAAATTAACTAAAGTATGGAAATTAGGTCGTAACTTGCTATATAGATGAGTACGAACCGGAATCGTCATTACACTTGCAAACAATATATATGAAGATTTTAAAAATCAGAAAACGAATTAAAACATATTATTAGGTCATGTAGAAACAAATTATGATAGATTCACTTTCGTTCAGTGCGTTCATATAAAACAAATATTATTGTATATTTTATAACATTACGTATATCCTTCAATATTGTGCTATATGTATATATATATATATATATACAAATAATCTATGTAACTACAAATGCTTTCTCCTGTGAGTATTTTTCTTTTCTTTTTTTATGATTAATTATCTAATTTCTCGAACTAAATAGTTTTTTTTTTCCACTTTCTTCCTCATATTTACTTCTATTATTTTCATGTACGATAGGGAGCCAGGTGGAAATCTGATATTATAGCCACTAGCGAACGAAATCGTATATCAATGCTCAACGGTGAAAATGTGTTTAACTTGTTCATTCTCTTATTGCCTGTTTGAATTTCTTGTTTTGGATTCATGTAGTTTTAACGCACATGCAACATTATTTAAGTAGCAACTATCTAGGAATAATATTAATGTAAGTTTAAAGTTAAGTTAAATTAAACCAATCAATGAATAACTAGAATTTATTGTTTCAAAAATCAAAAAGGGAAATTAGTTGTTTCAATAATTAACAATCAGTTTACACAGGTAATTATTATATGATGAAATTTTATTCTTATTGATCTATGTGCTTTCAGTGGTCTTAAATCTGTTGCTTCGATTTTATTACGTTTTAAAAAATTATTAATATATATATATATATATATGTATACATATATATATATATATATATATAGAGAGAGAGAGAGAGAAAGAGAAAGAGAGAGAGAGAAACAGAATGATAAATATAGATATAGTTATAAATAAACCAATGCTTACCTCATATAAACGTAAGTCATAATATTAATCTAATTATTACATATTTACTTTTTCCTTTCTTCATCAAAGTAAAAAATATTTACAAAATAAATTTCAGTAAATTAACTTTAAGTGTGCAAGCAAAGTCATTTTAAAATGTAAGCCGCTGAATCTTAAAACGAATGAACGAGCATAATTACCCTTACAAAACGTCCGGACAATTATCGAAGATGTTTTAGAAAAGATCATTAATTCTAGTACTTATCTAAAACACTTAACTCCCACTTTGCTGAATTATTTTTGGATTTAAAATAGACTATTTTATGATATTATAGAGTGGGGGTATTTTATGATAAGAAATAATTATAATTTAAGTTTTGATAGAATTTTTCGATACAAGCATTCTTTGAGCAGAATAAGGTATTTAAGTCTTCAAAAATATTTTTTATTTGGATTGTAAAAAGATTATGTAAATTTGGTATGAATGATAAAGGTTTAGTCATTATATAGATGTATGAATATACAACAGATGATTTGATGACGAATATCCAATCCATATTTTATGTTCATATGTTCATTTGTTAAAAAATACGTGCAAAAAAGGGAAAAGATAAAAAAAAAAGCCTGTGGCAATAATTTTATTCACCAATATGTATTAGAAAATCGGTGCATATTTATATTAAGAAATTTTCTTTTCATTGATGACAATTAATATGCTACATAGGGCTGCAGTAGTGAAATTGTTTATTGTTCTTGGTATTTTTAATTTTTGTGTCTTTTAAATCTTGTTATTTGAAGTATAATAACAATATTTATTAGGGATGATGCAAAAGCTTTTAATTTTTTGTTTTTAAAACGTAAATTTAATTAAAATAGCATGTACATTTAGGTGTGGTGATTTTAGGTATCCGAACTATTAGGACACATATCTGCAGTATATCCTGAGGATGCACCTTGAATATTATTTCATCCATAAGAAGATGTCATGAGGAGGAGATGTGCTGTTAGTTTTCATGATTGTAGAGATACTATAAAGAATATTGCTAAAGAATTGATCCAGGTGATTTTTCACGTCTTTCAAGAGTGGTAAAGGTTTTACCTTCTAAATCGTTGTAGTCAATATCAATAATGGCTGTAGAAAAGGCAAAGTTCGGAAAATCTGTCAGGTGGACGTAAACATCCTTATCATTTTTTGTCGACTGGCCAAAGACATGATTGTTTAGAACTCACTTGATAGAACAAAACTCCATTTCTTATTGCTGTGATCGCATCTGGTAGAATATTCGCTTCTATAAATTAAGATGGGAATATTATTTTTTCGAGTATTGGTTCCATCTGCAGTTAACAGCTAAAGATAAACAATTTCCTTCCAGTCTTACTAAAAGTATAGCAAGTGATTCTTCACATGTAAATCATATTTTCGACGAAGCGACATCGATCTTCTTAGAAAGTGATATTTTATTCTTAATTTTATTGTGCAAATCCATTTTTTTTAACCAGCAGTAACCACACTTTATTAAAAAATAAATAAAAAATAATAAAAAAATTAAATAAATCGATTTAATTTCGCTTCAAAAAAGATCACTAGCAGAAATTCGGTCTATCAATATTCTTCCGTTAATTTAACTATTACACACACATATATATATTTATGTGTGTGTGTATATGTATATTACAATTTTCGAATTCTGATCACTTTCAGTTAACAACAATTAGTGTCTTGCATCAGAATTATTGAGTTAAGTATTATCAAGATTAAAATTATTTTCACGAAACATTCAAACAACTAACGGCACGATAGTGACGATCAATGACATCCTCGTCGTGTACAGTTATGTCTCTCTTTGCGTCAGCAAAGCATTCTTGACTTTACATAAATAAAAAGAATGAAAAATCACGCGGTACACATTGACTAATAACACTTTCCAACTGTAAGTGCTTCTTGTGTCGCATAACTTTCAATATTTTTTGCGTACGTTATCACACAGCGGACAGTCAGAAGGACAGAAAGGCACACAAACAGACTAATTGTATTCACAATCGCTCTTAAACATTGTTGGAAAGTGTTAAAAATGCTTAACGCAAAAGAAAATGCAGCCTGAGATTCTAATTGCAGCTCTTAATGTATCTGAATATTTTAATATAGCCCTGTAAATCTGAAGGCTAGCCATATCCTATTCGATGGAAAACATTATTTTAGCATATTTACAACAAATGCCAATTTCTTTATGATTTTTACAGTAGAAATTTATTTAAATGGGATCAGTCAAAAAACGCATTGCACTGATTTTTTTTTTTTATGTCCCTGTACAAAAACCAGTTTTACTGAACCTATTAATGCCATTTTAAATAGAAAACATTCCATAGTGAGCTTGAATAACATATATCATTTTTTTTTTTTAATTCTGAAAATATTTAAGGACGCTGGGGATAGGACCCATAGAAAGATGGACAGTCGGACAGACAGATACACAAATTGAAGTCACATCCAAAGTTAAAAAAGTGTTAAAAAGTGTTAGAAACATTTAACACTAAGGAAAATGTAATTCTAGCAAAGTTTCACTGATAGCCCTTAATGTAACTGATAATTTTTGTATGTCCCTGTAAATATAATGCTACTCAATACTATATTCTGTAGAAAGCATTCTTTATTGCACATAAATAACATATTTTAATTTTTATAAGATTTGTTCAAAGTAAAATCATTAAAATTTGATTTATAGAAATAACTCTCATAGAATGCAATGCTTTTTGAATACTTTCGGATGTCCTTGTACACAAACCGGTGATGGTATTTACTCCATGTTCAATGGAGAACATTCAATAGTGAACTTTAATAACATATATAAGTTTCAAGAAATTCCATGAATAGTTAAGAGAGTTAGAGCGCGGACAGACGGACAGACAGTCAAACCGAAGTCATTAGCACTTTTCAACCCTGTTGGAAAGTGTTAAAAAAAGTAAATATGTTTTTAAAAAATTCTGAAATTTTTGCTTATTATCTTACTTTATTTATTATATAAACTTAATATATACATATATATATATATATATATATATATAAGTAAATAGCATTTTTTTCCCCTAGTGTATTAAACAACACTCCTGTCAAACAGCATCAAACAGCATAAAAAATTTCTATGCGTGAAGTAGATAATAGCCTTTTGTTATGCAATACTTTTAAAAGTATAAAACGGAATGAACATTTGAATCAAAACATTACTATTTTAGTCGAAAAAAGCTATGCATATTTATCTAGAAGAAATGTCATATTCAAAAATATCTAAATAGTAAATTTATCTAACAATGGATGTACTCAAAACGCAGACACTTTTGTTAAAGTGGAAAAGTGTAATGTTCTTTTCATTGTACGTCTATTCCAATATCCTTATCCTAATACAGTAGTTATTACATCTTGAGATTACAAATATTACTTTAAAATTACTTTATGACAATTGAATATAATGTCATATTTTTTTTTTTCTTTTTTAGGACTGAGGGCCTATTAGTCTCAATCTGGGATTTTTGCGTTGTCGATTTCGATAGTTGGACATTTGTCGAAATCTAAAATTTATCGAAAATATAATTGAATAATTTGAAAGCGATGTTATAATTTAGAAAAAAAAAAAAAAAAAAAAAAAAACTAATAGTCCTCCGTCCTAAACTAAATTCTGCTTTTGCCAGAATTTCATCAAAATCTTTATTATTATTATTATTGAAAGAAAAGAAAAAGAAAATTAATAATAATCAATATCGTTACAAGCGATATCAAAAAAGTTTTTTTTTAATAATTTTGAATTAGGAAATAAAAAGTGCGCGTGAAATAATATGAAATAAAAATAAGTAAAGAAATGAATTTAATGATTTAATGTTTTTGTTTTTCGGGGGCTGCTCATGCATATAAAAAATGCGTATAAAAGCGAACGCGAAGAAGGAAGCGAAGTAAGTATTGAGTTATATTACGATAAATACGATATATAATATGATACGATATATTAGACCTATCGTCCAGGGTTAGTAGGCATTTTTTTTTTTTTTTTTCTGAGAGCCAGTTCAAAGAAATGAAGAAACTAGATTATGAAAATTATGCAGATTTATTATTATTATTATTATTTTTAATTTTAATGCTAAAAATCCACTATTATAAATTTTTGAAATAAAAGTACATTACGGAAAAAACAATAGCTCACTGAGCGAATATATCCGATTTCGATAAACAGAAGTTGTTAAAAGAAAACAAACATACTAAATATTAAAGTTTAAAAACTTAGCTAACGATTTTAATAGAGATATCTGAAATATAGGAAATAAACAAGAGTAAAAGATAAATTGAAAATCACGCATCATGCATAGAACATGCAGAACTTTCCCTTATTACGGGATACAGTTACAGTGAAAATGAGAGCGTGTCATTAAATATTTCACTGAATGTTTTTTTAACGTACAACCACAAAAAACTGGAGGAGGGGGGGGGGGTGTACGACGCAGTTTTCATCGAAGGTGAAAGCAAAATATGTTACAACAAAGGTTTTGTATTTATATATTTAAATTACTGTTATTATTATTATTATTATTATTTTTATTTTATTTGATTCTGTTTGGTTATTTTTAAATAACACTCTTATTTATGAGTTATATGTAAAGGAATAACTTCACACTACAAACAATTAAAGGAACTTATAATATTGCTTGCATATATAATTATATATATATATATATATAACGTAATTTAATTTAAATACAGGGGTATTCCTTAATTTTTACAGATTAAAGTTCAAAATTTTATTCAAAATTATTTTTCAAAGGAAAAATAGCAACTTCTTTAGAATTTTTATTTATTTATTTACTTATTTTTAGTACATATGAGAGAATCGAAATTTTATTTAAATTTATAGAAAGTTGATAAAATTAGCATAACATAGTAATATCTTACATTTAAAGTCGAAAATTATGTTGAGGAAACTCATCATTTAGTCCAGTGTTCAGCTTGTTACGCGTAATTAACTATAAGGGTATTGCAGAGTTTCTCTACTAATTTGTACTAATGTCTACTAATGTGTTACAAATTATCTGAAATAAACGTTGAGTTAGTTTGCAAAAATCTGTTTAAAGATAAAAGCTTGAAATATCTCTTCCTTACATTTCCATTACAGCTAAAAAAAAAAAAAAAAAAAAAAAAAAAAAAAAATGGTACTTTCAATGATAGCAGTAATATTCACTAAAAGTTAATTATAAATTTTCATGATTGTAGATAAATGGAATTTATTTCATTAACATTATTTTATGGAAAATATTTTTTTTTAATGTAAAATATGGGATTGCGATTTATGGAATGAAATTTTAGAGCATTTTTGATTAAAAAAATGAAGAACAAATTATTTAAATATAACAGAATTTCTCAACTCTTTTTCGCAGATTAACCTTTTCATTCTTTGTATTTTTCAATTATAAATGTATATAAAGAACGTAAAATTTTGAAAGAGAAAAAAAAATGCTATGATATCATTTTACCTTAACTGACTATTTCTTTTTTTCTTTTTTCTTTTTCTTTTTAATTTTAAATAGCATGCGATAATACAATATAATTGCATACAATAAATATATGAACAAAAACTAATAAAAGATTTCCAGATAAAAAAAAAAAAAAAGAAAAAAAAAGTTATGTATTTGTTAAATTAAGAGAAAATATTTAATTTCTTAGAGAAATCGAAACATTTTATTAGCATATTTATTATCATGAATAATAAGGTATTAAATACACGCATTTTATTCAGTTATATAATCAAAGATGAAATGTTTTTTGTATTTTTTCATTTTATTCCTTTAATATGAACAACATTTCTTTAAAAATAATCAAAAAAAAAAAAAAAAAAAAATGCTACTCTAAAAGAAATCGTTTTCCCTCTCTCTCTCTTTTACTTTTTTTTTTTTTTTTTATGGGGGGTGGGAGGGGCAAGAGAGAAAGGATTTTCTCTGAATTATTCATCATTGTTGCTTAAATAACTGTGACATAAAATTGTCCGTTAAACCTCCACGGTAGGAAAATGCAATTTCCTTTCGTTGATTTCAGATTTATAAGAAAAAAAAAGTTTTTGGATACATTTTATTGACAGAACTGGTATGGTTTATAAATCTTATTTCAAATATTTCGGAATAAAAGCAAATTTATTGCAATCTTTCAGTACATTTCACATAAGCTGCTTTTTTAAATTTCAATTTCAACTGACTAGATAAATAAGTAAAACAAAATGGTTGTAAATTTATATTCCATTTCTACATTTCTCTCTCAAATTGTGAATAGTAAAATGTAAACTTAAAAACTCGCCTGGTAGGCCTATAATTTAAATTAAAATTCATGTAAATTCAGTTTTTTATCTATTTTTTTCTAAATGGGGTTTCTGATCTGTTAAATTATTCGCAAAGAAACATGTTTAATCTCATAATTATAACATCCAGTTTTATCTGTTATTTTTTAAACACGAAAAAATAAAAATTTACACATTTCATTCATGTAATACCAGAAAAGAATATTTTAAACAATTTTAGAAGAAGTTATTTATTTGTTGTATTTTTTAACAAATTCAAATGTTTGTATGAAATTATTACGTATTTATATTGTATTTCAGTAAAAATAAACAAAAAATTGACCTGAAAATAGCATACAAATATTTAGCAATATATGTGCAGATGTTCTAAAGAAAATAACCCACCAATTGTATGTTTATTAATTAGTCAAAGATTAATAACGTTACAAAGCATAAATCTTAAAAAAAGGAAGTACTTTAATTTATTTGTAACGTCATATTCGAAGTAAAATAATATTTATTAGACTTCTGTAGAAACTTACACTTACTGAAAGATAAAAAAAAAAAAAAAAAAGACGGTTGGTAAGTCTATATGTCATCGAGCATATATACTAGTTATGTGCTTACCTTCTAGGTAGGCGCATAACTAGTATATATGCTCGATAGTTTGCCTACCTAGAAGTGGCAAATGTGTCGTTGTGTGTACTTTGACAAATGTCAGTTGTTTTTAATCAGGAGGGCTGCTAGAGGAGGATCGGCTAAAGGTATAATGTTTTCCTTAAAAAGGGGAGCTCAAAATCCATTTCTTTGTCATATGTGAGGATACATCTTGAAAAGATATGAGGTGCGGATGCATGGAAATTCTTAATATAAGAGAAATTTTATAGATAGGAGATTTTCATCTTAAAACTGGCGTTTCATTATAAGGCATTTCAAGAAATAGCCCGTCCTTTATGATACAGGTGATGGTTTAATTTGTACATCCGAAAACATTGCAATGTTTCAAATTATTTGTACTTCGCAGTGTCAGGCGAAATGCTCACAGTTTGAAAGAGATCGATTTCTATAGTTATATCGGTTTTACGAGCACCGCGCCTTGTGTTAAAATCTGTCTAATGATTCAAAAATGAACGCAGGTCACTACGTAACATTTTATTATTATTATTATTATTATTATTATTTATTATTATTATTATTATTGTCGTTGTTTCTATTATTTAACAAGGAAGAAAAATTATCGTAATATACCATTGGCGACAGATTTTATTAACTAACAAATTAATACTTCTCATTTTGAAGAAAAATAATCTGCATTTACACAAAAAAATACTCATACGAATTTCTCTTACACTGCATATTAATACTATAAATACAGATTGCAGATTAAAAGGAAAGATAATAAATACTGTATATAAACTAGTAAGGTGTGAGGCCTTACTCTTTCGTGTTTAAATACTCGAAATCCTGTCTAATTGTTTATGAAGTATTAGGCTGGTTGAGGTAAGTCTAGGTGGATCTCACGTTAGCTGACGATGGTTGGTGGAAGTGTAAATTTGAGCATATAAGAGTTGGGATGGTGTAAAAGAAGGCTGCCAGTTGTTCGAATTTAGCTTGGCGTTTAGTTCCAATGGAGATACAGAAATAGTTAAAAAGAAGTTGTAAAGCTCTTTGTATTCAGTTTGATATCGGTATTTTTAAGATGGATGTTTTAGAGAAAAGGAAGTAAAACATTCTACAGTTTATTTCTTTAAAATTGAACTTCCGAATGGATGTAGTGAGCTTTTTTGATGGAACATTAAAACCGTGTTATTTTATCATGTTCTTAAATTGTGAGTTCAATTACGCTATATAAAACCTTAGCTGTCGAATCGTTGTTAAAAATGAAGGTATTACACTGACGCTTCTCATGTAAAGTCAACAACTTATACAGCAAGTCTCGGTGAGAGTTAAATTATTGATTCTTTAAGTTTAAGATCTATTTTAAACTTAAGTAGAAGTATAAAATATATCTTATAAAGATCAAACTATGGTTTAAGATCAACTCACATTTGAATTAACTGAAACTTACTTTTATGTGTTAAAATCCCCCCCCCCTCTTAATAAATAAATTAGGTATTTACCTGACTTGTCTTCATTTGCTCATATATACATTTTTGTTAATTAAAATGGGGAATATCAAATAGGGCTGTAAACCAGTCTTTACAAACTTACGTTAAAAAGAATTTAAACTAGGTTTAAAAACAGTTTTATTTGACAAATAATTCTAGAGGAAGTACCATATACTTCAATACCCGTTCGAATTTAGTGTCAACATTTATATAGAATTCAAGGTTGTTATTGAATTTAAGTTTTTTCTATAAACTATTCAGACACATTTCTCCCACACTACTCCTTGAATCTTATGAATTTTGTTCAAAAGTTTCATGCAGTAAACTCACGTTAACCTAAAAATTTAACATTTGAATTGCCTACAATTACTTTTTTTAAGTTACTTTGATAACAGGGATACACGAAGATCAATCGTTAAAAAAACAATCCTTAATGTTCAGAAAACCTCCAAATGAGTAATTGTATAAAAAAGAACCGATGAAAATTTAACTTAAAAAAATCCTGTATTTACCATGTGGGTCTTAGGAATTATTTTTCATTCCTGAGCAGTTTTCTAGGACGTGGGGTAAAATATATTAAGGCACTTCCACCAATCACATTCATTAAAAAAGAATCTTATCACTTAATTATTGGTAACACTGTATGAGTTCTTCAAATTACGTACACACTGCATTATGTACTTAAATATAGTCCTACATTAACACACAGTACATCCTGAAATGTACTTTCAGCAATCCTTACGTATAGTCCCATTATATTATAGCTCCTTTTAGTAGCCCCTTGTTATCGATTAAAAACAGTAAATAAATAAACCCTGAAAAATGTATTTACTTACATTTCGTCTGTAGGGCACAATATTGGCATTATCTCGACACTTATTACTTAATTGGGAGGAATTCTTCATGAAAAATAATTACAATAAATAATAGTTCTAATAAATATTTTGTACTACGGGAATTTGTATAAGAAAATGTTTTAAGAAAGTTATTTAACGACTACAAAACATTAGATTTGTTTAGGTTTTAAATGTTTTGATTATTTATATTGCTAAATCTTTATGTAATTTAATTGACTTTTAAGTTTAAAAAATAATATGTGTGTTAGTTTAAATTTTACATTAGTGAAAATAAGAAATGATATATCTTCTTTAATACTTTCGAACAAAGTTGAAATATGTTTATGACATCTGTTTGTCTGTCCATCAGCCCATGCATTAGCTCCTCTAAATATTCATTGTATTTCTTGAAACTGATATTTGCAATTCAAGTTCCCAATTAAATGATTTTCCATATTGAAAATGGATTATATACCACCTCTGGTTTGTGTATGTGCAAGGACACCCAAAAGAGTTTTTAAGCATATCGCTCTATGAGAGGTATTTCTAAAAATCTCATTTTGATACGTTTATTTTACACAAATCATAGTAAAATTGATATTAATTATTCATATGCGAAGAAAAAAAAAAAAAAAAAAAAAAAAAAAAAAAAATACAACCATTCTATAGGGAAATCTAAAAAAAATTAAAGCATTTCGTTCTATGAGATGTATTTTTAAACCCCATTTTAATAACTATATTTTGCACAGACCATAATAGAAGCGACATTTCATATTCTTGTGCACAAAAAAAAAAAAAATCTACAGAATAAAGTATGATTAGCATTAAGGTATACAGGGCTACTCAAAAATAAATAAATAAATAAATAAATAAATAAATAAATAAAAATAAATAAATTAAATAAAAAATCTTTTATGGATACAGAAATTGTTGGAATTGCCTTTTCGAGTTTATTTTACCTCTTTAAAAAAATGTTTAAACGTTATTATGAATTCATTTAGTATACCTGTCTTTCTGTCCTTCTGCTGTCCGTTTTGTTTAATCAAATGAAAAAAAAAAAAAAAAAAAACATTCAAGGTTAAACGAGGCATAGTGTATGTACAGTTGGGAAATGTTAATCATCTATGTGAACAGCATGATTTTCCGTTCTTGTTTTTTAATTATTTAAATGGAAATTATCATTCCATGCATGTTGCTTTATATGTTTGACATAAATGTATCTTTTTTTTATTTCTTTATTATTGTTGTTATTATTATTTACTAATAATTTCTAAATAAATATTGCTAATTAAGTTGATATTTAAAAATCACTTTTAAAAATTGAAGTATTCTAATTATCGTCATTTTTAGTGCAATTAAGAATATTAACGATAATCGCATATTTCAGTTACATTTTGCTGTAAATAAAATTTTGAGTATTTTAGAAGTAGAATAAAATTATGATTAAACGTGTAGTATTTTACATGCTTGAGATAAATTGTGTATTAATGCTTTTTTAAATTTATTTATCAGTTATAAACTTTCTCCGCTATGCAGTTTAATGTATAAAGATTAGTTTCTCAATTTCACAAATTTAAGTGCAATTAAGAATATTTCGTTTAATTGCAGATTCCAATTAAAATATGCAATAATTATAGCTTTAAGTATCCCAGAAATGGAGTAAAAATAATTTTTTCATTGGATCCTAAAATTTTAATTGATTTTAGCCAAACAATTAAAAATTAATAAAACATTTGTCATTGGAAATATTTAAAAATTAATTTATTTCTGATAAAAAAAAAAATATAGAAGCAAGTTATAGATTATGTTAAAATATTTAATCATATATTTATCAATTATTAACAAAAACGAAACCTACGCAAGAATTTAATTTTTAACCAATTATAATAAATACATTATAAAAGGCATTTAAATAAAATTTGACTTTATTTAAAATAATTATTTCAATAATTACACATTTTAAAATATTTTATGTTTTTTTTTCTTTACATTTTTAGAGACAGTTTGCAAAATCTGCATATTGTGAAATATAGAAAATACACTAAAAATATATAATATTTATATATGTAGAACAGTAATATAGTAATAAATATTGTACGCAAAATAAACTACTATTAGGTAATGAAAATATGAGAATTTAAAAAAATATTTCTTGAAAATTATATCTTTTACACTTTTTGAATTAAAAACATTAAATAGCATTTTTAATGAGTACCATTCGTCAAATATTATTTGACTGAATTAAAAGTACCGTCATCGTATAATACGTGACTACTGTACAATGAAGTTAAATGATTAAACAGTAGAAAGTAGATTGTTTATATTTAATGTGCAGTTGGTTCTGAATAGGTCTCGTACATGCTTTTATAGAGATTTAATTATATTTAATCGATCAATATCTTTATTTTACAGACTGTTTAAAAATAATTATCAAACATTTAGGAAAAATACGGTAATATTATATATGTATATATATATATATATATATATATATATATATATATATATATATATATATATATATATATACATATACATATACATATATATCTTAACATATTCCAAAAAATATACCAAAAAATTTTTCATCATACTCTATGCTACAAATTTAACAACAAACAGACAAATCTTTATGTAAGCAAAAAATAAACCAATAACAATATTAAAACATGCTATACGATCAAACAAAACAGGCACTAAACTGTTAAAAATGCTTTTAAGACTTGGGACATACGACTGGGTATGCAGCAAGTTTTTAAAGTTTTCCCGATATCCCCTATTTTCCACTAGCTGGCAGTTGTGATCGTGTAAAAAACATACTTTATTAACATTTACATATATGCATATATGTTAAAGATTGTTAAAATAAAATGGTTAAATGAGGATACTGAACATATCCCTGTTCTAAATGTGTGTTAAGTGATTTCATTGAGTGCACTAGAATCTACTTTATAATAGGGACGTCCTTCTTTTGTAAGCTTTCTCAACACGTTGCATTGAAAGAAAATATATATATATATATAAATTAAAATTTTGTCTGTAATTTTTACGTTTCGTTTATGTTGGCAATTTACACAGAAATTAAGAAATATCAGCAATAAAATGACCAGTATTCCAAAAATTTCAAAAACTGTCTGCAAAATATGTTAAATTAAATAAAATGGAAAGTGTATAGTTGTGAAAAACTAATAGTTTACACATATAAATGTTACTGCTATTTTTCCTCAAAACGAATATTTTATGTGTTATCATTCTTCATTTGACAAACTTTCAGACTATATCCTATTTGACTTATAGTGAAAACATTTTATAGACATACAAATAAACCTTTCTAAGCATTTTAATTTGCGTTCTAAAACCTATTTTATTTGCGTCACAAGAAATAGATAATACGTTACTAAAAAAATGTGATTTCATCACATAAATCATACGAAATTAATTTTATAAATATTTTACGAGAAATATCTATGCATAGTAAAGCAACAATTTTGAAGTTTATTCATTTACGTGTTTATCCAATAACGTTATTTTATCTATTATTAGCAAACTGAAGCTTATATGAAACAATTTCTTTTTAATATCTTATAAATTAATTAATAGTAAAGTATCACATAAACATGTTCAGAATATATACATATTTTAGAGCAAAATAATGTTAAATCGAAGGACAAAATTACATTTTAACGTGACTCTATCATTTTACGAAAAGATTTACAAAAAATTAAAGATCTGATATCATTTAATTTAAATCTTGTTGAAGAAGTTTTAATATACTTAATATTGTTATATTTAAATGTAATTTTATACAAAATATCATAATTCTAAGACGACTTTTTACAAAAAAGATTTAAAATGGCCTCCTTTTCCGTACTACAACATTCAATTGCTGTAATAATTTTAGATACCCCTTTTTCAAGTGAAATAATCTAAATATTGTTGTTAGTAAAATAAATTAATATTTTATATTAAAAAAAAATTAGTTTTAATTAGTTATTAAATTAGTCAAAACAATTTCTGTGTATAATTTCCTTTTTATAATTTGATTTGTAAAAGGGCAAAATATTAATGATACCCAATTAGTAAATGTTCTTTTATAATGTGAATCTAAAATGAAAACATGTGAAAAATATTTAAAAAATTCTGAATAAGTAATCTTGGTAATAAACGCATTTCTATTTTTATATATCACCTGATTTAGACATGTCTTTATAAAAATATAATATATTCTAAAATAAAAATAAAATTAAGTGAAGAAAAGCACGTAACATCTTAATAAATCATAAGATTTAAAATTTAAAAACACAATAATCAATAATAATAATAATAATCTTACCTCAATCTTTAGCCGTTACACAAATGATGTCCAGAAAGGAGTAGAAATAATATCTTAATGAATTAAACGTGACAAGATTAAGCATTTAAATATGTTTAGCGCATTGTGTTCAAAGAAAGCAATTCAATTCCTGGAGATGAAAATTAAGACACCCACGTTTGACTTCGGTCACTAGATACCGTAAATGTTCCCAGAAATTTCATTCCGAGGAAAAGAAATTCATTGCTTAGTGAGAGCGTAATCCCTTTTCTGTAATCTACCCCGCAGAGACAAAATCTTTTCTTAGACTTTGAGAAGAAATGCGGAAGATATCAACTTATAAAAAAGGATGCATATCATTCGGAATGAATGTAATAATCATTTATATTATTTATCTTATATGAAGAGCAATTCATTAAGTTTGGGATAAAAGAAAACCTTAATAACTAGATATATGAATTTGGAAAATATTCTGTAACACAGTAGTGTAATATTTTACTTAATATTAATTAATTTGTGATTACATATGTAAACTTCTTAAAATAAAATTCTATATAAAGTAGAAAAGTCCCTTAATTGAAGGGGAAATTTATAATATAATAAGGAACTGATATATCAGTTTATGAATTTATTATAATAAATTATGATGAATATAGATAGGATAATATAATAATATAGTAACGAATTAAACATGACAGTATTAAGCATTTAAATATAGTAAGTGCAATTAGTTTAAAAAAAGCAATGTAATTTCTGGAAATAACAAGCACTGCTTAGTAAGTGCATAGCTGCCAACACCGTAATTACTAATCCGTGGCATTCTTAGCATCTGCCCCTTTTTTCGCAACATTTAATTTTTAGAGTAATTCTCTCTCGAAATGTGATTGTGATTAAATAAGAAGAAAAATCCTCTAAAGAAAGGCTGGTGCGAAAGGAAAAAAAAAAAAAAAGTCGAGTACTAACAAAATTAAGGATTATTAACTAGGATGTTGGCGATGAGTATTTATGTAATCCAGTATGTGTAACCAACTCCACATAGAAAAATCCTTTTCTTAGTCTTTAAAGAGAAATGCAGAAGAAATCAACTTATAAAAATGATGCATATCTTTTTAAAGTAATGCAATGTTCATTTATATTACTTTCCTGTACAAATAATAATATATAAACTTTGGTGTAAAAGAAAACTTTAACAGATATCTGTATTTATAAAATATTCTGTAACACAGTTATGTGATATTTTACTAAATACTAATTAACAAGTGTTGGTATATGTAAACTGCTTAAAATAAAGGTATAAATAAAATATATAAAAAAAGAAATACTTTAATTTTTTGAAACTATCACAATTACCATGTTATGTGCATTTACGTAACATAGAGATGCCGAAAATCTGATACAAATAATAAAAATAAAAATAAAAATAAATATGCTATTAGAGATGCCGCAAAACTGCTACAAAAGAAAAAAAAAATGCTAGTGTATTATTCACTGAGGAAATTATACGCGAATAGATTTTCAACGCTTATTAAATAATTTAATGTTATAATGAAAGATTTTCAAATAAAATTGATTAACAACTGATTACTTCTTAATATGTCAATAAAAACCTTCACATTTTTTTGGTGTATACATAGTATACACAATAGTATACATGTGGGAAGTTCCTTGCACAGCCAACAGATGGCGCTGTCTCTGATGCTTATCTTTGAACGAGATGACGGACGGGAGTCAGTTGAGATCTGGCTGCAGTGGAGATCGGTTGAGACCGTCAGCGTGAAGGCTGACATGCTCATTTAGTCCTAACTTGAGCACAGAATGCTCTTAATAAGTGTGTAGAGCCATGGAGGGCTCATTACTTCATTTTTACTATTTGATAGCACGCGTAGGTGTTTTTGTGAATAAAAGTACGAGTAGGTGCTTAAATGTTATTTTGTTACGGTTATACTGATGAAGAAAGCTTGTTATGTGCTAAGCCTCGAAACCAGCAGTTGGTTAATGATAGAAAGTCTGCTATTATATTAATCCTTGTATTTAATCTGTGTTGTGTATGTTACGTAATAAATGTTTTCGTTATCTAAGTCGCAGCTCATCATTGCCCCACCCCTAGACACCCAGCCAAGAGTCTACATACATATATATAGTATTATATATATATGCTATATATGTACTATATATTATTATAGTATATATAGTATATATATAGCATTATATATTTTTGCATGTGTATATACATTTAAATAGTAATGATAAAGATTTACATACTTGTACGGCAAACATGCTTAGAAAAAGAAAAAGAAAACAACGTAAGCGACAGAAATGTTAATTGTAGAAATACAAAATTAAACAATGTTAATTTTAATAAATTAAAAAGTAATTGACTTATAAGAATATTTAGAGCTTATGAATTTTATGGGATATCACTTTATGCAAATAATTATTTTCTACCCAAGAAGCCTTTTAATGATCACACTGGTAATAAAACTGTAAACTAAATCTGACGAACGATATCCCCCTTCACATCAACATTTATTTTCGTCATCGATGCATTTATCGCATCCTAAACTCTTTCATATTTTTACTGTTGTACGTTTGAATTATGTTTTCGGACAAGTTATTCTGCAGATTTTTCAATGAATTTTTATGATTTTCAATTTTATGATTTTTTTTTTCTCTCATTGAATTTTCTGATATTTTGTGCTTTAACTACCAATCACTTAAAAAAAAAAAAAAAAAAAGAAAAAAAAGAAAAAAAAAAAAAAACCACTTAAATCATTACATTTTATCATAGAATTGCATTTTCAAATTATATTGCATCTATATATCTATATACATTTACGTTTTCGCTTTTCTCTCTCTCCCTGTTATCTATTATCTAACTTACCTATCAATCTATCTATCTCTCTATCTATATGTATATATACGTATATATATATATATACCTATATATAATGAAAAATTATGGAAAGTTATCAAAGTATAATCACATGTAATAAAAATTAAAACAGACAAAATTAATGAGATGATTGAAAAAATCAAAATTAGACAAAATCAAATGAATGGAAGTATATCAAATTCGTAATGTCATTCGAGGCATTATACGAATTGTGTGCGCGCAAATTTTTGTTTTCTGAAAAGTTAGGGGAAAATTGCTAATGATTTTCAATTTTCATCGCCAAAAGCGCAATAATAATAATAATAAAAAATGTTAAAAAGGAAAGAAAGGAAAAAAAAAAAAAAAAAACAAAGAGAGAAACGATATTTACATTTTAACAAATTCATGGAACAAGTGAATACAGTTAAAAACTAATTTGGTTAACAGTTAGTCTTCTGACCTAATAATGATAGATAAAATAAACATGGTCAATATTATTGAGGATTATTATTATTTTTATTTTTAATCAAGAAATTGTTTAATTTAACGTTATAGATATTATATTTAAAAAAAAATAATACAAAAATACATTTATTTTTATTTCATGTTGTAAATGTACTTTCGCTTAAAATAACAATCCATCTATAAAAATTATATTATATACATTAATCTTTTCTACCAAAATATTAAAGGAATTCTACAGGGTTTTTAGATAGTTGTCTTCTATCTCATCTATACAAGTATTTTTATGTAAGAAATTTTACTATAAGTAAAGATTTAAAATTATTTAGTTACAGGAATGACATTGTAGTTATTTATTTTTATGATAATAATACAAACTCTGTACCTGTAAATTATCCTCCAAATCTTACCTTAACATAAAAAGTTATGATTAAAAATGAAATTAATATTTTAGTTGTAAAAATCAATATTTTTAAGGAAATTTACAATTTGATATTTTTGATAAACGAAAAGGATTTCATTTAAAATTAACTTATTTACTAATTTTAAATCTTGTTTTCAGAAAACGGTTTATAAGAATATTTTACTTAACCCCCTAGATAGAATTAAATACTTTTGTTCAGACAAAATACAGAACTAAAAACATTAAATCTATATATCTGCAAGCCAAACATCGTGGTTATTCTAAACCTTTAGTAAATTCTAACTACAAATCTTATTTCTAATACAATATCTATTTATATTTTTTATTTATCATAGATGAATTTTTAACGGTTGGTGAGAGAGTTGTTAGTATATATTGGAGAGACGGTCGTTGGTACTTGTCGGATGGGGGGTCGTTGGTTGCTAATGTATATACACATATTATTAAAAAAAAAAAAGTTTTTGTTCACACATTTTGATTCTGATCAGTTTTCACCTATATTTTTCTCAGAAAAAATTTTTTCTTACAAACTTTATTTTTTAATTGAAATACATTATATCTTCATAAAATAATAACAACAACAATAATAATAATAATAGATGACACTTATAAATCTTGATTTAAGATAATTCTTTAAATTTGTGCTTTATTAAAGTAACTTAATTTCAATAAGCTTAAAATTTTCTTAAAATTTTTGTTTTTATGAAATTATTTTTATTTCTTATAAATAATTTTATTTTATTCATTTTGTCTTTAATAAAATAACTAAATTTCAATAAATTAATTACCATTTTTTAATAAAATATTTCAATATTAATAATTAACGTTTAAAAAAAAATAATAAAAGAATAGTCATTGCAATATACTCTTACGCTAAAAATATCTATGCATTGTGCGTTTTTCCTTTTATTCCAGACATAGATGGCACCGCTATTCGACTTACTGACAGCTTTTCGCGTTGCAGTGCATGGAGTTCCTTTGCAAGGAATTTGATACTGTTATAAATTAAATTTAAATATAAACCAGTTTTCGTTACATTTAATAATAATTTGGAATTTTACTACACTAATTAATAAAAAAAAAATATTATTTTTATAAATCCTCAATAATTAGCTAATTGATCTTTTTTTTTTTTTTTTTTTTTTTTTTTTTTCTTTTAAGACTGAGGGCCTATTGGTCTCAATCTGGGATTTTTGCGTTGTCGTTTTCGATAGTTGGACATTTGTCGAAATAATTTTTCGATAGTTGGACATTTATCGAAATCTAAAATTTATCGAAAATATGATTGAATAATTTGAAAGCGATGTTATAGCTGGGAAGAAAAAAAAAAAAAAAAACTAATAGTCCTCCGTCCTAAACTAAATTCTGCTTTTGCCAGAATTTCATCAAAATCTTATTATTATTATTATTATTATTATTGAAAGAAAAAGAAAAGAAAATTAATAATAATCAGTATCGTTACAAGCGATATCGAAAAAGTTTTTTTTTTAATAATTTTGAATTAGGAAATAAAAAGTGCGCGTGAAATAATATGAAATAAAAATAAGTAAAAAAATGAATTTAATGATTAATGTTTTTGTTTTTCGGTTGCTGCTCATGCATATAAAAAATGCGTATTAAAACGAGTCGAAGATCGAAGCGAAATAAGTATTAAGTTATATTACGATAAATACGATATATAATATGATACGATATATTTGACCTATCGTCCAGGGTTAGTAGGTATTTTCGTTGAAAGAAATAGTTTGCTCGTTCGGTGCAACTTGCACATTAGTCCCGTGAGGTACAACTTTCACATTACTAACTTGAGGTACAATTACTAACTTGAGGTACAATTACTAACTTGAGGTACCCCTTTAAATATAGTGACCAGCTAAGCTGGCAAAGCATTCGTTGATTCACTACCTCAATTATTATTTTTTTTTTTTTTTTAATAATTCAAACGTTTGTATAAATATATTTCGATTGACGAGTATTTTCAGCAAATCAAAACCATGGCCAATTCCCGCTATATTCAGCCATAAAATGAAATGTAAATGAAATTTAATTATTAGGACTGAGGGCCTAGTCTCAGACAGCGTATTTTGCGTAGTTGTTTTCGATAGTTGCACAATTGTCGAAATCATTTTTCGATAGTTGGACATTTATCGAAATCTAAAATTTATCGAAAATATAATTGAACAATTTGAAAGCGATGTGATAATTAGGAAGAAAAAAAAAATAGTCCTCCGTCCTAAACTAAATTCTGCTTTTGCCAGAATTTCATCAAAATCTTTTCAAAATGACATTGACATGAGTCCCCCCCCCAAGGCACAACTATGACATGAGTCCCCCCCCCAGACCCAACTTTGACATGTCTCCCCAAGGCACAACTTTGACATGAGTCCCCCCCAAGGTACAACTTTGACATGAGTCCCCTCCCAAGGCACAACTTTGACATGAGTCTTCCCCAAGGTACAACTTTGACATGAGTCCCCTCCCCAAGGCACAACTTTGACATGAGTCTCCCCCAAGTCACAACTTTGACATGAGTCCCCCCCCCCCCAGGCACAACTTTGACATGAGTCCCCCGCCCAGGCACAACTTTGACATGAGTCCGCCCAAGGCCCAACTTTGACATGAGTCCCCCCCAGGCACAACTTTGACATGAGTCCCCCCAAGGCCCAACTTTGACATGAGCCCCCCCCCACCCCAAGTTTTATATTATGGTTGAAAAAATTAAAATAGAGGCAACAATTAAAAATGTAGATGTCTATTTCAAAAAAGGAAATGTGCTTTCTCGATCCACTCCTGTAGAAAAGTGTGGAAAGTTCCGGAAATTTCCGTATCTCATCAGCCAATGAGATTAGAGCTTCCATATTTGGAATATCCCTAATAAGGATTTTCTCGCCAAGGTCGCCAAAAAAATCGCCAATGTGGGAAAAAGTCGCCAAATTTTGCGCCAAATCCATTATCTGCCTTATTGGGGCTTTTTAATGCGTTTTTAAGGGAAAATAAGGCTAGTTTCACGCTACAACGACTAGAAATGCACAATATTAGCACTTTATCAACTTACTAAGCCTCTTTGAAAGAATTTATACAAAAATAAACACAATTATCTACAATTTTGTAACAATATCTATACTGTAAACAAAGTATTAGGACAGAGGGCCTATTAGTATCAGACAGCGACTTTTGCGTTGTCGTTTTCGATATTTGGACATTTATCGAAATCTAAATTTTTTTTTTTTTTTTTTTTAATATTTTTATTACTTTAATTTTTCCGCGGGAAAAGAGTTAAAATGTTCATTATTTCTATTTTTTGAGAGTAATAATAATAAGAAAGGAATGTTGAAGTAGGAAATCTTGTACGATAAATTTCATAAAAATAGTTAAAAGAAAAGTATAAAAGAAGAGACTTTCTAAACTTATTAAATGATTTTAAAATAATTAAATTTACGGCATTCTTAAATTTAAAGTAACATTACATTCTTTATTTAAAGGTTGATTATGAGGAAATTTAGGCGAATATATCACTCCACAGTACTTATCAACTGCAAAGATTTTGAACTTTATTTATATGAATTTGATTCAGAAATAATTTTTTGCTTACTGGCTAAAATGGCGGAAAGGAACTATGCGTGATTTTTCCACTTGTCACAATATAAATCCTTTTACAATCTTTTCCTTTTAACATAGTCCCATTAAGTTATATAACATTTTGAAGTGCTTAAAGTAAGTAAATTTTTAATGTAATACACTATTTCATATTTTTAATGTGAAGAATAAAATTTCAAGAGCTAGGCAAAGAAAAAAAAAATAAGATTTTTGGAAATTGTACACTTTTACTGGCATAAATATTAATTTTAGAACAAAGCTGCAATTATGAAAGTTATTGAAAGTTCATTCATCAATAATATAAAGAAAAAATCAAATTTCTAAACGAATTACTTTTTGATTTACAAGCAATTTTCTGATAGCCTTCATATTTTGACGTTTAGGGGGCTTGGGTGAGAAGTAGGGACTTTTGAGAACATGTGCCTTTCACCATGATCTGTCAATACGGAAAAATTTAGCTTTATCCAAATTTGTTCCGACGTTGGCCATTTTTTCCCTTTATTTACTGGACTGAAAGATGTTTTAGTAATTCTTACAACGACGTCATTCAGCCTCTTAAGGAATGTATACAGACTGTTTCAGTTATACTGTAGCTTTGGAGAGAGTCTTTTGCGTCGAGCAAGGTGCCACAACCAAACTTTGCCTCCTTCCTTGAATTCATGTTGTGTTGACTTTAGATCATACCTTGTCTTCATTTTCTCTGTTGCCATGTGAATCCGCTCCCGATCAAAATTGTGTGCGGCCTTAAATCGCACCTGGAGATCTTGGATATACTCCTCTGGCGATGAAGGTGCATATGGTGGACAGCCAAACAGGATATCACATGGGAGACGAAGTTCATCTCCAAATAGCATTTGAGCTGTAGTAATGGTGGTTTCTTGGACAGCACTTCGATAACACCAGCAGGAACAATGGCAACTTCAAGTCTCGATCTTGCTGGTTCCTTGATAGAAGAAGAGAGAGGTTGTTGAGGATAGTGCGGTTAAATCTCTCAACCATGCCGTCCGACAGGGGATGCAGAGACGTTGTCTGAATTTTGTCTATGCTGAGTTGCTGATGCAGTCCTTTGAAAATAGCAGAGGTAAACTTCGTACCTTGATCAGTATTAAGCTGTAGGGGTATGCCATACTTTGACACTAGAGATGGGATAAACAGTTACTTTTCAGCAATAGATTGCTTCGTTCCCCACTGCAAAAAAATAACTATTACCAGCTGCAAGAAACTCTCTGTGATTGGAGAAAAATAATTATTTTCTCCAATCACAGAGAGTTTCTTGCTTCTGGTAATAGTTTTTTTTTTTACAGTATACTACCTTTGGTAACAGGTCCTTATAACATATTATTTTTTTAACCTATTACTATGGCTAATGTTTTTCTAATCTTTACGGGATGTACAATATATACATGTGTCCTGCATAGTGGACGCGATATATGCTTTTGAGTCCCAGTGCTTTTGATGAGTAATTTTCACTTTATTTGATTTTATGCTCATGAAGAGGACAACGGAGGATGAAAATTGTAAAAAACAATGCAGTTAAATATATCCGGATAGTTATAAAAAAATTAAAACAAAGTTAAATAAAACAATTTAATTTAAAATAAAGTAATATGAAACAAAGTTATCGAATATTTTTATAAATAAATAAATAAATAAATAAAAGGAAAAAAGAAAAACAAAGAGCGCTTTTTAAAGATATTGTTAGACAGTAGAATCGGCTTTCTTTTGACATTCAGTATTATACTACAATAAGAAAAATAATCTGTTGTGTCACTCACACGACTTTCTTTTACCCTAAAATTTTATAGTATAAATATAGGTTGAAGATTAAAGGGTAAGATAACGAGTTCTGTTACGTAAACCTATGTTAAAACAATTCAAATTAGGCTTCGGAAAAGTTTTACATGATAATTAGTTCTGTGTGAGGGGAGCAGTGCAAGGGGGAAAAAATATTCGGGGGAAAAGCAAGCAGTGCAAGGGGAAAAAATATTCGGGGGAAAAGCAATCGGTGCTGCGAGCGAAAGCAAGCGGTGTAAACTTCATTGATTCAACACCGAGTTTTTAAACATACACAGTAGAACGCAGTGTACATTTTCTATTGGTATATTGATTCAACGCTGTGTCTCAATTCAACACGACGGTGTACGAAACACGTACAGATAGACATGAGTGGTTGTTTTCCTTCTAGTTTTTTTTTTAAATATTAATCCAAAATATTGCCTATAGATAAAATTAACAATTGTTGATGTCATTAGTTTTATTAAGAAATAACTGAATAATTTCGTCATTTTTTTTTCTTTTAGAAGATTGATATGCGTAAGGTTAGCTAGAAATGTATGGTGTCACCGAAGTGTGGACACACAGGAATTTTATCTGGGTTTTAACGAAATCTTTTAACGTTTCCCATCTTAGACCGCTTCTAGAATGTCAAAGATTGAATAAACTGAAATTTCTTTCGTTCTTTTTTTTCTCGCAAACAGGCGACAGAAACTGGTTCGAAACCGAATCCGATGTGCATTAGTAAAACGTATGCCTACTAAAAGGGCTTAAGTTCTGTTTTTTTTTTTTCCTTTTTCTTTACGTGTTATTCTATTATTTTTAGAGAATAACAAAATCGTGTAGAACTGCTTTTAGTACAATGTAAAAAGTTGGAAACATAAGGTAACGAACGATCCCTCCCCTCCCAGAGTAAAATCTGATATCTCATTTTCATGTCTTAGGATGGAACTTTTTTTTTTTTTTTTTTTTTTTTTTTTTTGTTAACAAATATAAAAATTCTTGAACTTTTCCCTTCATTTACCAACTAGTTAAATTAACGTTAATCTTGTACAATTATACAGGGTGCCCTAAAAAGGTTGAAACGCGCTTTATTTCTTTACCTTTTACAGATAAATGGGCAATGTAAATTGAAAAAACGTTCCAATTAAGATAGGAAAGATGACTACATTAAGAAAAAATCCCTCCCAATAATTTTAAAAAAGTTACTTTTTAAATTTTTGTACAGTCCCTATACGCAAATTTTCTCAAAGTTTTTATTTTTCATTCAACAAGACCATTATAAAGAACCACATAACTATATCTTTAAAACCAACCATATTATGATTCAGAAAAAAAGTGACGTATGCCAATTTTCCGTATCATTTAAAAGGCTGGCTTTTCGGTGAAAATAGGGAACAGTTACGGAAATATATCATAACGGAATTCATAACGGAAATATTTAGATCAAAAACATAACGTGTCGAAAATTTCTGAAATGCATTTAAATTAATCCTGAGAATTTTAAAATGTGTTTCGAATTTAGCAACTTGTTTAATAACGACTTTTTACAAAAAAGACACAAATTTACATTTCTATTTTGATGTATGGTTCCTATAATCAGAGTTCATTTTTCAATTAAGTATAATTCATTCAGTTTTCAAGATACAAAAATGCGGTTTTTTGCAATGATGTTGTTGCATTGAAAATAAAAACTTTCTAATTGACCAAATTTGTCTAGAGGGGTAGTATAAAAAATTCTAAAATATAACTTTTTGAAAATTAACAGGTAGATATTTTTATTAGCGAAGTTTTGTTTCCTATCTCATTTTGTACACTTTTTTAATTTACATTACCCTCTCATCTCTAACAGGTGAAGAATTAAACCGCGTTTCAATCTTTTTGGGACACCCTGTATATATATTTAAATTTACATGCATTCTAAGTCATTCTAAGACCAAAAAAAAAAAAAAAAAAGCAGAAGAAGAAAAAGACGCACCAAATGAAATGAATGGGAAGAAAATTGGTAGATGTGGTGTGCATATTGTGAAAAACAAATTATTACAATTTCAGAAAAATTGAATGATTTTTTCAAGAGAAAAAGCTCCCCAATGTGAGCAGTTCAATAAAGCGTTGGTTCCCCTCTCGCCTTCATTCGGCTTTTTATTGATAGATACACTTGGCGGATATCCTCCTTTAGTATACCGTGCAAAATTCCAAGCTCGCTGCAGGGTCCTTTTTGTAATGCTCCAAACATTTTTATATGTGTGAGAGATCCGGCAGTATTGGTAGCCAAATGTAGTATTGGCAAGTACAAAGACAAGCAGTAGAAACTATCGCCATGTACGGGGAGGCATTATCATGCTGAAATGTAATCCCAAGATATGAAGGATAACACAACGGGGCGCAGAATATCTCCATAATTCCCCTGTGCCATAAAGGTGACGTGGAACCAAACAACCAAAGGGCCGCAAGCCAAAGGGATCCTGCTATGAAATTAAATGGTACCCTAGATCATCACTTCTGGTTGTCGGGCCGTATGGCGGACGACATTCAGGTTAGTATCTTCCCGTCATCCGGGTTCTCTCCAAAAAAGTCTTCACTGGTTATCGGGGCTCAATTCGAAGCAAGACTCATTACGGAAGACAATTCTACTCCATTCAGTGATTCCAGGTCGAACACGACCGACACCACTGCAAATGGGCTTGTCAGTGTGCAGAGTTTCATATTAGTCGGTTCAAGGTGCCCCGAGATCTCAATCCCTCTTTCTCTGAGTTGCTTATTAAAGGTTTTTGAAGTCACTGAAGTACCAGTTATATGTAGGATAAATGATAATGATGGATCTGGGGCTCTGAGTACCGCTCTGACGATTGATCCTTTCTCACGTTCTGTCCTCTCCCTCTCTCTCTAGGTTGGCCGATTTCTTCGAACGCTGAAATCAACTATGATTCACTCATTACTGCCAACATCGCCAAATAGTGGCTTTGCTCCTGTTCAACTATCAAACGATTCTCCGATATTAGACCAACCGGCTACTTTGATTCCAACTACACTCTTCTTTTACGTGCTGACATCTACGCATATTGTTCGAGTACTTGTATGTGAGGCATATTTACTATCTCAGTAGACAGAATAAATTTCTCAACGAATTTATGACCTGGGATAGATATATCTCCTCTTTAATATTTTGCCACTTGCGCAGTTAAGATGCGCTGCAGCTTCACATGTTCATTCGATGGCAGCGAAACTTTAAAATTTTGCATTTTCCATCGAAACCTGCATGCATTTCGATTTGTGCCCAATTTGTATACTCCTTCTTGATGCATTTTTTTTTTTTTTTTTTTTTTTTAAATTTTATTGTCAGAGAGCGTATATATACGTATATATATAAATTTTAAATGAAAACAAATTGTAAAAAGGATTTTTAATGCAAAATTTTTATTTTTGCTAATTATTTTATGTTAATTACTTTACTAAATAAAATGTTTTAAAAAGTCAATGCATAAGTTTATTTATTTATTAATATTACTATACACAGTTCTACTTTGTTAACTATATTTAAAATTAAAAAATATAGTTCATTGTAATAAGTAATTTCTTTAATGCTTCTGTTAGCATTATATCATTATTTATAATAATAAACTTGGATCAAAATAACTATTAGAATGATTTTATAGTTTCACTTCCAGTTTCATGAAGCTTGTCTGCTTACAAAACAATAACCTGCACACTATATCATCTCTGACATTTCTCTGAAATGTATTATCGTGACACTTTTCTAATTGGAAGATGTTTATCACACGGCCAGACTTTGAAGCTGTGCTGTAGTTTCACTAGGAATACTCATTTTGATATATTTTGCTAAGATATCGATATCATTATTCTAATGTACGCTACAGCTATTTTATACTATAAACATTGTACTGCTTTCCTACGTATTTATATTCATTAATATTTATATATACTCCGGCTTTGCTAATTGTAGATATACTATAAAAAGCTTTACTTTTATATTTGTTTAATGATAATAATAAATGTTTATTTATTTATTTCTGTTTAATCGTTTAGCTATTTTTAAAGGTAAATTCGAATTATGCGTTTTGAAGATCATATGAAGGTTAATTATGGCCAATATTGGTAAATTTCAAGTATTAGTGTCGGTAGAAAGATTGTGAATAATTTGGAATAAATTTTGAATTTAATATCTGCCTTAATTATTTTTATGAATATATGAACTATATTTAATTTTGGAATGTGTCTGGCGGCTGCCACAATACATCTATCTTACTTCTTAAACTTTAATTTGCTTTTATGATATTTAAAGGCAAGGTAAAAGAAAGTCGTGTGAGTGCCTAACCGGACTTTTTTAATTATTCAGAAAAATAAAGAATAAACTCTTTTGGGGAGATTTTTTCGGGGACTTTTTTTATGGGAGTGTTTTTTCGGGAATGTTTTCGCTTTATTTTCTTTTCTTTTATTTTCTTCTTCTTCTTTTTTTTCTTCCAGGGGACATTTTTTCTTTTCTTTTTTTCCCCGAGGGTCGTTTTGTGAGGTATGTATTTTCTAGCCCCGTCAAGGTAAAATTTACTACCTCATTCTTAGAGAACTATCACAGCTACATATCCGAACTTATGGTTCAGTTTTACAGAGAGCCAAAAAAACAAAACATTAATCTTAAAGCAGTATTTCTACCAAATTTAAATTAGTAAAGTATTCATCTTAGTGGTTACTTGAAATTGAACGCTTCATGCAACCTCTCCATTTAATATTAAAAGAAAATGAATCATGTACTATTACAAATGTTAGTGTATGTTTTAATATGCTACAAAATGCACTGTATTCGATTGAAAAAACAAAAAAAGTAGTTCTGCGTTTATCTTATTGTAAATATACTGAACATAAAAAAAAGGCATCTACTAATAATTAATTTCTTTAATGGCCTAAGAGTATTAGAAACAATAAAACATGTTACGCTTTCTATTTCAGAATGTTTGTGAACAAGATTGTTTTTCATGCTATATGTACGAAGCTCTCCCAACTTAACGCTGCCATTTTTCAGCGTACCGTACAAAGTTTATACGAGTAATTATTGTTCTATTTCCCAACAAATAATATCATAAACTGTCTCAATGAAAAGCGATGTAATGTTCATAGCTATCTTTTAAAAAACAGACAGATAGCATAATTATGACAATATCCGTTTCCATTTTCCAATTAAGAGGCTCATGATTTTAACAGACACGCTGTAACTATGAAATGGACTAAATGGGTCATTATGTATTTTACTTTTCCTATCATTAAAGATAATTTGAGAGATTTCTATTATACAAAATTAATTTATATAGAAAGAAAAGCCATTTTAATTTAAAGAGTAAAGAATATGAGGTTAAAGAATAAATGCTTTTATTGAAATTGCAATTTTATATATTTTATTAAAAATAATATTTATAAAAAAAACTCACTTTTAAAACTATAAAACTTTAAAATTCTTATTGAATAATAAACATATTTAACTTAAAACGAAATTGCAAGAAAAATATCTTTAATTTTCATAACATAATAAATGATTTTATAGAAATAAATATTTGTTCCCTTTATTTATTTATTTATTTATTTATTTATTTATTTGTAATGGTATTGATTTTATAGTAACGTAATACAATAATTGATTTGTATTCAATTTGATTTTACTGTTTGTTAAAAATACAATATTTACAAGGAGAAAATTTTTTTTTTTTTGAAACACTTCTCTTACATAATATTTCTATACTATTTCCTTTAAATATTTCTATCTTTAATGAAATATATTTCTATGATAATTCATTGACAAATCTATTGTAAAAGAAATCATTTGTTAGTAAAAAAAAAAAAAAAAAAAAAAAAAGTATAATTAAATAATAATTAATAAACTTTTTAAACTTTAAACTTTGAATATTATTAGCTAGCCGAAAAAAACATTATTAAAATATTTTCTCTGATTGTGCTGTCGAAAATTATATAACTAATTTTTGGGGAAAAAATATTTCATAATAACAATTCTTTGATAAAGTAAAATAAAATAAATTCTTTATATTATACTTTCAATATGCCGGGTGATCCATAAGTCTCTAGACATTTTAGAAATTCATAACTTATTAAATGAATTGTTAGAATTGAACACGGTTTGCGAAAAAATCATTCTCGTAAAGGGGGATTTTTTTCTTTTTTTTCTTTTTTTTTTTTTTTTTTTGGTAAAAAAAAAAATATAATAATTAAGCTATTTGTCGATAGAGGGCACTCTGCGTGACCAGATCACATATTTTCATGAAAAACTGTACTTATTTGCATGCAAATGTTTGCAGGCATATGAATCCTGTTCTATGAGTATGTCTTCATCACACATTACAGTTTGCAAATGAGTTGTAACACTGCTGACCGCAACTTTATTCGGTGGTTCTTTCCTGATGAAAATCATCTTTACCAATAATGCTTTATCCACCAAGTCAGCATCAGAATTAAAACTTCATATTATACAAGTTGGAGACAATATAAGAGATAAACTATTCTAATCGCAAAATTGTGCAATTTATAGGACTTTCATTTGCATATTTTTCTTTCACATCCGTGCAAAAAAATTTAACTATTTGTGTAAATATCGTCGACAAATAATTGAACTATATTTTTTTCTTTACCAAAAAAAAAAAAAAAAAAAAAAAAAAAAAATCAACCTTCACGAGAATGATTTTTTGGCAAACTGCATTCAATTCTATCAATTCACTCAATAGTTATGAATTTTTAAAATGTCTAGAGACTTATGAATCACCAGGTATATGTATATATATATACATAGAAAAAGTTGAATTTGATGATATATATAGAAACTGCGGCGAAACTAAAAAGAACTTAATATATATATCTATTTATTTATGTTTTTAGTTTTTTTTTAGTTTCGTTTCAAGTTTCAAAACATAAATGTTTAACACGTGATTTCAATGATCATAAATTAAATTTACTTTCAGAATTAGGATAATTATTTCAATTATATTTTCTTTTACTGCTATTTGTTCCTTACATTTAAACAAATAAAAATAAGCTCGATTCTCATGGGCGATTTAGTTCCATTTCTGATAAACGTAAATACTTAAAATAAATTGTTTCGACTATATATTACTTCATTTTCGTTTTAATAAATATTGCACAGATGTGTTATATTACTTTTAACGGTAGTTTATTGCTTTTTACATTACATGGGTTATAATACATTGTTTTTTCCATTAAGTTATTTTTTTCCAGCTATTTTTATACCACTATTAAATAAACTCTTCATTTAAAACGGAATTGCGTGTATTTTACGGAAATTGCTTTGAAAATGCTGACTCTATAGTGTTGTCTTTTTATCATGAAAAAGACATTTTTAATTATGCTCCGGAAACGTCATTAGTGAACGGAAAAGAATAGAAAACCAGACTAAAACAAGCAACTTTTGTTTATATAGTAACTTTTTTATCTATTTTTGCATGTCATTCAATTAATTATATATATATTCATCTTGCGTTTTTAATATTTTCAGAAATAGATTATTTTTGAATAGTATGTTATAAAATCCTATCTTATTTATTTTGATCCAGGTAAATTTTAGATTTGTATTTTTCTTTTGTGTTAGTGTAATATAATAGAAAATATTGCATTATTTGTCTAGCATTAGTACAAGTAATATGTACTGGTATTAATTCCGAAGAAGGATAAATTCATGAATCTGAAGCTCAAAAAATACTTTGCAAATTAATTGGTTTTTAAATATTTTGTAAATTTCTTATACATTTTTCTTAATTCATCTCTAAATGACCTGAAAAATCTACATATTCAATAGTAATATAATAAACATTATTCTTTTAGATAGATATGCATTGGCTAAAAATACTTTTTCAAATAAATGTAAATATACGAGTTAATAAAGCTGTACAAATGGAATTAAAAATTTAATATTAATTATTTTTCACATAAAGATTCTTTCATTTAGGTTTAGACTTCTCAGATCTTAATTTAAGTTTTATGTCTAAGACTATATCTTACAATACACTTGAAAATTTTACTTATTTAGTAATAATTTTCGAAAATTTAGATAATAAATAATAAGTAGCACGAGTAAAAGATTCTTAATTAAAGAAGCATCACAAAACTGGCGTTGTAAAAATTATTACTTACAAACTTTGAATAAACACCATAAAATGCAATAAACTCGCAACAATTGTTTCGGGTCGAAAAAACACACGACGCTTCATCAGGCGAATAAAGTAAGCACGAGTGCTGCAGTCAAAGCGGCAACGCACCTAACGTTACCGCTTTGACTGCAGCACTCGTGCTTACTTTATTCGCCTGATGAAGGGTCGTGTGTTTTTTCGACCCGAAACAATTGTTGCGAGTTTATTGCATTTTATGGTGTTTATTCAAAGTTTTTAAGTAATAATAAAAGATTATTACATACTTAAAACATAGTTATATATATATATATATATATATATATACAGAGGCTGTTCGCACATTTTTAGACGATTTTATTTCGCAGTAAGAATAAATCGTTTGCATGGAGAATTTTATTTTTACAACAGTTATATTTTTGGAAGTTTTATTTATCTTCTGATATTTAGAATTTTTGTTTAGATGCAAAAATGCGCTTTTAAAAAAGCAGTGGGTGGAAGGATAGGTTTCCGCTCTTTCCAAAGAGAGTTTTTAGTGAAATCTTTATGAAAAGCATTTATCAGGAGAAAAATGGAAAAATGTCGCAACAATAGATGAATCTTAGGTCTATTTAAGTGGTTGCAATAAAAAAAGATCAATTTATTATCACAAAAGTGGAGAAAAAAAATTTTTGCTACATGGTTCAAAGCATCAAAAGAAAGTTTTTCTAAAGGATTTATGATTGCCACTGGTTTTTCATACAAGCGCAAGATAAAAGCAAAATGTGACAAAAATGTCAAAATCAACTCTAAATACTATCAAGAATATATTTTAATTCCAATTTTTAAAAATGAAAATCCAGATCTTTATCCACAATGCTATCAATCCGTTGAACTGTAGAAGACAAAACAAGCAGCCACACATCGCAATCCGCAATTGCTTTTCTAGAAAAAAATGGAACAAAAAACGGGAATTAAAACCATACCCTTCACTGATATTCCTGCTAAATCTCCTGATGTATCACTGTTGGATTTTTGTATTTTTTGACTCTTAAAATCAACATTATCCAAACACCGACTACAACGCTTTGTGGACTTTGGAAAGCCGTTCAATAAGAATAGGAAAATATACCTCTTCCGATATTTTAAAAAGCATTATTATCGTAGAAATTACGATGTAGAATGATAGTTAAGAACAAGGGCTATCAAACTGAACAATTAAAACACGAAATATGAGTGAAATTGCATCTGTACACTCCATCAAAATCGTCTAAAAAATGTGCGATCAGCCTCTGTATATATATACCTATCTCTATCTATATATATCTATATATATCTATATATATATATATCTATATATATCTCTATCGATATATACAGCACTTACTCACTCATTCGAAATACTGAGGTTTTAAGCTTAAGTTGTCTATGGAGAGTTAGGTTAGTTGAGAGTACGATTACCAGTCGAATTTCGTTTATTTAACGTTGTTTGGGAAGAAATGTATAGATTGTCCATGAAGAGATTGGTTAGTTGAAGGTAAAATCTCAATTCAAATTTTATTGGCATTAGTTTTGGAAAAAGTGAGGAAAGATTTAGAGAGAGGGGATGAAAGTTGGGAAGTTTTAGAGTTTCACTTGCTTGTCAATAATTTCAGTTAAGATATTTTAAAGTGAACAAAGTGAAGTATTTCTCCAGTTAAACCATTTATGTAATTTTGAGTAAATATTCATTTGTTCTTTTATAGAAGAGTAAAGTGAACATGTTATCTTTTCCAAGTGAGTTCTACCCGGCAGTGTATAAAACTTAAAAAGTTATTGGTAAGTTAGGTTAACATTCACGCATTGATACTAAGTCGTGCTGTATGTTATATTTAAAGGAAAATAAAGTAGGAGTATAAAACCATCAACTACCTTATTTTTTTAAATTAATAAAAAGATTGTTTTGAAAGAAAATGGTTTTTGAAATAAAAGAATTGCATCAACCAGCTCTTACAACATGTTCAAAATAACCCTAAAACCAATATTTTGCAATATTTAAAAAACGCTAAAAATAGTTTTGAAAAAGAATCTCGATATTTTTATAATCGTATGGCACTAGTACTCACTGGCAGATGGTCATAATTCTTTGTTTTTGACAATCTACTAAAACCCCTGTTTTATTTTAGGAAATAAAAAATTATATTTTAAACTTTAACCATCTGAAAAAATTATCTATGAAATCTATGAACTCAAAATTTTGACTTTCAGGGACTTTTGACAAGTTTTAGAAGTTAATAAGTATGTATATATATATATATATATATATATATATATATATATATAAATTTTTATTGGTAAATATCTTTCGAGAACACCTATTTGTAAGTTACATAAAATGATGATTATCGCACTGTAGATTGTAATGATTATTTTATCATTACAATCAAATAAAGCAAAATAATTAAAAATATCTTTAATATTCCTATATTTACTAATCATGTAATCACCAGTCATTTACCGATCATGCCTTTTTGAAAAATAGTCCTGAATAAAATTTATCAAGTTTTACTCTGCATTTCTTTTTATTCCTATTCTCAAAACAAAAAGGTCCCGACTTCAACTACGTAAATAATGTATAGTTTGCAATATATAGAGTTAAACTCGCATGTTACCAAGCAAAATATCTAATATACTATATTTGTTCATGTCTAAGTTACATTATATTTAACAAATTCAACATAATCATTGAAGATTCAATGGTTAAGGTCGCAGGCGCCGCACAGTGGATCGAAGTATAGGCAGAGGCGAACATAGGAACGTTATGGTAATATTATTATCTATGTATGATGTTTTTTGTCACATTTCGATTTAAATATGTAGATATGTATGATAGTTAAAGCGATTCCATGTTTTTTTTTTTTTTTTTTTTTTTTTTCAACCCTTTATAAGGCCGAGGGAATATTTTCCCCACCAAATTCGTTATCGTTTTATTCACCTGGCATCATTTTTTTAAATAATGATTCCTGTGTATCATTTTTCTGGAAAAACATGAGTATGAAAATTATTTTGATAATTCTAATGGGAAAAAAATTAAAAAGTAGTTGTTTGTGACAATCCTGATTATGCTAATACGATGGGTTGTGAGAAGTATGCGATTGACTAAGAGAATAAGATGCCAAAAGTAAAATTAATTATTTCTAATAAGCTAAATGAATTTTTTACTTTACATCAAATTTTATTCGTGAAAATAGTTTAATGGGCCATTTGAGAAAAAAAAATGGTTTAATAAAGGGGTTAAGCGGTATCATACTTTTCTGCTGCAAATAGGTATTTAGAAACATACCTGGTAAAGAAACAAATGTTGTATAAAAGAAGAGAATAAAAGAAAATAAATAAAAATTTCGGGAAGAAAATCTATATTTGTAACACAATTAATTTAGCACACAATGATAAATATATCATTAGATTACTGTTTCTGTTTTCTTTTCTTTTTTTTATGTAGTTTTTCAATAGAAAACTCATGCAGGTATTTACTGACAAACTCTATGAAAAAAATCACTTTTGTCTTTATTTTACTAAAGATTTATGGAAGGCAGGCGATCAATAATTAATGAATTATTTTTTATTGAACTGGATTTTTTATTTGTTTTATTTTGCTATCTGAAATAATTTTTAAACAAAGAAGCAAATAAAGTGAATTCTTAACAAAGAAATTTTAAAAAACGTTGTTTCTAGGTTCTGTTATTTTTAGGAGGAGAATTTTGGAAGACAAGTTTAGGAGACAAATTTAGAAAATTTGCACTGGAAACAGCGAAACAATGTGTCTCAAAATATGTGTGGTACCATATGCCAGCTTCAGTTCACAAACTATTGATTCATGGAAAAGACATAATAGAAAATTTTTCTATTTCAATTGGACTCTAGCGAAGCCCGAATTAAAGAGTTTCGTAAATACAGAGAATAACACACGAGAAAAATCGAAGAGCATAACGAAGATTTGCTACATCACTTGTTATTAACATCTTACCCCCTGATTTCAAGCATGAGAACGAAAAAAAGAAATGTGCAAATGGAGAAACATTTTCCAGAAACACAGGAACTTTTACTTTAAATCGTAATATGTAATTACATTATTTAATTTTAACATATAACTATTTAGCGCTAAACATTTACTTAATTTTAACATTTTATGACATATCACGGCAATCATTTAAATTTCCCCCCATTTTTGGGTCCAACGGTACTTTTCAGTACCATTAAAGTGAAATTAATTATTTTATTAAATATTTTTTTAAAAAAATAAGAAGTAATTTCTGATTTATTAAATTTGTTTTAATCATCTAAATTCTATAATATTTTCACTATAAAAATTTTAATATATTTTCGGTCGTTAATGAATACAGTTATTCAGATAAATTTCTCGATTGATAATTTGGGGGTAAACAGAATAAAAATTTATTTTTCTCTAAAAGTGGCGATTTGTGGCGAAAATCCTTTTCACAGATTAAAATGTATACTTTTGGGAGTAGTAAACTGTGTTTGAAATTTTGGACAATTTTGGACAAAAAGTTACATAACTTAAAAATTTAATTTTGTTGTTAATTTCATATTCACATTTCATGCGTGAATCACAACATAAAAAACCAACAAAATGTTGGCAGAAGTACCTTAAACTTTTATTAGGACATTATTTAAAGTATTTTTATTTCGTATTTTTTCATAGTTATCTTAAGTGCCACTTGATGGCTATTCAAATAAAGTCACTGAAATTCATCGAAAAATCTTATTTCTGAAAGTTTTCGTTTTGAACTTATTTATATACAACAAAACTTCGTGTAATTGAAGAAATAACCATACATTTGTATTTTTTAGACATTCTTTTAAATTGTTTCACTGCAAAATATCAGTTATTTAGAGGTTGATATTTGGGTCTATGTTCGTATTTTAACATTGTTCGATCCACTGTGCGCCGACTAGGTGAGGGAGGGGAGAGGGAGGACAGTGCGGAAATTTTCAAGGTAATCTTCAAGGTAATTTCCCAGATACCACTCCAAAGTAATCCAAAGTGTTTCGACCCCTCTCAAGGGTTGTGACTACTTTTGTTAGAAGCTGTCAGGGAAAAGAGCGATAAAGCCTAGCTATGGCAGTCTGCACTCCTCGTTTTCATTCGAGCATGTTCCCTCTTTCGTTCAAGATTCAAGATAAACTGTTATCGGAGAATTGTAAGAAAAGAAATATTTTTACAATCCTTATATAAGATTTATTGAAAGATAGAAAAAGAGCAGAAATTCTAACGAATTTAAAATTGTAAATTTTGTTTTCTCCATAATTATCTTTTACAAGTTTATAAAAATTAAATAAATAAACTAATTAATTAAATAATTCATAAATAAATTTATAAATATTAGAATCGCCCGGTGGTTGAATCTTTATTACTTTTTTAAAGTAAGCATTCAAATAAGAATTATAAAAATTCAAAATTTAAGTATAAAAAATGTTCTTAGAAATTACACTATCCATCAAAATAAATAAAAAATGAAATGAATGAATAAACAAATAAAATTTAAATTAATAAATATAAGTAAATATCATCATCTTTTTACTTTCCGAACACTATAGTGAGGAAAGTATTGTAATCATGTCAAAAATCCGAAATTCAGATTTTGATGTTGCTATAAGTTTCGAGGACCTCTGAGTCTATTTTCACTATTTTTACGATGATATATGTATGTGCGTATATATGTGTGTGTGTCTGTGAGTGAGCACGCTAGCGTCTAAACGCTTTGTTCGAATAAGCTGAAAGTTGGTACATATATTGTAAGTCACCAAAGTACGAACCCTATTGATTTTGGTGAATCTAGCACTTATAGTTTTTTTACAGGGACACCAGGAAAAATTCTTTATCATTAAGGCCTATTGCGCCAAATTTTTAAAAGTTCGATAGCGTCTAAACGTCTTATTAATCTGAGCAAAAAATTTGTACACAGGTTATAGGTCATAGTTCCACGAACTGTATAGATTTTGGTGAATTTAGCACTTACACTTTTTTTACAGAGGCACAAAGAAAAATTCTTTATCATTATGGCCTATGGGGCCAAATTTTTAAAGGTGTGATAGCGTCTAAACACCCCTAATCAAATATTTCTGCAATCTGCATAAAGAAAATCAAGATAAAATGGCAATTATTTGTAGAAAAAGAGCAGAGTTTCTAACGCATTTAAAATTGTAAATATTGTTTTCTCCAGAATTAACTTTTATAAGTTTCTAAAAATTAAATAAGTTAATTAAGTAAATAAGTTAATTAAGTAAATAAACTAATTAATTAAATAAATAATTAGAATATTGAATTCAAATGTGGAAAAAATGTTTATTGATTTATTATCTTTAAATATGAACAGATATTACAATTTTTTAAATAAATTTAAAAATAATACATCAGTTAATGCAACTAAAATATGTCGTTTAAGAAAATATGATAAACTGTCATTATTTCATTATAGAACTTTAAAAAATAAAAGGATCGAAGGAAAATTTTATAGTAAAAAATGGAACAAACATCTTACCGATTTTAATGAAACTTTGTATAATCATGTACAATTTGTGAAAAAATTACAGTAAGTATTTTGTCAAAGTTTCATAAGATTTATATAATAAATTTTGGAGTTATGATGTTTTGTGAAAAAGCAAAATGTTAAAAATCTCATTCTGAGAAAAAGCAAAAAACGTAATTAAAAACCAGATTTTTACCTATTAAATAAAAAATAATTTTAATAACTTTCCTGATTTATTTTAAAGTTTTTTATATCTTTTTATTATTTTTAAATTCATTTTATATTCAGTAACAAATTTTGATGCTTATACTGAGTAAAACTTTTATGAAAACAAACATTTACGGTCACTTCTGGTTTCAAAAAATTGCGAGTGACTAATATTTAGATGTCTGCAACTCAAATTCTAAGCAAGATAGAAACAAAATTCAAACTGATTTAGAAAGTTTAAATGTCAGGCTTTAATACTGAACCAAAAATAAAAAATCTTAGTTTTGACTGAAAATTGCATTTTAAAGGTAGGCAGGCGCCTTAAAAAGTATGTAGGAAAGAATTTAAAACTGAAGCTGTAGGAGATTTATCCACAATAAAATATTAATTGACTTTTACTTTTTTTTTTTCCCCCAGATATTTTCGAGTGTGTAAAATTATTACCTCGCTTTATCTTAAAAATATATAGAGAGCTATATACATAAATATATATAGCATACATACATATATAGAGTATAAAAATATATACAATGCTATAATTAACTGAAAAATTCCATAATAAAAAGTATAGACAAAAAAAAAAAAAAAGTAATTTTCGTTCCTTTTTTTTTTTTTTTTTTTTTTTTTTTCAAGTAACTATAACAAAAAAAAAAGACAAATAATGACAAAAAATTAACAGTTACCAAGTGGTCGTATATTAAAGCTGTAGAGCAAATGGTCTAGATATTACAAATTTCTTTCTATTATGGAAAAGAAATTATACTGATTTTTAGCATAATATTTCATTTTAAAAAATGGGGTACTAATTGTTATGAATTTCAATTTAACATTAAACTTGGGAATTTCTGTAACTTTTTTTTTTTTTTTTTTTTTTTTTTTTTTGAATCTTCTGTTATAGACTATTAACACGTTGAGCGCCACGCAAATTCTTAAAATTCATTAAAATTCCATAATGATACCTCCTGTAATAAATGAAAATTAAGCAAATTTTAATAATTTTTCAATCATTAAATGTTATATTTTTAGTCTTATATCATATTTTATATGCGCACCGATGGCTGACAGGGCGCTCAATGTTTTAATTTTTAATTTTTACTGTTTTTACTTTAGGGGTAAAACTTTCACTGAAATGCTTGAATATAACAGGTTCTGCACACTCGTAAAGTTTCAAGATGATTCCTTCAGTACTTAAAGATATATGACAAAATGTCTAGTATCTAGAATGACTAACATGGCGCTCAACGTGTTAATATCGGTATTCAATAAAAAGCAAAGCAGCGAATAGGCGGGCAGAGCTTTGCTGTGGTTCATAAGTAAAGCGAGTAGAGTGGAGTCGAATCCTCCTTCGGGGTTGCATAGCTCCATCGGCTAAATACCGAATTTTACAATACTAGGGGACAGAGTTCCCTAGTATAGTAAATCAAAAAGAGTTATATTACATTTTCAATATATTAGAAAATAACACAATACAAGCAATCAGTTTGTTTTTCGTTGAAATAAACTGTTAAAACCGAAAACGGATCACGTGGAACAATTTCTGGAAAACTTACGAATGTTGGCAAATTTAATAATTTCTACGATTCAAACAAACTATCGTGATTCAGATTACTAAAAATCTACAGAAAGAAAATAAATGCTGATTGTTATTAAATATTTTATTACTAATAATATTAATAGTTTTTGCATAATAAGAAAGTGCTAATGCTATGGACGACATTAAAGACGGTATATTCCTTTTCTCAGCACATGAAGTTTTCAGAGAACCTGGACAATTTTATGTGGTAATATAACATACACATATACTTTAAAAGAACATTAAAAGAAGTGATAAAAATCATACCATCAATGCATGACTTTATTACTAATTATATATATTATATATGTAGTAATGTGTTACATGTCTTGAATAATATATGAATGGGATGTTAGTATAAATTATATATACTAATTATTTTTAAATAATTAATATTCAAGATGCGTTCATACATCGCTTGAAGCATATTATGTATATAATTTATATTTATGTATAATAAATCATTACAGTGTTCAAACACCAGGAAGGAAGACTTCAGTTAATCAATAAACAACCACATGTTGAAGTAAAGCCTTATACATGATAAAAGACACTTAAAAAAATAAAAATAATAATAATACTATGAGTTCAAATAAATGAACCATGTCATAGGCCAATGTCATATATTAAAAAATAGTATATCTTGCTTAAGTTATAAAATCTATAATTTGATTTCAAATTATATAAATAAATATAAAACCAACAAGTTTCATGCACAGCAGAATTTCATAGTCCAGTTCCTAAAGACGACGCAGCTTGTGGTCAGGGTTGCCAAATTTGGCCATTTTTTTATTCAATAGTCACCAATAATTTTTATTTGTAACGTTTGACTAATCATTTTGATGATTGATAGTGTATTATGTATATCAAATGTCACTTCTCAAAATTATTGGTGACTATTGAATAAAAAAAAGGCCAAATTTGGCAACCCTGCTTGTGGTGTATGAAACTACTAATTTGTTTTATCTTTCTTTAATTAATGTTTATATATATATATATATATAAATAAATCACTTAAACAAGAAGATTTTATATTTAGTAAAATAATAATAACAATAATGATAAAATTTTGTATACTTACTTTGATGAACAAAATTTATTTTATTACAGCAAGACTTATTTTCATTTATTCTAAGGCATGCCATGTTTCATTACCTAGCATCGTTTACTATATTCATTTCTTAATATTTCTTCGATATAGCGTCAGCATAGGAACGCATTGGTGGATTTTAATTTTTTTTTCAGATTTTGGCGATGAAGTAAAATGGCTGTCGCAATTATAAATAAACATTTTCGTGAGAAATGTCATACCTATTTCGATGCCAAATCTCAAATTTAGTCAAGCGGTTCTATACTTAAGCAATTCTATTTATTTATTTATTTATTTTTATTTATTCATTTTTCCAGCGATTTTTCTAAATTATATTTCAATTATTTTTAATAAAAGTTTGCATTTTTTTTCCCGACATGAAAAGAAAGATATTTATTTATTTATTTTTGGAATATGAATGTTAGAATCAGTATATAGCTTATGATAATTTTAATAAATTTTTAACAATCATATTTATGTTATAATTTTTTTTTATTTTATTTTTTCTGAAATTTCCATTTCTTTTTCTTTTTTAAAGAAAATGATAAAGATGCTAGGCTTTTTACGGATTTTTCTTTTTATTTTAATTTATTAGAAATTGCCATCATTATTTTCGAAAATTTATCTTCATTTTCAGTGATTTTAAGATGTTAATTGAAAATATTTTAATATAAATTTTTTAGTGAACTAAACTCGTCATATCCTCACATACAAGTTCCCTCTTTTGTAATTTTTTCCCAACATCTTTAAATAATAATAATAATAATAATAATACCTTAGAACAGAAATATCAATATTTCCATAACGTTAAAAGCATCAATGTAATTTTTTTTTTTTAATGACAGTACATTGTACGCTACCGAAACCGCAGTGTGCAATTAACAATCTTTTTTAAATCGCTGTTTTTAACATTGCTTATTGATATAATACATAACGTACATAATATATGCCTTTCTTTACTAAAGATATTCCATTTCTTAAGCATGAGTTTTCTAAATTTCACTTTAATTATTTAAAAAAAAAAAAAAAAAAAAAAAAAAAAAAGACATTTATTATTAATTTTCTTTTTCTCGAACAGAAGAAGAAAAAATACGACATAAAATTTAAGGTGTAGTTTACCAATAGTGTATCAATAGTATCTCATAGACGCAGGTTAAAAGAAACAATACGAACTGCCGTAGTTAAGAAAAGATTGTGTACAGAACAAGCCAATATTATCACGTTATAATGAGAATAAAATATGGACGGCTCATTGTAAAAGTGCTGTTACTCCATGTTTTTTAAATATAGATATTTTTACTTAATTGTAACACATTTTGCCGCACCTTTCACTATAAAAGAGAAAAAACTCCAATAATTATTGCATTAAAGACACATATATGGATAGCATGTTTTTCTAAGAAAACTAAAACTTCCAAATTTTTTTTTTCTAAAAGGAAGTTTCTAAGTTATTTGAAATTATTTTTAATATAAAATATAAATTATTATAACTATCATTTGTATTTAACACAAAAATTGATAACACTTACTGAATCTTGACCTTTTTTCCCTATGCATAAATTCGAAAAAAGCTCGTTATTTCAAAATCAATTTCTAAGGAGATTATTCACTTTTACAATGAACGAACCATATAATAGTAAACTAATAATACTAATATAATAATAAAAATAGAATAGGAATATACCAACGGATAATGTGCAAAGGCAACAAAAATCCATGTATATAATACAATAAAATAAGTTAATTTCCAAAATTTAGTATGAAATTGGATTATGTTATTTATAACACCCAATAAATTAGCATAACATTCAAGGTTTCGTTAAGAAAGATTTTCGAAGTGAATATAATTCACACACAATTACGTAGATAAAGCGTTTTCAAATTAATTGCGCAATAGCACTATGTTTAATACGAATTCCATGTACTATCATAATAATATTTCATTTGTAAATAATCAAACACAAGAAAGGAAGACTTAATTTAATAATTAAACAGCCACATATGGAAGTGAAAACTTTCACAAGGAAGATATATTGAAAAAGTTAATGTGAGTTATTTCTGAAACATTTATAAATGAGATCATACATAGTATAGCAAATATGAATAAAGTAAAATAAAAAATAATAATTATTATTATTATTATAAGAGGAGGCCATCAAGGCTTAAGATGGGTGAAGAGAGTTGTAACCTAAAAAGTATTAAAATTAGAAAAATAATTTTATTAACTTTTTAATACATTTAAGTTAATATAACTGTTCAAATAAATTTAAAACACCAAACTTATTTAAGTTAACTACTTATCTAATCGGCTTCTGTGGTGAATTATTCAACTGTTTGGTTTCCGTTCTCATTCTTTTCATTATTGTCATTAAAAATTATATATATATTTGTGTGTGGGGGGGGGGATTTTTTTTTTTTTTACCTAAATTGTAAATTTTTTTTTTCTTTTACTAAACAGTTGTTCTGCGTAATACTCAAATAAAGTGAGATATATGTAATATTTAATTCCGTAGTTTAAGTAATTTTAAAAGATTTTTTTCCGTGCAATTATGTATTCAATAAAAAACAGCAAATTATCAGCTTCCTTTGGAAAAAAATCAATTAATCCTCCCTTGTCAATCTTCGGAACTCCCTTCTTTGAGGGACCATCTTTAACAAAATTACTCAAATGCAAAAAAGGTAACCCTACTCCGCACCAAGCGGAGATGACTATAGTGATTGATGATCATTTTCCCCCACGGTGGTGCCTGTGACATAATCAATTTTCGATTTTCAAAGGGGGCATACCGTCCCCTCCGAAGTTCTCTCTCTTTTTTATTTTATATAAAGAAAATTTCACAGAAAAAAAAACGGTTTTTTATATATACTTTTATGGTGTATTGAACTAAAACTTACTTTTTACTCTTCCCAACACAAGTGGAAATTATTTATCAGTTCAGTCTGTCGGTCTTCAAACATGTACTTGTTTGCAAATATGCAAGGATGCCACCGCCCGTATGTATTCTACGACCATTTTCTTGTAACACTCAAGGACTAACAAACTAACAGACACCCTACAGACGGACAGGATACTAATTTTGATATTTTTGGATTTCTTACACCTGAAAACGCGTAAGAAAGTTAAAAAATCGAGGTCGAAAATTTTCACGATTACCTAAGTTCCCCATACATATAGTCTCATGGGGAACTAAAAAAAAATCATCTTTTAATAATCTATATACACGAATTTAAAACATTTAAAACAAATTTCTATATTTTTTTAATATTCGGTAAAAATCCTTAATAGTTCAATGGTTGATTTGAAAAATATTTTTTCTACATATGTGATAAATTGCTGGTGATTTAAATGTTTACGATGCTATTATAACATAAAATCAGTAAATTACTACTAGTTCCCCGTCATACTGTATGTATGGAGAACTTAGGTAATCGTGAAAATTTTCAAACTCGGTTTTTTTACTTTTTTACACGATTTCAAGTATGAGGAATCCAAAAATATCGAAATGGGTATTGTGTCCGTCTGTAGAGTGTCTGTTAGTTTGTTAGTCCGTTAGTGCGTTAGTTTGTTAGACTGTGTACACAATATCTCAGGAACAAATTATCGTAAAGAGGGCGGACCAGTTTAAAAAAATTATTTTTGACACTGGAAAAAACCCTATTCATTTGCTACATTCTAATTAAAAACTTCAGAAGTTATTCGAAATTTACAATTTCCTTAACATGGGGGAATAGGGCAAAATTTCACATAAACATGCATGAAACGAAATTTTTTTTATCGTAAAGATGTAAGAACAGCTTTTAAATGTCAGTTTTGATGCCAGAATGAACATCATTTACTATAAACATGCTATTTTGAAAAATTCGCCAATTGTTCGAAATTTACGAATATCTTAACATGGCAGAATACCGCAAAATTTCGTATAATTCTCCCTTTTGAGAGATATTTTCATCGTAATGTTGTCAGACGACTCTTAAAATATTATATAAGATACTGGTATAAATATCCTTGACAGTAAATTTTCCAATTTAAAAATTTCGTAAGTCATTGGAGATTTACGATTTACTTAATAAGACAAAATAAGGCAAATTTCCCATAAACGTCCATTTTCAGGGATATTTGTATCGTAAAGATGTCAGAACACTTAAATATCATTTAGGATACTGGCATGAACATCCCAGACTATGAATTCGTAAATTTAAATTTTCGTAAGTTATTTGGAATGTATGATTTAGTTAACAGAGGAGAATAGGGCAAAATTGACCATAAACGTCCATTTTGAGAAACATAAATATATCACACAATTTCAGAATAACTTTTACGATACTTGTTTTAACATGATTGACTACGGATATTATAATAGGAAAATTTCTTAAGTTATTTGTAATTTAATATTTTATCAACATAGCAAAATTAAAACTTTCCATATAAATATGCGTTTTGACGATTGTTGCATTGGATATAGTAGCATGAAAACTAAATTACGAAATTGATCCTAATAAAATAAATTATTGGATTAGAATAAGGTAAGTATATCGAAGTGAACGGTCTATATTCTATTAGGCGGGAATTTTATTATGTCACTGTGTCAAGCGTTTTGTCAAATTCATTTCTCTTGACATGATTATAACATTAGAAATTGCTTGACCTAGAAACTTGCACTAGAAATTTATGAGAACATATATACGGTAGGTAACTAAGCAGTGTCCACCTATGCCAACTAGTTCATTTTTATATTCAGTGCACAACAATGTTCAATTAATATGTGTAAATTAGTTTATATTAGAATTCCATGGCACCGACAATAGTTTTCAAGTGTATGGACTGGTGAAAACTTTCTATACCAGTGAGAATGTATGCTAGACTTTTTTTTTTTTTTTTTTTGCTGAATATGATTTTAGAAGTACAAATTATGCAAATAACTTAATGTATATATCAATAAGATACATTTTTGTAAAGAAGCCTTTCTTCTTCTTCTTTTTTTTTTCTTTCTTTCTTTTAGTTTTTTTTTTTTTTTATTTTTTTGCCTGATGAAGAGTCGTGCTTAATTATTTCATTTTGAAACAACTATTGTGTGTCTTATCTCCAGAGTTTCTAGAATTTTATTGTTAATTTTTAAATATTTGAGTTGCATAATTTATGTATTCAATTTATTGAAATTGAATCTTTTCTCTCTTTGAGAGCATTACATTATTAATACACTAACATATTAATAATACATTGTGTAATTAATGATACACACAAAAATACACCTGTAAAAATTTTGTGTTTATAGATTAAAATGAAAATATTTGTACTGTTTTCTCGTAAAAACTTCCTTTATACGGCAGAAATATGTATAAAAAGTGTGCCTTTGTTAATAATTTGTCAATGATTTATTTATTTTTTTGAACTACTAAATTTTTATTTCTCGTGTGAACTCTAATCGTCGCCATTTATAATTTTTTTTCCCAGATAATATGAGAATACAATTAATTGAAATTATTATAATGAATTAAAAATTGACAAAAACTGAAAGTTAGAAGATATGTATCTCAAGTGGTTACTGTTTGCCTATACGAAATTCAAAAGCATAATTTAATCCTATGAAAAACCTAAACTGTTCAAATTTTTGTACCTGTTAGATCTATCTTGACCATGGCAGCCAAGTATTATGATTTTTATAGCTACCAATATTTTTATAGAAATTTTTATTTTATTTAATCACAATATCACGGATAAAATTAATTTTAATTAAATACATTGCTTCATTTTAGAGGGGTCTCTCATTATTGGATCATAAAACAGTATATATATTATTCAAATACACACACACACATACAAATATGTACATATAGATGGTTCTATAATAAAAAAGTAATTTTACCTCTTGAGGGTTACAATTTGTATTTTGCCATATATATATATAGTATGTTTGTGCGTAAATTGTATTTTGAGATATCTTTCTAAAGTTTTATGTTGTAGTGTTTAACTAAAACAATTGTGAATTTCATTTAATAAAAATTTCCTTTTTCAAATTCTCTCTTCTGTTTCTTGCCCTTCATGTCACACGCTGATATTCTGGAACAATTTTAAGCATAATGACGAAATATTTATAGAAATATTACAACACAAATGAGGTTGGTTGGCTTTTATATCGCACTAGTGCTGCGCAGTGAGCAACTGGCTACGGTCTGGGGCTTACACTAAAGGTGGTCTGGAGACACGTCATCTCAATTTTGATCCTCCACGGAAGGGATGGCTCTTCCGCTTCATAGGCATAATTTTGATGGTAACATGGTTAACATTGCGGCCACGACAGATGTTACAGCCACCATTAGTGTACACAACGGACTTTGGCCGGCTCGAGTACCGAACCTGCAATCTTCCAATTACGAGCCCGGTGCTCTGCAGACTAGGCTACCGCGACCCTCACACAAAATAGAAATTTGTATTTTAAGGTATAAAATGCGATTTCCTAAAATTACTTTCTGATTTGGGTGTGCACAATTTCCATATTAGTAAAGAGTAATCCTAAATAATAATAAGAATAGTAATAATAATAATAATGCTAATTAAAATAAAACAATTATGTGTGTTACAGAATGCTAATCCCTTTAAGTTTTTTTAATTAAAATTTGAAACAAAATTGATAAATTTCTTTTAGATTACTACAGATAGATAATTCCATTAGCGTCAATCACAGATACATTGTTGCAGTAGTGTGAAAAATATCCTTTTATTAGATTTATCTATATGTTTCAGTGATTTTTACTTTCTCTTACCCATAAGGTAGAAAAAGTATTGTTTTTGGGTCAAATTTTCGAACGCGAGATTTTGTTATATTTACACGTTTTGAGGTCCCCTGAATACGAAAATCATGTTTTTAGCTAATGATCTGTGTGTATGTCTGTCTGTGTGTCTGTCTGTTATCAGCATATCTCAAAAACGAATTATTGCAGAAAGTTCAAACTTGGTATTCTAAATGTGTATCATATAGGAATGCTACATGATTTTCGTTAAGATCAAGCAAATGGTTCGTGTACAGGGACAATCAAGAGAATTCTAATACATTACGTCTATGGGGGAAATTGCAGGTAAGTAGAGTTTAACGTCCATAGGCTGCACTAAACCAAATGAAACGAATATATATATATTTGTAATACAGATAGTTAACTGGAATTTTTTTTTTTTGTATATAGGAGCCTCCCCTTCCCCCTGGGGGGAAGTCCCCCCTCGAGGGGAATAAATTTTCATGATGGGTATCTTTTAAAAGAGCTCGCCAATACCTTTAAAACGAATGGTTGAACCATCTATCTGCAATAAGTTAAAACAAAGTTATCTATTATTTTTACTTTTAACGAAAAAAAACTTAGATTTTTTTTTTTTTTTTTTTTTTTTAATATTGAGAATAAAATGGACTTTTTTTTGGATATTTGGTGTTAAACTATTTATGCAATATGGAAATCGTCTGCATTATCATAAAAATAATTCTTTTAAATAATAATTTTAATAAATAATTTTTTAAAAACAGAATTATTTTTTAATAACCGAATTAAATTCTATATAAATGTAGGTGCATTAATGAAACGGGGGTGTTGAGGGGGCGGTAGCCCCCCTCACACAGAACTAATTATCATATATAAAACTCTTCAGAAGTCTAATATGAATTGTTTAACACAGGTTTACATAACAGTACTCGTTATCTTACCTTTTAATGTGCAACCTGTATTTATAGTATTAAATTTCAGGGTAAGAGAAAGTCCTGTGAGTGACACACCAGATTATTTTTAATTATAAAAAATATTATGGTTGTCGCTTTACGATTACCTTTTCTTTCTTTTTTTCCCCACATTAATTCATTTTAGACTGCTTCCTATGGCTTAAAGTGTATTCCGAGCCACAATCTGATCTTATATCCGATTCGAGCCCACAACACCTGAGAAATGAATGCCGAAGTGCTAAGCGCACTGCTACCCAATAGAATTTATAAGACAAAAGAAATAGGTATATAGTAGTCTGTAATAGTCTGCGTTAACAACTATGTTTCTTAGTATTGTTGAATAGTACGGGATTATATTATTTTATGTATTAAAGAGCATTTTTCTTTAACTATTTAACTAGGGAGAGAGGAAAGTGATGTCATTTTTGCGCATGTCAATATTCCGTTGTCATTTATTAGCACATTGTGTTTTAAAACTCGTTTCAAAGACATTCCAAGTTTAGAGTCACCTGTGTGCCCGTAAATAATTAATGCTTAGATTTTCTTTCTTTCTTTCTTTCTTTTTTTTTTTTTTAAATTTATAGTGGCCAAATATCAGAAGAGGAACATATCCGGCATTGTCACCTTTTTGAGTTTCGAAAGGATAATATCGCAACTATTGGTACCGAAAACATTTGGGATGTTTATCTGAGTGCATTAAATATTCGTAAATATGGACGATGGTTTTTAAAGTTCATAACCGTTAGTTTTGATATTTCCGACTTGTGTCGATCAAGAATACCAACAACTTTAGATATGGAAATGAAAGCAAATCCATGTCTTTCAGACAACCGAGGAACTGTCAAACACTCTTAATCAACCTTGATGGAATTATTACTTACAAACTTTGAATAAAAACCATAAAATGCAATAAACTCGCAACAATATTTTCGGGTCGAAAAAACACACGACCCTTCATCAGGCGAACAAAGTAATCACGAGTGCTGCAGTCAAAGCGGCAACGCATGTCTGTAATAGTCTGCGTTGGTTGGTGGTCTGCGTTGGTAGTTGGTGCGTTGCCGCTTTGACTGCAGCACTCGTGCACACTTTGTTCGCCTGATGAACGTGCTTACTTTGTTCGTCGTGTGTTTTTTCAACCCGAAAATATTGTTGCGAGTTTATTGCATTTTATGGTGTTTATTCAAAGTTTGTAAGTAATAATTTTTACAACGCCAGTTTTGTGATGCTTCTTTATTAAAAGCTTGATGGATTGCCCAAGAAAAAATTCAGAAGATTGTTAAAGTAAACAGATTAGGTGTTTGAGTCCCGCATAATCTGTTCGAAGAAAACGTAGCAACATGAAAAAGCAAGACCGCAATGAACAAGAAAAATACTAGAAAGAAATAAAGATAAGGTGTGGCACGTATTGCTGCACCCATCGTACTCGCCCGATATTTCACCATTGAACTTTCATTTATTCCGAAAGCTACAACATTTTCTAAGTGTCGAAAATTTTGAAAATTTAAATGATGTACAAAATGCGACCTCCAGATATATTGGTCAAAAACCAATTGATTTTTATCGATCCAGCAATGAAAACTTGCTCGCTAGATGTTGAAAGAATGTTGATAACGAGGATGATTGCATCATTAGTTAAAAATCAAAAACTTTTTAAAAAAATTATCTGTTCGAATTTATTGTAACGAAACAAATACTTTCCGGTTCCCCTAATATAATGTAAATTGAAAATTCAAAGACAATGCAAAAAATGTAAAATACTGCCAAAAAATATCGACATTTATGCTTCTAAAGACAGGTTATAATTTAAAATTACAGCCTGAAATAGCTATTATAGACATTTAAATTTCTGGAACTATTATAAAATCGTATAAAGTAGCTGCATTATTTTTGTTTACTTGCTTTTTAGCTTAACTTTAATAATTTCAAATAAATTCAATTTCAATAGAAATTTCACAGAAGAACGGGAATAAAAGCTTAATATTTAAGAGACAATCGTCTACAAAAGATAAGAAGGAAATATATCGTCAATTCATGAAATCGAATAGCATTCAATTCCACGCTTAGGTGGCATCAAAGGATTTTTGTTTTATCAGGGGCTACCAGATGCAGTTACATGCAGAGCAAACCATTTTATTTGATGTATTTCTTTTTTGAAATGCTACCTCGCTTCATCAAATTTCTAGAGGTACGAATTTTTTGAGCAGAAAAACGAAATATATGCATTAAGAATAGATAATGTTTGTTTCAATTCCAGAGGGAAATACTCAATAGCATGTTTTTCAGCAATAGGTTTTTCAATTGTTCTATTTTAAATTCTTCAAATATATCTCTAGCTTGGCACTGGAGATTTTAATAGATTAAAATAGGTTTCCAGAAGCAAATTTTCAAGTTTTTCTAAAGGATACATGTTTGCTGGCCGTTTTATCTGCATTTAACGTTTTTATTTTAAATATTTTAGACTTAAATGTAAAGTAGACACATTATTTAAATACGGGTATTTTTAATAGAAAATATATAACGAATTATTGACATAGTATGATGATGATTAATAAAAACTTTATAAACAAATACAAAAATGAGATGATGCCTTTCTGCTAAACTCGTACCCACATCGTACCCACATTTTTTTGGGCTGATGAAGGGTTATATTTAATTATTCTAAGCAGCAAATTCATAACTGGTATTTTTGGCTACAAAATTTATATAATCTTCATTCAACTACAGTTTTTCTGATGCATTTTACTACAATATGCGTGAGAGTAATTCATATATCAAACTTTTCTAACATTAAAAGTTAGAAAAGTTAGATTTTGAACTTTTCTAAATAGTAAAATGTTAATATTTAATCGATTCATCATGGTTAGTACCTTAAATGATATTTATGAAAGCTGATAAACAAATGTCAATTTGTATATATTTCTATATAATATTTTTCATTTTCTTCATTGTTAAAAACATTTTAATTGTGAATAAATTTCCCCTTTTTAAAAATTAGATTGTTAAAATTCATTAAGATTTACTAGAGTAACTTACGTTATATTTAACAGGATTTAACAAGGAGTAGGTGCCGCTCACCGCTCTAAGAGTGGTGTCGAGCGCTTCTAGCTATGCTAGGCCCCCTACTCCGGAACGTTTATTTAAAAACAAAAAGAAAAAAAACAAAAAGAAAAGAAAAAAATTACAAGGTTTGCCAGAACAATATTCCCGCGCGACATAGGGCGAAGTATTACAAATATGTATTAATTATTAACAAATTTAAAAATAAAAATAAATAAAAATTAAATACACTAAAGTAAGATTCGCCAGTACAGAGTACTCACGCGACAGGGGGCGAAATAAAGTAAATCTTGAAAACTCAAAAGCACAATGAGCTAGAATTGAGCAGGAAGGAGGGAGAGTTGTTTACAAGTAAATCAGTTCGCCAGAACAAGGTTCCCACGCGACATAGGGCGAAGTTGGTTGTTTTACGACATTTACAAACACATGAGGAAAGAATAGATATCTTAGGGCTAGTGGGTAAGCGAAAAGGATTATTTAACTTATGAGATTATTAAATACTTTTAATTTATTTAAATGTTTAGGAATTAGATAATTTTAAATGACTTAAGAAGAATTTAATTTGTTCTATTTGAAATATCTATGAGTAATTCAAAAATTCTTTTTTGTTTTATGGCAAGTGAAGGTCTTGTTAAAATATTAGTCAGCCAGTTGCCTGGTCTATTATTCGGATTTCTTAAGTGATAGGTTATTGTAAGCGGACAATGGAAATAGTAATGAAAGGAAGAACCCTCCTCTCCACAAGAACATAGGGGCGAACGTCGACGACGAAATCTGTGCAGATAAGCCGGAAAAAGGCCATGCCCAGTTAAAAACGCTGTAATTTCTGGGGTAAGTACCCAATCATTGAGAGAAACATTTGGTATTAGAGAGAAAGTAATTCTGCCGTTGAGGGAATCTTCCCACCAAGACTGCCATTCCCGGAAAAGGAGAGATTTTAGTTTTCTTTTGACATAGGAAGGTGGGACTGGGAGAGAGTAAAGAGGAGTGTGTTCCTCTGTAGCAGCCTTGGCCAAGACATCTGCACGTTCGTTGCCCACGACACCCCTATGGGCAGAAACGTGTGCCAGGGAAACTAAAGAATTAAGTGAAATTAGCAGTTGTTTTATTTTAATTACCAGAGGGTGTCTGCACCTGTAACTAATTATAGCCTGCAGACCCGAGAGACTATCACTAAAAATGGGAAGAGAAGTAAATTGGTCTTTGTTGTTGTGAGCCCATTCTAGAGCTTTTTCAATAGCGAACAGTTCCGCCTGAAAGACAGTATTATAGTCCTCAAGCCTGCAGGCCCACTCATGGATAAAAATATTGCCCCTGAGGACACATAATGCTGCTGCGACTCCATGCTCAGTTTTAGAGCCGTCAGTATAGATTGCAACAGGAGCAGACGGGGAAAAACTATTCTTAGAAATATTAACTAATAACGAGGCTACATCCTGAGCAGGGTGAATGTTCCAGTTAGGAGAATGGGATTGTATTACCATATTTTCAAAGTATTTATTAGAGATTGCTGAGTTATTAAGTTGAAGAATATTTATTTTACGATAACAATATTTAAGTTGAAGATGAGCAAGTGGGACCCCAGTGATGACTGAGAGGGCGTCTGTAGAAATAGTTCTATAGCCTCGCGAGATCTGTAAAAGAAACATTCTTTGAATTGAGTTAATTTTAGTGTTTCCCAATTGATTTAAACCCCCGCCCCAGATGCCTGCACCGTATGTAATAATCTTGTCTATAGTAGTATTGTACCAGATTTTTAGTAAATTTGTAGAGATACCCCATCTTTTCCCTACCATTTTAGCTGCGTTATGATAAATTTTGAGACATTTTATTTTTAGATCATTTAAATGTTGAGTCCAACTAATGTTCTTGTCTATTGTAAGACCTAGTATCTTAAGATGGGGCACATGTCTAACACTGACGCCATCTATCCTCATCACCGGAGTCCTGCGAAAATTCTTGGTTTAGCGAAGGTAAGAGCTTGGGACTTAGAAGGGGAGAGTTTAAGATTATATTTATGTAACAGGTTGCTAAAGAGAGAGAGGGCCATCCTGGCTTGACTCTCCCCAGCTCATCCCTCGTGCGACCCGAGACAACAAGCGAAAAATCATCCGCATAAGCAAAAGTTTGAAAGCCTGCGATGTTCATACTTTCCAAGATGTTATTGGCGATCGGACCCAAACAGGATCCCTGTGGGCATCCCTTAGACTGTAGGAGGTCTTTCATTTCCGGACCCCAATTTATTGCAATTATTCTTTTAGAAAGATAGGAGGTGATGACTCCTGCTATGTTACTCGGGCAATTAATTGCTTTGTCAGATTAGTTTCATTTTTTTATAGTGATTAATTTTTGATTAATGTATATACAGAATATTTTTCAAAAATCTAACAGACAATATACGCGATATTTGGCTTAAAATTTAATATACTTATAAACAGTCTTGCGGAAAATAATAAAAAAAATATTTTAAATTTTAAACATTTCTGATATTTTGGCAGATATGAATTGATTTTTTTTTTTTTTTTTTTTTTTTTTTTGTATAAGGAAGTATAGTAATCCCGATTTGCGAAATGGATTTTGTATTTCACATTGCTCGAAAACGAATGATCGCTGAATGTTGCCATTTTTTACGTGTAACAGTCATGATGTCTAGTTGCACACCTGCAAGTTTTGTCTTAACACGAGCTCTCGTTTTAGAGATATAAGCGACTTTACACGATTTTTCGTGACGTCTGTATGTATGTGTGTCTGTGTGTGTGTGTGTGTGTGTGTATGTCGCATAACTCAAAAACGGTTGGACGTAGAAGTTTGCGAATTGGTACATAGGTTTGTTATAACATCTAGTTGTGCACCTCCCTTTTTGGACTTTATATGATTTTCCGTTTTGGAGATATTTAGGAAAATTAGGTTCATAATGGGCAAAATGTATCAAAAAACGGTAATAGCTCAAAAACGGTTTGGACAAATCTTGCAATTTAACTGACTTCTCGACTAGCTAGACATTTGAAACTTTCAGAAAAGTTCAGAACACGTTGACATGAGTCCCCCCCCAAGGCACAACTTTGACATGAGTCCCCCCAAGGCACATGAGTCCCCCCCCAAGGCACAACTTTGACATGAGTCCCCCCCCAAGGCACAACTTTGACATGAGTCCCTCCCAAGGTACAACTTTGACATGAGTCCCCCCAAGGCACAACTTTGACATGAGTCCCCCCCCTAAGACACAACTTTGACATGAGTCCCCCCCAAGGCAGAACTTTGACATCAGTCCCCTCCCCAAGGCACGACTTTGACATGAGTCCCCCCCCAAGGCACAACTTTGACATCAGTCCCCCCAAGGCACAACTTTGACATCAGTCCCCCCCTAAGACACAACTTTGACATGAGTCCCCCCAAGGCAGAACTTTGACATGAGTCCCCCCAAGGCAGAACTTTGACATGAGTCCCCTCCCCAAGGCACGACTTTGACATGAGTCCCCCCAAGCCACAGCTTTGACATGAGTCCCCCCTAAGACAACTTTGACATGAGTCCCCCCAAGGCACAACTTTGACATCAGTCCCCTCCCCAAGGCACGACTTTGACATGAGTCCCCCCCAAGGTACATCTTTGACATGAGTCCCCCCAAGGCACAACTTTGACATGAGTCCCCTCCCCAAGGTACAACTTTGACATGAATCCCCCCAAGGCACATGAGTCCCCCCTAAGGCACAGCTTTGACATGAGTCCCCCCAAGGTACAACTTTGGCATGAGTCCCCCCAAGGCACATGAGTCCCCCCAAGGCACAACTTTGACATGAGTCCCCCCCCAAGGTACAACTTTGACATGAGTCCCCCCCAAGGTACAACATTGACATGAGTCTCCCTAAGGCACAACTTTGACATGAGTCCCCCCCCAAGGAACAACTTTGACATGAGTCCCCCCCAAGGCACAACTTTGACATGAGTCCCCTTAAGGCACAATTTTATTTTTTATTTTTTTTTATGTATGCATGCTTTTTTTTAAAAAATTTTTATTCAACTGTTTCGGCTCCAGTGACAATGTTCTTTAACATTATGTATATTTCTCAAAGTGTATAAGGAAGTTATGTGGTGCCCACATCAGATTTTTTGATAAGTCATTTCTGGTTATTGATCAATTTTAATCCTTTAATATTATGTCTCAGCTGGTTTATTATCACGTCACAATAGTTTTAAAATATGCAAAAGTAAAAAAATATAATTTCCGATGCATAAAGGCTAATTGTAACATAGGACTTGTTTGAATATTTCTTTCTTTCTTTCTTTTTCTTTCATTTTTTTTTTTTTTTTTTTTAAGAATTTAACTTCATAAATGTAATAGTGTAATAGTAAGTAGTGTAATAGTGTAATAGTGTAATAAGGACACAATTTCCTTTATGATATAATATTGCGTTTTCCTAAAGTGGCAATACCTTACTGAGCTCTACAAAGAATTTTCAACTTAAGCACATATTTAAGAATTTTTGCATCGTCTTTTTCTCAACGTTTTTCAAAACTCACTAACAATTGTTTTGAACTAATTATGCTTACTATTATTTACTAAATTAATATTTTCTGATTATTCACAATCTTTTTCCGGAAATACTACCTAAAAGTTTATTTTTGGATTGTTAATGTGTAGAGCAAGACATATTAAAAAATAGGCTTTTCTTTCTTCTGTTTCTTTTTTCTTTTTTCTTTTTTTTTTTTTTTTTAACTTATTAAAAAGCTCATATTTTTTCTTCATCACTATTTTTTTTCCTTACACATATCTTATAAACAGTTGTCACTCAGTACAAAACATTAAAACAAAAAATAATAATAATAAAATAAAATAAAAATATTTTGTCTTTTTACATAATAATAAACTGGTGCATATTTGAAACAATTACAGTAATATTAAATGAATGCATATAATATAATTATATCATATTACTTTAACCTAATATAAATATTAACTAGTATGTTGTGGTCACCACAAGACTTTCTTCTATATTTTCCTCTACATATTCACTCAGTGACGATATTAAAAAAAAAAAAAAAATCGATAAATTTGTTTTAAATTATCACAGACTTATAGTTCAATCATTCGTTTTAAAGGTATTGACGAGATCTTTCGAAAAATACTCATCTTGAAAATTTACCCTTACGGGGAGTACTTCTATCCCCAGGGGGAAGTGATGCCCCCACATGCATAGAAATTATTTCCTAGTTAACTACTTCTATTATCAATAATTCATATTAATTTTACAATCATAAGTAAAAAATAGCTCTAATTAAGTACATTTATACCAAATTTTGTCCTATACTGCCATGAAAAAAATTTAGAAAAAATGCGATCGCAGCGCCACCTGTTGAGTGATTGATCCCCAAATGTAATCAGCACCAGTTTATATCGGGGACCAACTAAATACCAAGTTTGGTTAAATTTCGTGGGAAAAAAATACACTTTTTTTTCTAAGTTTTTTTTTTAATGAAAAGTAAAAAAAAAATCGATAACTTTGTTTTAAATTATCACAGATTTAAAATTCAACCATTGCTTTTAAAGGTATTCACGAGACCTTTCGAAATAGACCCATCTTGAAACTTTACCCCCACCGGGGGGTACTTCCCCCCCCAGAGGGGAAACGATGCCCTCACATGCACATTTTTTTTTTCCTAGTTAACTTCTACTATTATCAATAATTCATATTAATTTTATAGTCACACGTTTAATATAACTCTCATTATGCACATTTATACGAAATTTTGTCCTATACTGCCATGTTAAAAGTTTTCAAAAAATGCGATCATAGTAGCATAAAAACTAAACTACAAAATTAACCTTAATAAAATAAATTAATAGATTAGAACAAGGTAAATATATCGAAGTGAACGGTAAATAGCCTATTAGGCGGGGATTTCATTCTGTCACTGTGTCAAGCGTTTGGTCAAATTCATTTCTCTTTACATGATAATCATGTTAAGAGAATGTCCTGCACTAGAAATTTATGAGAACATATACAGTCGAACCTCGTTAATGTGAACACTGTTAGCGTGAATTACTTTTAACATGAACTCTTTCCACACCCCCCCATCAAAATGAAGATTAGTTTAGTTATATGAAGATTAGCTACTGATAGAATGAACTACTCATAACATGAACAGATTTTTATCCCCTTTGAGATTCGCGTTAACGAGGTTCAACTGTATATGATGGGGAACTGAGCAGAGTCCACCTCTGCCAACTAGTTTATAAATAGTATGTGTATAATAGTATGTGTTTATATATATATATATATATATATATATATATATATCATATATATATATACATATATATATATATATATATATATATATGCCATGAACCAGTATGAGAATTTTACAATATTTGTTTTTCATAATGCACTTAGTAGTTTATTTTATTTATTTATTTATTTATTTATTAATATTGAAATGTTTTATTATGTATGATCGCATTGAAATTCGTATAAATATTTGCTTTAGATGTATTATGATGTATATTAAAATAGAAATTTTATTACGCTAACTTTCTTTTTAAATTTTCAAGGAAATATATACATTTTTTCAATAATGTATCTATAATTTAATATTCTTGCACATAATTTATACATTTCCATCTCACAATACAGATAAAAAATACTACTGAAATAAGTAATTAACTTCATTTTTATAATAAGATATTTTATCTTAATTCATAGAATATTTCAATAAAAAAAGTTAATTATTAAATGTCTTTGACGAACAAAATTTATGAAACTATTATATTATATTTTATACATTTCTGCATTGGTTTCTACTCTGAATATTTTGATTTTCTACGTAAGTAGATTACCTCCTGCAGTATATATCTCTCAAAGCATTTACACATTACGTATTATTTTAGGAAAACAATTTATTGTTATTAAAATCAGAGGGGAAAATTTACATTCTTTATTGTAAAGAAACAAATAGTTGATCATATGCCTAAAATCCAGAAAGACAAATTTCATTAATATTTCATTCACGTCATTGTGCACGCGTTAAAAAAAAAAGTTCATTATAATTTTCCTTTAATTTTGCATTTTCTTTTCAATTTTGAAGCTTGATGCTGTGCCGTTCAAATTGTTATAATAATTTTTTTTAAATAATCAAAAAAAAAAAAAATAAATAAATAAATAAATAAATAAATTAATTAAAACTAAATATTTATATTGACATAACTGTCTTTTTACTTTCTTCTATATGTAATACAGAGAAAGTATTGGATTCGTGAAAATTTTCGACCTCCGCTTTCTGATGGATTTACACGTTTTGGGATGTCCTGAATTGATAGTTTTAGAAAATGTCTGTCTGTCGGTATGACTTTTTTGTGGATGTTGTATCTCACGAACCAATGAATGTAATTTAACCAAACTTGGTATTTAGTTGCACCCTGACATAAACTGGTGCTGATTAGATTTGGAGATCAATCGCTCTACAGGTGGCGCAGTATATTTCCAATTAAACAATCCTCAAAATGCATATTTATATAGAAAATTTTCAATTTTGCTATGTTTTTAAAATCTTAAATTACGAATAACTTAAGAAATTTTCTTATTAAAATACTCAATCATGTCCCAACAAGTATCATAAATGTTATTTTGGTTTTGTCTGATATATTTATGATTTCAAAATGAACGTTTATGCTCAATTTTGCTCTATTCTGCCATGTTAAGTAATTCGTAAATTTCCAATGATTTACGAAATTTTTATATTGGAAAATTCATATTCAATGATATTCATGCCAGTATCTTAAATAATATTTCAAAAGTGGTCTGACACCTTTCGGATGAAAATATCCCTCAAAATTGACGTTTGTGTAAAATTTTACCCTATTGTTAAGAAATTCGTAAATTTCCAATAACTTGCGAAATTTTGTAAGTAACGTGTTTATAATTACCGATGTTCATTCCGGCATCAAGACTGATATTTTAAAACTTGTCTGCCATTTTTACAGTAAAAATTGTCTATTGAATGTACGTTTAAGTGAAATTTTGCGTTATTCTCCCACGTTAAGGAAATCGTAAATTTCTAATAACTAACGAGATTTTTTAATTCGAATGTTGCAAATGAATAGGGTTCTTGCCAGTGTCGAAAGTAATATTTTAAAACAGATATGACTTCTCTTCGACAATTTGTTCTTGATATATCGTGTACACAGATTAACAAACTAACGCACTAACGGACTAACAAACTAACAGACACCCTACAGACGGACACCATACAAATTTTGTTGGTTTTTGGATTCCTCACACCTGAAAACGTGTAAAAAAAGTCGAATGACCGAGGTCGAAAATTTTAACGATTATCTAAGTTCCTCATACCTATAGTATGATAGGGAACTAGTAAAAAAAAAAAAAAATAAACTGAAAAAAAAAAGACATTTATTTTCCCACGGAAATAAGCAAATTTATAAAACGCTATTTTTATGTTTATCTTAGAAAATTACGCAAAATATTTCCCCGAAGTATAATTGCTATGCAGTTTACATATTTTTAGGTATCAAACCATTTCTATTTCAGTAATATGCTCGACATATCAGGTTTGTAAGAAAATGTTTGACGATAGTTACTGTATCAAATTTTGAAGCTTACGTAAAATGTGAAACAAAGAATAAAAGGATCCTCTTAAAATGCATCATTAAAAGTTAAAAAGCAGAAACTTCTAAAGGTTTACTGTTTCTTCATTAGTTGCCAAAAGGTACTACTTTGAAGGTTAAAAAATATAAAACTAGATTCCTAATAATCTGTTGCTAAGCTACGGCGGTAGTATGATTTAAAAAAGTAAAATGTTTTGTTTAATTTAAATAACATGTGCATTTCAAAATTTCACTTTCGAACAAATGTAGTCATATTACCTATATTAGGTTATTAATGAGGAAGTATGTGAATTATTTTTAAACCACTTTGTTGAAAATATAGCTTACTTTTATAAATAATCGTAACGTCACATTTAGACGCTCAATCAAACTTTTGCAATGCTTATCTCGATTCTTTTTTTATTTCATTAGTTTGAATAATATGGCATTTTTCTGCTCGATTACCTTATGAGATATGAAAATATTTTAGAAGAGTTGTTTTATAATTCCAAGATAAATGGCAGCTCAGCCTAAAATAGGATTAATCCTATTTTATTAAAATCTGAAATTAAATACCTGAAAGCATTGCAATTGACAAAGGTTAGGACCCTTCCATTATAGACAAAACTATTCAAAAATTACAACTCTCTCGTATTTCGTCTACTAAATCAGTCTCTTCTAATATCAGTATTATTTTACCCTATTTTCCTAAATCCTGTCAAATCATAGCTAAAATTCTCAAACAATATGATTTTAAAATAATTTTTTCGCCTTCCAATAAACTCACCTTTTCTCAGTTAAAATATCCCATTCATATGCATAATTCTTGGGGCATTTATAGTATTTCCTGTCAGTGTGGTGTATCATATTGCCACAAAGTCAGCTTTCTTTACAGCCGGCGTGGCGTAGAGGTATGTCTCTGGACTGTCACCCAGACGGCCTCAGTTCGATTCCAGCCGGGGGCAAGTAAATTTAAAGACTCTAAAAATTATTTCTAAATTCTTATAATTATCTTTTCATATTTAATTTCCTATTCTAGCAGTTTCTAGAATATTCTAACTTATGTTAATCTTGTATTCTGGAATATTCGAATATTGTATATAAGCAACTTGTTCCTCAGTTTGTGGATGTTCTCAGCCGAGTGTAGCTGTGTTACAAGTTTGTTCTACTAATAAACTACGTTTGTTACTTAACTTCGAGTGTTCACTTTGACTCTTCACGACATCTGTGTGACATTTTGGTGGAGGCGCCGGGTAAATAAACCTTGCGAACGTAGATAACAGTGATAATCTTCGCAGAAGTCTCCGTTAAAGAGGACAATCTCCCGAGTACGGACTTTATTTTCCAGAGAGCAAAAAGAAGAAAACGAAAATGCCAGAAACCAAAGTGCCAGAAGAGACCAAGCCCGTCGTATTGACTCCTACCTACCAGCAACCAAGGATCCCATCGACCTTCCGAGGAGTGCCTGGAGAAGACCCTCTGAAATGGCTTAAAGAATACGATCGAGTGGCTAAATTTAACAAATGGGATGACATGATGTGCTTAGCCAATGTGTATTTCTTCCTTGATGGTACGGCAAAGCAATGGTACGTAAAAAATGAAGATACACTGAATTCCTGGGAGGTGTTCAAGAAGGAATTGAGCGGCCTTTTCGGTGACAGACAAAAGTATACCAGGAAGGCGGAAGAACAACTGAAGTAGAGAGCACAGCGGTCAGGAGAGAGTAAACAGTCCTATATGCAGAGTGACTTAGGTCTGTGCCAGGAAATTAATCCTTCAATGCCCGAAGTCGAAAAAGTGTCTCACCTAATGAAAGGCATTGCAGAGGACATTTATCAGACCTTGCTGACGAAAAAAAGCAGCACCACAACTGATTTCATTAAATGGTGCAACTACATCGAGGATATGAAGCAGAAGAGGGTTGGACGACAAAGATTCGAGAGGCTTCCGAACGTCGTACCAGTAGCAGCCACGGAGGAGGAACCAGATTTGGTATCCCTTGTCCGCCATATCGTACAGGAGGAAATCCATCGACTGATCAACCAGACGAAAGAACCTTCAGAGTCATGTTCGCCATTCCTAGAAGAAATCGTTCAAGACGAAGTTTAAAGGGCTCTAGCCCCCGTTTCAGCGACACCAACCAAAGCTCCACGACGACCGACATATGCCACTGTAACCAGGGAATCCAGAGTTCCTATCCAGAGATCACCCACGCAGCCGAGAAAAACTGACCTTTGGAGAACAGCTGACAACAGACCAGTCTGCTTCCACTGTGGACGTCCTGGACATGTTGTGCGTTATTACCGAGAGAGAAAGGCTATTTTCGGCAGTTATCGACGCCGCCGACAGAACCCCGACGACATTGACGCAGAAGAAGAACTTCACCGACCAAGCTTCACTCGCCGTTCAACTTTTAGTCCAACTAGAGGCCGATCTCCAACACGCCGTTTGAGATCACTGTCGCCATATCGTCGACCAAGTCGATCTCCAAGCCGCAATAGTGAGGAAAACTAAACGGAGCGACCTTCCAAGGAGGTAAGGTCGCATGTAATCAAAATCCTCCGTCGGCCGCAAAGATGACTGGTAACCAACTAGACGTAATTGTGGATAAAAAGCCGGTACGAGCCTTAGTGGATTCTGGAGCCTCATTTTCTGTCGTCTCCGATAAGTATCGTCGATCTCTAAAGAAGGTTCTGTTTTCTGAAGCCAAGAATGTTATGCTCAAAGTCGCAGATGGAAATTTTGTCCGGCCGATGGGAAGATGTGTTTTACGTATTCTCATAAATAGCAGAGAGTTGCCATTTGAATTCATTGTTTTGCTGCATTGTAGTCATGACATAATCCTTGGATGGGACTTTTTAGAAGCTTCCAAAGCCGTGATAGACTGTGGACAGAGTGAACTATTTTTAGAAGACGTTTGCCAAGACCTCGCTGCGATGGATGCCTGGAAGTTGTACGCCAAAAGAGACTACACTCTCAAGCCCCAATCTTTAATTAAAATAGAAGTTTCAGGATGCCAAGTACGAAGAGACGTAAATGTCGTCATAGATGGCAATAAACATCTGCTCTTCGAGAAGAATTTCGCTATACCGTCCATGCTATCCTTATACCGTAACAGGCAAAGTGAAATCTGGGTCGCCAGCCTCCAGTCCAGGAATCAAGTTCTTCCGAAAGGAATGTGCTTAGGCCTAGCCGAACCCCTGAATGAAGGACATTTATGTGCGATTGCCGACACGACGAATGGCCAGGATACACGAGACACGTCAAACTCACCGATGGACTGCTCCCGGATGTTGTCTCCCGAGTTGAGCAACGAACAAAAAGCCAAGCTAGCTGAACTGCTTCGAGAGTTTTCCGGAATTTTCGAGAAGACTGACAAGTCGACAGCCTCACAGACGAATGTGAAACACAGGATTAATACAGGTGATCATACTCCAAACAGCCAACGAGCCTACCGAGTATCATCGACTGAAAGAGGCGTAATTCGTGAGGAAGTTCAGAAAATACTTGATAAATGTATCATACAGCGATCTGCAAGTCCCTGGTCATCACCCGTGGTGCTCGTTAGGAAAAAAGATGGAAGCTGGCGTTTTTGCGTAGATTGCCGGAAGCTCAATAAGATCACGAAAAAGGATGTCTATCCTCTACCTCGTATCGACGATACGCTAGACTGTTTGAAAGGCGCCAAGTTCTTTTCTTCCATGGACCTCTGTTCTGGCTATTGGCAGATAGAAGTAGACGAGCTGAAGAATCAAGGCAGCTAGCCCGAGTGCGAACTCTGAAAGCCCAAGATAAAGACCGTCGACGTTACGACTCCAGACACCGACTGGTTTCTTATGCTCCTGGAGATCTCGTATGGGTGTATACTCTAGTCCGGAAAATCGGCCTCTCCGAAAAGCTTTTAAGGAGGTATTTTGGACCATATCAGGTTTTACGTCGTTTATCAGACGTCACCTATGAGGTGCAATATTTTGATCTTGCCTCGCGAAGAAGAAAACCAAGAGACGTTGTCCATGTACTACGTATGAAACCCTACCATGATCCGGACAAGCAGATTGAGAACACAAAAAAACAGGATGATGTTGTTCCTTCTAAAACGGACGGTACTTACAAGGGACCCATGACGCGTTCGAGGACTAGAGCTTCAACCCAGAAGTCCTAAAACAGCGAGACGCTGTTCTTTGAAAGGAGGGCAATGCCACAAAGTCAGCTTTCTTTACAGCCGGCGTGGCGTAGAGGTATGTCTCTGGACTGTCACCCAGACGGCCTCAGTTCGATTCCAGCCGGGGGCAAGTAAATTTAAAGACTCTAAAAATTATTTCTAAATTCTTATAATTATCTTTGCATATTTAATTTCCTATTCTAGCAGTTTCTAGAATATTCTAACTTATGTTAATCTTGTATTTTGGAATATTCGAATATTGTATATAAGCAACTTGTTCCTCAGTTTGTGGATGTTCTCAGCCGAGTGTAGCTGTGTTACAAGTTTGTTCTACTAATAAACTACGTTTGTTACTTAACTTCGAGTGTTCACTTTGACTCTTCACGACATCTGTGTGACAATACATTGGCCAAACTAAACGCAGTCTTAAATTACGTCTCAAAGAACATATGAATTGCGTCCGCAAACAAGAAACCAATAAATCGACTATTTCTAAACATTGCTGGGAGGAAAATCATAATTTTAAATTTAATTCAGCTAAAATAATTTGCAGACCTAAATCCATTCATGAACTCGATTTCTTTGAAGCTTTTCATATTTATAAAAATTTTAAAAACCTTGTAAATTGTGATTTCGTTGTTCCCTATTTGTCTGATTGTTGGAAATTTTACATTCTGATCACATTTCCTTAAATTTTCTATTGTTTACACAGCTAACATTCCTAAATTCCTATTGGCCACTCTTCCCACCTTTTCCGTAATTCTATTGGTTGAACTAAATTCGGTCCCTATCCTATATATACGAGCACTTCTCCAGATTCAGAATTATTTTTGCACTGAAGACGGTACGCTTAAGGCTACCTAAACAGCTGTATGCATCTCAAATATTTTTCTTTGGTGTTTCTGACGTAGTAGTTTATTCGGGTACCATATAGATCATTGTGTGCTACTACTTCTTAGTTTTGTATTATCAAATATATTAATTTTTAAAATTTCCCTGTTATACATACAAACGTTAATTTAAATCTAAAACTTTATTATCTACATGTTAATTAAAAAAAATGAAACTGGGTTATTCGGAAGGCTACTCAGGATAATTTGTGTGGAACTACTAGGTTATTGGTCCAAAACCCATATTTGGCAGTTTTCTTTTTTTTTTTTAAAGACCATATGTCGAAATGCAGTTTTCGAAAATGCGGTTTTCGAGCCATAGATCACAAACGTAAGCAAATTAAAAATGCTTTTTTCAAAAGGGCGTTTATTTTGAAATGCACGGAAAAACCCCATTTCTTAAGATTAATAAAACAAGCATTTACAAATAAGCCACTTCACAATGCATTAAAGGAAAAATGCATGAAATTTTGACTGCAGCGTTTATTAATATGCATATATATATATATATATGTTACCGTGAAAGACCGAAATCTGAAGAATGTCAACATTCACATTGTCTCTTGGTGTACGTCCGAAATATTTGCTAAATATTCATATTTCTCACTTACACCGGCGAATATCGATAGTCACCATGCACTGATGGTGAATGTTGAATAAAAATATTTTTGTTGCGTTTTTAAATCATACTTTATTATTAAAACATATTATGATATAGGTCAAAATAGGAGAAAACTTAAGTAATAGCACATATAGATAAACTGCTAAACTTTAAACGAACAGTGCATTCTAACTGAGAACAATAAAATCGTTTTTAAATCATACTTAATTATTAAAACTAGTTATGATGTATATCAAAATAGGAGAAAGCTTAAGTAATCGAGTTACGTGCTTTCTCAGATGCATACACAGCGGGGTTAGGTGCGTTCAGTCATTTTATTATTTTGGTTTTTACGTGCTTGATAGTGTTTGCTGCGGAAGCGTAGTAGGGGTGTTCAGTGATTTTTTTTTTTTTTTTTTTTTTTTTTGTGTGTGTGTGTATGGTTTTCATGTGCGTCGTAGTGTTTGCTCGGAATCGAGTTACATTCGGTTTCAGATTCATGCACGGCGAGGTTCGGGTGTCCAGTTATAGTGCGTGACGCCTCCTCGTGACACCCTTCCGAAACACATGATCTTAATCGCGCCAGAAGATAGGATTTGACGTGTTAGACTGGCGATATCAGCTTCTCATTTCGACCCCCACAAAAACATGTCTGTGATTCTCGACATACACCGGTGATGGTCCGAATATATAAGAATATAATAAAATATTTCGGACATACACCAAACGCTTATGTGAATGTTGACATTCTCCGATTTCAGACATTTACATTATTATATAATGAAAAATATATTATCACAAGAAAATCTGTAACAACTTGAACTGAAATTTGACAGTGAACTTATTTTAAAAATATCGTGAATAAATTAGCTAACCAACTCGACCTGTCATCCTGTTTCAAAATGGCAGCCACTTGAAAATGCGAAACTGTCATAAAAAACGTATTTTTGAACCGATTTATTTGAAACAATCAATATGTAAATTGCCCATAGCAAGCTCTCGACCATGTTTATTAATCAGCTTGATCACCTATCTTTTTTTTTCCAAATTGGCATCTATTGGAAATTAGAAATTCACATAAAAAGCAAAAAATCAAATTTCTTATCTTACTGAATCAGAAAACTTTTTTAAGCTACTGAAATATCCATGTCACATTTGCTTTCAGAACTTGAAAAAATAACAATTAATAATGAAAATATATTCACTAAATGAAGTCTTTTTATTTGTTAATTTTAAGAAAGATTATTAATATAAATATAATAATATCATATACAATATCCAGGATATTACTCCTGCTTATAAAGGAACATAATAACATTATTTTCCATACAAACTCTACTTTTATAAGCGTATAATAAATCAGATGTTGTGTTCATCGCCAGTTTTCCTGGGTTTGTGATGAAAGGCTGCTTTATTCTTGTTATTCTATGAATTTCTCGCTACTGTGCTGTAAATTATTTATAACTTACAGAGGCAAAAAAGAAGCACGCTCTTCAGTAAGAACTCGGATCGTATAACAAATGGCTCTCAAATAATGGAAAAAAAAACATCTCAGTCATAAATTTTGATATTTCTTTGACTATAAATAATCGATATTTCGAAATATTATGTTGAAATCATGGTTTGTTTTTTTAATAAATATTTTACGAAAGATAATATACACACACACGCACACATATATATATATATATGAATAGAAAATCTAATTAACTGTTAAAAAATGTACTGTTGTATGTATCAGAAACTGTTTGTTGATACAATACAATATGTGCTAGAAGAAATGTATATAATGGTAATGAAGTGGGTGTTTTCATTTTTTTTTTATTAATTTTGCATGCATATGTTTGTAAGCGCTGTCACACTCATGTTAAAATGTATACGTATGCATGCCTAAAAAATAAATCTACATTTTGCCACAATATATAGATACTCAAAAGTACACTCATACGAACGCGCACATACATACATACGCACATACATACATACGCACATACATACATACGCACAAACACACCCACATCTAAACACATAAACAACGTCAAATTATTTATTTTTTTAATATTATTAATGCGGAATTAAAAATGATGATTAATATCTTTATCGTTTTTATTGGCATACTAAACGCATACATATATATTTAACAAAATAAATAAATAAATAAAAATTCTTGAAAAATATTAACATGAGATTGACAAAACAACCGATTTTCTTCACGAGCTTGTCAAATCACCCAGAATGCAAATCATAATATATTGTATTTTTCACCACATTTTAGTATAATTTAGTATTAAAAATGAATTTAAAAACTGTTTAACCACTTGTAAAATTTATATTAGTAAAATTACAAATTACATAATAAATATGTATATATCTAATTTAAAGAAGCTAATGCTTGAACAGTTTCCCCATAACCCACTAATGCTTATTAAAATAATTTATTCTGCTCTTTTTTCATACGAACTCTAACACTTTAAATACGTACAATTATGAAACCGCAAAACAATTTTATGACCCAATATTTAAGGTAAGTTATGTCATATAATTATTATTTAAGATTCTATATGTTTAATAGAGGATTTTAGAAACTTCTGTTAATTTTAGTTATTTCTGATTTAATTATTTATGTTAACTTCTGTTAATGACATTTGTATGAAGATATTTATACGCTTTTATTTAGCTTGGAATGTCACTTATTTTTGTGTGATTAATATATAAGAACTGAATTTTTTACCCGTTTCCTATCATCCGATTGAGTTCAAATTGTGCATACATATTTACCTCGAACGACAATACATGCTCAAGTGGTAACAGAGAAAGAAATGGGGGTTTGGAGGCCCTGTGCCCTAACTCCATTTCACACACTTTTTTTCAAAGTTCAAACACTTCCTATCATCTAAACGAGCTAATATTTTGCATGCACGATCTTCATTAACATTCCTTGGTATACATAATCTTCCTTGGCATACACGTGTTTTCCTTGCCTACTCTAAATCGGTTCTAGGTCCCTTGTGTTTGCATTTGTGCCTTAAAATTTCCATTCGTATCCTAATTGGACAAAAAGTTGCACTGTATGGGAATTATCCTAACTCCCATATCATGTAATGTGCCACAAATAGCCACTTACCAACATAAAGAATTATTTAGATGTATAAATAAAAGAGATGGGTTTGTGGTAAAGCATTTCTTCCTTCCGTTATTTTTTTTTATGTGGATGGGAATATGGATGCTTTTAAACAATAAAGCAATAAAACTAACACTACAATAAGAAGGAGAAACAAGAGGTTTTGTACCACCCCACGGACAGAAGAGATGTTTCTAAAGAGAAGAAATGGATATGATGATCCAGGGATGCTATGCTGTAAAACCATCGTGCGGACCTTGGAGGTGAGGACAGAAAATTCAAAGAAAAGAGTGCGGTAAATTTCTAATGAGATTCTTAGCTATTGATGGGGAAGCAATCTACCAATAAAAATAAATAAATAAAAATAAAAAAGAAAGTTTCAGCTCCTCTCAATGAGTCTAAAAATATGACGCTTGAAGATCCCCCTGAATCTCTCTCGCTAAGCAGTTTTGAAGAATGTTAAAAAAAGAAGAAGAAATATGAAATTTCATCTAAGTTGAATTTGAAGTTTTTACTTAATAACTTAGTTAATTAAAATGATAGAAATTTCTAAGTAGTAAAAATGCCTTCCTTGAAGTCGTCGGAATATATTGATATATCTTGTGACGTGGAGAACCCTGCCCTCCGCGAGAAGTTGCTGTCGTAAACAAAAAAAATTGGACGCCATTTTTTTTTTTTTTTTTTTTTAAATATAGAGAAATAAATAGACATGTAAACATTTTACTTTTATACAAGCATCATCTTGATATTAAATATTTCAATGCTTAATTTATATAATTTGAACTAATTTAACAAATTTCAATTAAAGGTTAATTCGGATTCTTTGAATTATTTATAAACTTTTGTGATTTATGGCGTCTTGAGGAGGTAATAGAACAGTCACACACACATACATACACTCTGATTTCTATGGTGTAGACATTCACTATGCGAACACATATGAAAAATAAAATATGTAAATTTTAAAATATCACGCATTAGTATACATTTACATAAAACAAAAAAAATAAAATAAAATAAAATAAAATAAAATAAATAAAATAAATAAATAAATAAAAATAATAATAAGAGAGCTGTGAAAGTTTCTTTTTTTCTTTTCTTTTTTTCTTTTCTTTTGTACTTATAGAATATATTACCGGTAAATGCAATATGTTTTTGTGTAAGACAGTTTTGCTTTTCTGTGACTATTTTTATCATTTAAAATATACTGTAAAAATAGTAAAAATATAAACAGATGTCTATTTAGCATGCACGTACCCGATATAAAATGTAAATTTACATTAAAATAGCATTTTTTCTCTGAGAGATATAAGGGTGGTATTATGTGTTACACAAATCTTTTCCGGTGAAAATCGACTGGTGTTTACCACAGCCAACGTACAGTGTATATAATATTTTCCTAACATATTTTATTTTTTACTTTTATTTATTCTGTTTTATTGTAAGGAAAATAAAGAATAAATTTGAAAAAAAAAATCTACCGATCAAACATTTCAGAATTTTTAATTTTATGCATTTCTGATATTACCCAATATAAAAAAAAAGAAGTTAATTTGATAAGCTTACTGCAGTTGATGAAATGTTTGAACATTAATAAGGCAATTACAGCTCAAATTTCTCTCTGGACTAAATTGGTAATAAATCATATATATAAAAAATATAAATATTTTAGTTGTTATATCTAGTTTATATATGTTATAAATATTTTAAATGAAATTACAATAAAATATATATCTAATAAAGTATATACGTCTAAGATATATCTAATAAATTATAAATGTGTGTGTGTGTGTGTATGCGTGTTTTTTAACAGTTTTAAAATGATATATATTAAAATATTTATATCTTATAAAAAAGTTTTACTTATTCAACTATCATTATTCAAACACATTACGAAAACAACATTAAAATAATAATAATAATAACATAAACATTTACATTACTATCAATATTTGATAAAGAAATTTCTGTTCTAGAAATTATTTAAAAATTTCATCTAAAATATTAAATTATGTAGTTAAAAAGTAACAAGTAATTAAAAATTTAAAATTTAAGCTACGCTATTACTTTAGAATATTTTAAAGTTATACCCATAAACATGGCTATAAAAACGAATAAAAGAAAACAAAAATAGTACTATAAATAATTTGCTATCATATAAAACAGGGAAACAAAAATCCAAGTATTATCATGTTTTCATACCAATTCAATAAAATTTATAAAAAAGATCTAATATTAACAGAAAAATTCAGTTTTAAGTCAATTTTTCTATAGAGCAAGTATATCATACTTCAAAGTTTTTTTTAAATTCCTGTGTGATTTTTCCATTCAATATAAGATATTACAAACAAGATTTGTCTTTGCGTGTTTAACTCTGTTTTCAAGTGGATTTCAAAATTCACTACTTAAACATTCTATAAGTTAGATTGAAAGTTATTTTGTCTTCGACATTTCCCATGACGTTTAACTATTTCATAAATCAAAATACCTATAAAAATACCTAATATAAGTTCATAGGAATCACTGATACAAATTGAAAATTAATTCAATTTTAATGAAGAATTTTACAAGATTATTAGCTTTACTGCAATGCATTAAAAATAATCTGGTGTGTCACCCACACGACTTTCTCTTACCCGGAAATTTAATACTATAAATACAGGTTGCAGATTAAGAGGTAAGATAACGAGTATTGTTATGTAAACCTGTGTTAAACAATTCATATTAGGCTTCTGAAGAGTTTTATATGATAATTAGTTGTGTGAGGGGGGACTACTGCCCCCCTCAACCCCCCGTTTCATTAATGCACCTACATTTATATAGAATTTAATTCGGTTATTAAAAATTATTCTGTTTTTAAAAAATAATTTATTAATATTATAATTAAAAAAAAATATATCTTTTATGATAATGCGGACGATTTCCATATTAGAGAAGTAGTATAACACCAAATATCTAAAAAAAAGCCCACTTTATTCTCAAAATTAAAAAAAAAAAAAAAGCGATTTTTTTTTCTTTTTTTTTTTTTTCCGTTAAAAGTTAAAAAAAATCGATAACTTTGTTTTAAATTATCGCATATCGATGGTTCAACCATTCGTTTTAAAGGTATTGGCGAGCTCTTTTGAAAGATACCCATCATGAAAATTTAATCCCCTCGAGGGGAGACTTCCCCCCCAAGGGGTGATGCGAGGCTCCTACATACACAAAATTTTTTCTCCAGTTAACTATCTCTATTACAAAAAATATATATTCGTTTCATTTGGTTTAGTGCAGTCTATAGAGGTTAAACTCTACTTACCTGCAATTTCCCCCATAGACGTAATGTATTAGAATTCTCTTGATTGTCCCTGTACACGAACCATTTGCTTGATCTTAACGAAAAGCTTACTGTAGCATCCCTATATGATACACATTTAGAATACCAAGTTTGAACTTTCTGCGATAATTTGTTTTTGAGGTATGCTGATAACAGACACACACACACACAGAGACGCACACACAGACGCACACACACAGACGCACACACACACAGACAGACACACAGACATACACACAGACATACACACTGATATACACACAGACCATTTGCTAAAAACATGATTTTCGTATTCAGGGTACCTCAAAACGTGTAAATATAACAAAATATAGTATTCGAAAATTTGACCCAAAATCAATACTTTCTCTACCTTATGGGTAAGAGAAAGTAAAAAAAAAAAAAAAGCACACTTTATTTTTTAAAGATTACACAAACGTATTTTGATGATATAGAAAAAAATGAAAGTTTTTAAGTCAATTTCAGATTTAAAGCTTTACTAAAAATATTTAAGATTTTATTTAAAAAATCGGTAACTGTTTGCAAAATTCAATAAGGCTACGCTATTAAAAATTCTATGTAAAAGAACAAACTTTTGACTATTAAATTCTATTCATAATTTTATGGATATACAATAGTTTCCTGTAATTTTCTTTCAAAAGTAATTTTGATGTTACATGATTCATAATATTTGCCTCAGAGATTTGAAACTTTTAGAATAGCTCAGAACACGATGACAACGAAACACCTCGAAGACCGATTTTCGAATTTCTGATTACTTTTAGTTTAATTAATTAAAATATGAAAATAATAACCTCCTAATAGCTTTAAAATTAGCCTTTTAAATACTAGCTATAATTTAAATGTTGCTAAAATAAATTTACGATTTTATTTTCTTTCGACATAAAAATAAATGCATTTAATTAAACGTGAACTTTTAAAAATTATAAAAAGTTAAATTAGGCATCTCAAAAAAAATTGACGTCATTACAACTTTAAAAATTTTCTGCACATTAATAAAGTGCTAATGTAGTTCATGATGCTAATATATGTTATCCTAAAAGGATTAATATTTTATTTTTAAAACAACGCTTTTTATATCGCTTTCAACTCGCTATCTTGTTTGTCCAGTACAAATCTTGCAGTAGAATTTCAGCTAACTTCCGGACAAGCTAGACATTTGAAACTTTTAGAATAGTTCAAACACGATGGCAATGCATTTGTAATTATTCGGGCAATGTGTAACGTTTATATGATTTCACAGAAAATTTAAAAACATGGTATATAAAAAGTTCTTTTTATCTTGTAATTATTTCATTGAAAATGAGCTAAAAATTTCTCGTATGCAAGAAATATTGCAGCATAGCTGCATCAACTATTGTTCGGTATGCACACAAATTAAATCATCTTTTTTTTTTTTTTTTTTTTTTTTTTTCAAAATATCGATTTCACAAATCACGTTAAATGCATTTGTATATTACAATATCTATGATACTTCTTTCTTGTAAAATGTTAAAATTGCAGCACTACAACGCAATTTTTCAACCGATATGCACTCAAATTGACGAGGCAGAGCATTAATGCCAAAAATCATAGTTATGTTTGTTCTTGTTTCTGCGGAGGCCATTCCTCCAACTTTTTTTTTACCCTTTTCTGCAATTATTTTTACAGGTTTCTGCACTGTTTCTACTGCAGTCTCATCAATATTCCATACGTCATTTGATTGTAACAACTTATTAGCTTCCAATACAGACGCTAAATTATTGAAAAATAGTTCTACATTGTGTTTATTAAAGCTTGTATTTCTGCTCAAACTTGTTGCTTCAGGAACTCGAATGGAAATTGAACTATAGGATGCATAAATTTAATCAGCCATTTTTTTTTTTTTTTTTTTTTTTTTTTTTTGTTAACCAATTTTCTGGAATATTTATGTCATTTCTAATAGCAAACTCATATGCTAAATTTCGCAATTCTGTAGGACTACTTGTATAAAACATATTCGCAGATTGTTTGGAGTATTGGCACAATTTCATCTCCTGTTTAGGTGTGAATATCATGCGTAATTTTTTATATTCAGTATTTCCTTCCATATTAGTACTCTTTTTTTTTATTCATATATCTATGAAGTGACCTTCTATTCATATTAAACAGTTCTTGGGCTTTTAAACTGCACCTACCAGAATTTACTTCTGATGCAGCCCTCTCATTTCCTTTTAAAGTAGCTTTAGCTTTTTCAGTACGCCTTTTGTAATTTCGCATCACTTTTCCTGAAATATAAAAACCTGCATTAAAAATTATGCCGGGGCAAGTAGTGACACTGGGCTTCCTACACTTCGTCCCAACTAGCCTCGCGTTACCCGATTTCGAACTTTATTCATTAGTGTCCGAAAGGATGTCATGATTAACAAATGAAATGCATACAATAACAGCTCAAAATATAAATATTCATAAAATGTTAGGGAAGTTTACATACCTCATAATACCTTGTGGCAATGATGATTCCAACGTAGCTCAAAAAATTTACTTTTGCATTAGAAAATACGATGAATAATTTTATCTCGAAACAACGCAACGCTATACTTAAAATCATAAGACAACCAACCTGTTCTCTCACATGACACGGCAGGTGCTGCTACATATCGCTTCAGTCAGGATGTTCTATGGAACTACTTGCCCTTAGCACCACTAACCACACTATCCCCTGCTAAAGTTGCATCAATGGCATTATAAAAATGCTATGTTTGACATTCAACAACGTGTGTTGCATCAAGACAAAATTTCATCCAATAATTTTCGAAAGGTATTGTTATTGACGGATGCTGCTGCTTCTAATATATTGTGCTTTAATTCCTCCATAATTGTACCGTAATAACATACTTTCCACAGTACATCCTGAGGATGTCTTTGGGATGTCCGTTCACCTAAGGATTTTTTGAGAATGCCTTCAAGAGAAAATATACTGTTAGGATAGATAACATAGAAGTACCGACTGAGCTGGGTTACGATTACCTATAAACGTTGAGAAGATAAAACACAGAATTTCACACGCAGTGATAGATGGTGTTGGACATTGTTAACATTTATAATACCATTAATGAAATTTCAGTATATTGTGAGCGACTGTTATTTGTTCCATTACTTTTCTATGTTTCCATTGAAACAAATTACGGTTAGGACAAAATAATTCTTTTGTATGTATATTGTATAATTTAAAAACATGTTCCTTTTATGCCAAGCGCGTGATCTAGGTGATATTGATATAATATTAAACCATTATTTTATATTATATATTATTACATTCTCTGTTTATTAACTTCTTACATTTTTACAATATTAAATTTTCAATGAAATATATCTTTTAAACCTATTTTTATTAAACGATATCTTTTCCAAATGTGAAACGATAGAATTTAAATCGTGAATAAATCTTCGTCACATTTAATTTATCCCAGCATATACGCCTATATTAGTTTTAGAAATAAAAAACATTACTGGATATTGTCAAAAAATTTATTTATTATTTTAATATTAAAAGTACGTAGCACAATAAGTATATTATATTTTCGGCTTATTTCTCAAAATATTAGACTAGTAGCATGAAAAAAATTTTTAAATAAGTTTAATATCTATATATATAAATCCGCTATCCTATAAAGATATTTTATCTTTGTCTTTTAATACAATAATAAAGGTAGAATAGAATATGTTTCTATATTATATATATATATATATATATATGTTGCGACTTTTACTTATTCGATTATTAGATTAGTATATGTCATAAAACAAATACGTTAATAGTTTTATACTAATACTTCAAAAAAAAAAAAAAAAAAGCATTTTTCATTATAAATTTTTCATTATAGCTATCTAAAATTCAGATGGGCATATAAAAAAAGTCTGTTTTTTTCTTTTCTTTTTTTTACTATACATTTTGAAAATATAACTAAATTTAAAAGTAATTTTTGATTCGGCTGTCTTTGATTTTTGTCTGCCCGCCCAATTTTTATTTTTAGTAAATTAAATTACACTGACATTAATAGATACGTTTTATTAAAATATTTTCCTGTTACGTACGGTATTAAAACATTTGATGTTTATTTGTTGGTGCAGACACGCAAATTAGTTCTAATAAAATCATATCAGAAAATAATAAGTGTAAAGTTTATAGTTTAGTTAATCAAACACAACGTATTAATGCATTATAGTACATTGGATTAATTCTTGCCACACATTTTGTTAACACAAAACTTTTTCAAGTCGAAAAACTAGTATGTTGTGGCCACCACATGACTTTCTTCTATATTTTCCTATACAAATTCACTCACTAAAAATAATTTATAAAAATTATTATTTAAAAAAATTATCTTCCATGATAATGAAGACGATTTCCATATTAGAGAAGTAGTATAACAGTAAATATATATATATATATATATAAAATCGATTTTATAATCAATATTACATAAAAAAAAAAAAAAAAAAAAATATGTTTTTGTTAAAAGTGAAAAAAATTCGATAACTTTATTTTAAATTATCGCAGATCGAAAGTTCAACCATTAGTTTTAAAGGTATTGGCGAGCTCTTTTGAAAGATACCAATCATGAAAATTTACTTTCCTCGAGGGGGGACTTCCCCCCAGGGGAGTGGCGAGGCTCCTACACATAGAAACTTTTTTTTTTCCAGTTGAATATCTCTATTATAAATAATTCTTGTAAATTTCATAACGATTACTAAAAAATAATTCTCTTTATGCACATTTATACAAAATTTTGTCCTATATCACCATGTTAAAAATTTAGAAAAAGCAACGTAACCTGCAAGACAATTTTTATCAAATGTTGATAGGCACTAATTTATGTCAAGGTGCAACTACATACCCATTTGTATGAAATTCTATGCAGTAGTTCCTGAGATGCAGTTGCCACAAAATTTTGTCACACTCACACAGACTGACAGACAGACAGATAGACATTTTTTAAAAATGGTCAAATCGTGTTCTACAGATCTCAAAACATGTAAATTCATCAAAAACCCGAGGTCGAAAATTTTTACGAATCCAATACTTTCTTCTATTTGATATAGAAGAAAGTAAAAATAGTATTTATTCTTAAAGTGATTTTTTTTTTTTGTTGTTGTTGTTTTTGTTTTTGCTAAAAAAAAAAAAAAAAAAAAAAAAAAAAAAAATGTATAAAGCAAAGGAAACAAAAAAAAAAAAAAAAAAAAAAAAAAAAAAAAGTAAGAAAAAAAAATAATCAGTAGCATTTTTATCCATATGTACAATTTAAAATATAGGTGCTTAAAAATAAGTATATATTGTCTCAAAATAGCCCCGGAACAATATATACTTAAATTTGAAAACCCATGTACTCATTTTTGAGTACATTGACATGTAAAACGTGGGGATATTGAGATTCGTATTGGTCAATCCCATTTTGAGCATAACAATATACTCAAAAATGAGTACATGGGTTTGCAAATTAAGCATATATTGCTTCGGGGGCATTTTGAGACAACATATACTTATTTTTAAGAACTTTTGTTTTACAGTGTAGACATTGTAATTATATAATTTCACTATATAGGATGCTGAATCAAATATGAACCAGAATATCTTTCGTGTGATAGCAAATGCGCCAGGAAGTGCAAATGCCCAACTGCTGAGTGTGGTAGGTGGTGATGTCACGTGACTAACAAAACTCCAGTAAAACAATTTTTCCTAACGTTTCAGTTGGTGTCACAACGAGTGAGAAAGAATTTCATCCACATGTTGTATAACGTAATATTATGAAATTTCTCACACTTGTAGGCATTAAACCAGTGGAAATCATTCGAAGAAAAGAAACACAGTTTGGAGAGATTGGGCTGAAGAAAAGCAAATTGTGCAAAATGCATAAAAAATTCCATTGTGCTTGTGATAATATTTCGGGACCTCAAAGGAGTTTTGCATGACGATATTTTCCTATTACGTCCTGCAGTTGAAGGTACCGACAACTGTGAGCTCTTGCATGAGAGACATCTTGCATATCAGGGAAAAAACCTATCAAAATTCCAATCAGAAACGAAATTCTTCTTCACAAGGATTCCCGTCCTCGCATCCCACACAGACAAACGGAAAGTTAGAGAAAATTCACTTGGCAACAATTGAACAACTTTTCTACAAGCATGAGCTATCCATGTATAACTATCTGATATTTAGCCCGCTGAAAAAAAGCACTAGGATATGATCGCTGCAACGACGATTATAAGTGTTGAGGCTTTCGTGATAATTAGCTGCAAACGCACCCTGATTTTTTATACTAATATTGCCATTAATATATATATATATATATATATATATATATATATATATACATATATATATATTGGAGAAAATGTATTAAAAAAATGAGATGATTAACTAAAAAAAAAAAACAGTATGCAACAACGTTCTTGTATCTTGTAACAAAAAAAAAAAAAAAAAAAAAGGTTATTGTTTGATTTACTTTTGTATTTAATATACAACTTTTATCTCAAGTAATAAAACTATAAATATTTCATTTTCTAAATAATCATTATATTTGTTTGTTATATTTTGTATTGTTTATGAAAAAAAACGTATACAGGCAAAAAAAAAATCTGGTGTGACCACACGACTTTCATTACCCACTATTACACGTATGATACGCATTTTTTTAAATAATATGGTCAGAAGACATAAAATTGACCTAATGAAGTAAAAACCTAAAATATTTTCTGTAAGAGAAGCTTGATATACATGTAAAGACACATAAAACACAGCTTACATATCGAGTTAAAAAATAAGAAAATAACAGAAAAAATGGTTGTTATCTTTTAAAACACCAATTTCCGATATCTAAAACTCACCTAACTAAGCAAGATGGCTGCTAGTTTTCCTCTAATACCCGCGTAATACATGAGAAATGATATATCAAATGGATTTATGTAACAATTTTCAAGAAAATCGTTAGCATATTCAATTATTGGCCTGAAAACAATAATTACATACAAAAGGATATTTAAAATTGAGTAAATATGGCGAGTTTGAAAACAATCCGTGCAGACGTTTTTAAAGGAACGAACTTGCGATACCTGAAATTAAGCTATGTATACAGAGCGCCTATCAATTTTCCTGAACTAACCATTTATATCATTCGAAAGAGCATCTAATTGTGTGTTTATATATGAAATTTAAAGAAAATCGTTAGAGCCTTTTTTAAGATACGGACTTACGTTCCCACTTCCGGTATGCGACGTCCCACTTCCGGCTTTCCAATTTTCACGAAAATTTGGAAAATTCATCTGTACACCAGTCCTGTTTCAATTCTGAAGTTTCGTAGTTCTATCATAATTAATTTCGGAGAAATGATAGCCAGAAGGTTCCGCACATACATACTCACACACACACACACTTAATGACCAATTGCGAAAAACTACATTTTTGGACTCAGGAGACCTTAAAACGCGTAAATCAGGTGAAAACCCGCGTCAAATTTTTTGACCGAATACAATACTTCCATTACCCACGGTAGTCGGGAAATGGAAGTAATATATATAATGTAATATGCATAAATAAAATATAAGACGCATTAGAGATTCTTATAATAACAAGATTGTTGTATTGCGGTTAGAAATTATATTAATTAATTAAATAAAGGAAAATATTTTTACATCATATTTATTCATAAAATTTATAGTGCATCGTTAAATCATTAAAATACTTTTAATAGCAAATATTTGAAAGGAGGTAAAAAAAAAAAAAGGCACAAGTAACCACTTCACAGCGAAATTCCTTAATAAGGTAAAATAAAGTTTTAATGTTTATTTTCCTTTGAGAAACACACAGTTTTTTTTTAAATTCCAAACTATATATTTAAGCTGCTTACGTATATTGAGTTTCATTAAGAATTCAATAATTGCTTGCGACAATAGGAAAGATTAAAATAAATCTCTTTGACGTCAGTTCATTAAAAAAATATGCAGAGGCAGAAATTGGAAAGGAAAGGGAAGAGTAAATTTATCAAGTGTCTCTTTTTACTGAATAATTTATTGCTTTAATCTAAAGCTCGAAATTATATCATTAGTTTCTTTTATTATTATTATTATTATTACTATTTGAATAAATAGTTTCTTGCATCGAACAATGTAGTGCTACAATAAATGAATTTTGCACTTATTTATTTCAAGAGATAGGGAAAAAAATGCCTTAAAATTTATTACTTCCAATATAAATGATACACCTTACAAAATAGAAAAAAAGAAGAAAAAAAAAGTGGTTGACATAATTATTGACACTGACTTATTACACGTACTTATTGCATCGTTCAAAATTAAATATACCTTACTTTCATGATCACACAATGGATAAACAGAAGAACAGAGAGGAAGACAGAAAAAATCATTAAATTCATAATTTCTCTAAAACCTTCTTAGAAACTGTGAAAATCACTTAATATAAATGAAAATACATTTCCAGTAAATTCCACTTGTAGCCATTAATATATCTGTATATTTTAATGTAGCCCTGTAAATATTAACGGCCCTCTTCACTTACCGTGGCCGGAAGCTCGAGCCAATGTTATTCTATGGGAAAATTTTCTTTACAAATAACTTATTAACTAATACATATTTTTAAATTCTGTTTTCACATCCAGAAAATTCCCAATTGTTAAATTGACGGATTTTTTTCAAAAATATATTTTTTAAATTTTTAATATTTTATTTCGAACTTGCAAAATGAAAAAAATTCATATATTGAAAATTCGTATTTTGCAGCTTCAGAATAAAATATAAAAAATTAAAACAATAATTTTTTTAAAAAAGTCCGTCAATTTAACAGCTGGTAATTTTTAGAATGTGAAAACAGTATTTAAAAATATGTATTAATTAAAAAGTTATTTGTAAAGAAAAAAATTCCCATAGAATAACATTAGATTCGGCTTCCGGCGGCTGTGAGTGAAGAGGGCCCTTAATGCTGAACATACGACACTCTATATTTGAACTCATTGTCTTAGTTGTTTTGGGTTTCCTTGTGCACAAAGTAGAGGCGGTATGGACATCAATACTAATAGGGGATATTTCAGAGTGAAACTAAATAATACATATCATTAAAAAAAAGAAAAAAAAATCTTAAAATAATTACTAGAACTAGAGGCAGCCAGATGGACAGTCACACGAGCAAAAATACAGATAGATAGACAGATTCAAATCATAATTACTCTTGAACAATGTTAAAATTTTTTTTTAAAAAGCTTATAAAAATACAAATGCAAATACAGAGGTCCCAGTTGTATTCCTTAACTTATCTGAATATTTAAGTGTAGTCTTGTAAATCTAACGTTAAATAAACCGCACTGTATAGAAGAGTTTTTTTTTTTTTTTTTTTTTTGTGTGTGTGTGTGTGTGTGTGTGTGTGTGCATATGAGTAATAAATATCAATTTCATTATAATATTTACAAAATTTACGGTATTAATAGATGTTTTATAGAAATATCTTTCATAGAACGCAATGTTTTGGAATATGCACAAGTCAGAGGAAGTATTTACTCCATTTTCAGTAGGGAATATCCCATAGTAAACTTGAATAACATATATGAGTTTCGTGAAACTCCATGAATATTTATGGGAGATAGCGTACGTATCAAACACACGGACTTACGGGCAGAAGTCAAACCGATGTTTTAAACATTTTTTAACTTTGCTGGAAAATATTAATTAAAGTGTCATAACACATGAATATTTACAGAAAGAATTTTGTAATATTACATAAACATCTTTACTAAATAAATTACTAATTAGTGCTGAGTTTAGTAGTTATAAATAAAAAAAAAAAAAAAAATATGTGTAATTTTATTCTTTTAAAAGGTAAAGTATGATTTTTCAATATGATATAAAAAATAATTGTTACTAAAATCAAAGACATCTTTCACATCTTGAACCCCGAAGAAATAAAAACTAAAAAGCTGCTGTTTCGAAAACTGTGTGCTTTTCAGTTTTTTTCTCTTAAGCGTGGAAGATGTAAGAATTCTTTGATTTTAAAAATCCAGTGCCAAGTCTTCTTTAAATATTTGTTACAATATATTGCTTAAAAAAAAAAAAAAAAAAAAAAAAAAAAACATTGAAACTATTTTACTTATTTATTTTTATTTTTATTTTATTATATATATTTCCCTGGACACAAGCTAGGGATAGTTATAATACTAAAAACATCATTAAAATTACATAAAACATGCGGATATCTTAAAATAAAAATATATATTCTCAATATTTTTACAATTGTTTATGGAAACCGATTCATGTTACAGTACAATATTTTATATTTTAAATATTTAAAAATCATCACGTTTCGTAATAATATTTTACATTTTAATTACACTAAAAATCTACATTTTTCACCTCTCAATGAAGGATGCGCAGTCCCTGCCGATACGCAGTGCTTTTGTAGAATAAATCTATCCGTTCATCTCAACGTTTACTTTAGTGATGTTTTTACTGATGTGGAGCCTAAAATAAGGCTCGAAACGTATAAATATATGTTGCGTTTATTTTAGTGTTTTAATTGTATATTTTAATGTATATTAAAATTGCCTAGATTTTTTAGTGCAATTAAAATGTAATATAATGTTTTATATCATAAAAATATTGAAAAATGAAACATTTTTAATAATTGGTTTTTAATTTAAATTTTATTAATAATCTTTCTTCATTTTCTATTTTTTTTTCAACCGTTTTTATCTTCCTGCATTCTAAAAATTAATGCCTTAATTTAAAATTAAAGAATATCCTATAATAAATACACAACGTAAATATGATTTCTTTTAAGCATTGTCATTGTTAAGAGTAACAGTGTAACACTGTAGCGCGTATTTGTTTATGCTGTAAGTAAAAACTGATTTAAAAAGTAAATTCTAATCAGATTCTATTACAGTAAATTTTGAAAATTTTAAAACATTTGGGGGAGGGGGGGTGGGGTTAATAAAGAGATTTCCAATACTTAACAATAAAAGTTTGTCCGTAATATAGCTAATTAGCGGCTATTTCTATCACCATTTCTTATTGAAATTAAATAGTGATTTCAAAATTCCTTGTGTAATATCACTTTTTTTTAAACACAAATCCTGCAAAATATTGTGTGAAATGATAAAATATTAAACCGTTCACTCTAAAAATATATATAAGTTAGAGGCAAAAATATATTATTTTTTAGAGATTTATTTTATGTTCTGTTTACTTAAGAATTATTACTGCACTTTTCTAAAGCCGGTCTTCCGGCTATCTAAACGAAGCTATTTTTATAAAATCACAATATCAATCTACTCATTGTTTTTTTTTTTTTTCCCGTTTATTTATTAATAATTATTTTATTGTAAAGTATATTTATAAGGCAAACATATTTTTATTCGCAATAATAAAATAAATAAATAGATAAATAAATAAAATAGATTTTATGGAAAGAAATTAAAATTAAATTATGATATTCTGGTAAAGACTTTCTATAAGCCTCATTATACTAATCCTTCACCACGTATTATTGCCGAAACGTCAGTGCAGGTTTCCCTGTGGAGACATTTTGGGTTCCGTCTGTATGTCTGTCTGTTTGTCTATCTGTTTGTCTGTCGCACGATAGCGTCCGCAAAAATCACACTATTGACTTGTAATTTAGTACACATGTTCACAGGTCACAAGGAATTACCTGTATAGTTTTTGGTGAGTATTCCACTTGTAGTTCGTGTGCAGGAACTCGCCAGAGTTTTGCTTATCATTACGGCCAATGGACAGAATTTGTATGTACCGCAGTAATGGCCGCAAAAATACTCCGACTAACTTGCGAATTGGTACACATGTTAACGCTCTGTATAGAAATAGCTGTATAAATTTTTGTGTCTATATTGTTTATGTACTGTGTTCAGGGACACGCTAAAAAGTTTTTCTTATAATTACGGCCTATGGGCTGAATTTCAAATTTTAACATCGTTCCTCTACATTCAACAAAATGAAATTAGCGTACATTACTGAGATCTTAAACTTATGCTTTCTGCATAAAATATGTACTTAGGATTTCCAATTAATATATAGGCCTTTACAGAAGTTTTCCGACAATATCACGTAATCATCCAAATTATGACAAATTTCGAACTATTATTCATAAAAAAACGTAGAATAAGTTGAGTAGTTTTTACTGATGTATATAATATTTATAGTTCGTTTACAGAGACACACAAAAGAATTTCTTGACATTATTGCCGATAGACAAATCTTTATATAAGCGCATTTTAATGTGTTTATGCTGCATTCAACGTAATGAAATTAACATACATTATGAAGATGCATAAAAACATGTTTGCTCTAAAAAAGGGATAAGTATAGACTAAATGATTTATTTATGGGACCACACAAAAGAATTCGGATGACATTTTGTAATCATCCAAATGATGTCAAATTAGGAATAAATATTAATGAGTTATGATATATTAAATAGGTGTATTCTTTTTCAGTGCATATAATTACTGTGGTTCCTTTTCCGGGATACGTAAAAGAATTTCGTACTATTATGGTCAATAGTCGGTATTTCTTAAAAGTGTATTTTAACATGGTGAAGCCCCATTAAATACTATGGAATTTTATTAGAATTTTGAAAGCATGTTTTTTTTTTCTGTGGAAAAGTAGAATTGGTAATTAATTTACAGGGTTACACAAAATAATTCTGATATGCCATTTAATCACTTAGCATGAAATTTGGTACAAGTCCTTGCAAATAGTGCGTCGAGGCTCCCGATCTGCAGATCCACTAGTTTTAGGTTACATGATTTTTATTCCTGCAACAGTCGTCTATATCTTTAGGTTTTGGAGTCTGCTGTTTCTCAAATGTACAAGGCTTGCCTGTAGCCATATTTCCACGGAAATATGTATTCCACGTGCTTGTCTAGCAGTTTTTCTTTACACGCCAGATTGTATAGCTGTCTCGATCTACTTGTTTCTTATGTTTTCCTATCATTCTACATGCCAAGTCAATGCTTGAACAACGACTGGCTCAACATAATACCTGTTTTCTACCAAGACGAATTTTAGAAATTGTGGATGGGTTTGGCTATAGTATTAGAATTAAGGCCAATTGACTGCGCTTGGATCTTCGGCCAAGGGAGAATGCCCTCCTTTGGGAGTCTTTCTGAGGGGTCCTAGTCATTATTTACGTAATGTATGGAGAAACCCCTAGGGGTAGATATGAAAAAAATATATATATATACATCAAAATAACGCGTCTAAAACTTCTTTAATTCAAAACCAAGGTATACAAAGAAAATTATTAACAACCGTAGCGGCTACAGAATATATTAATTTCTCCATTTTTCTCAAATCAAAAGTAAATGTATTTTCGTTCATTTCACATTTTCACTATTTGTTATTTACATAATAAATTTGTATATAATAAATTTGCAAATGTATCCATAAAAATTATTCATTTTATACAATCTTCAAATTTATTACATTTTAATTACATTACAAATCGAAACTATATACATTGCAATATGCAATTTAAAATATTAAAATACACATAACATAAATTTAAATATTTAGAGCCTTATTACAGGCAGTAAAGAACATCAAAAGTAAACGACTTAATTTTTTATGACGGATAGAAATGCCCTTTTGCATTTAAAATTACCACTGTTAAACTAAAAAGAGGACAGTCAGTTCATAGTGATTCTGCTGCATCCAAAACAGTTAATAGATACTTATTGGTAACATATGCACCTAGGGCTACGTGTAAAGTTTTTTTAAACCTTCTATTTGTCATAATTTATTATTTTAGATGTTTATATTAATCCCAATTGGAAGTAATTAGTCCTAAAGATATGTACATATCAGTTTGATAATTAGGTCAAGGGCTCTGTTTTCGTCCACTGAAAAAAAAGGGTCTTAGGTACACGGGTCTCCCCTACATTAAAATACACAATTTAAAATATTAAAATACCGCATAACATAAATTTAAATGTTTAGAGACTTATTTCAGGATCCTCATAAGTAAAAATCATAAAAATTAAACGCTGAGAAGAACAATAGATTTTCTTTAGAAAAGTACAGCGTATTTAGCAGAGATTGCGCATGCCTCATTAAGCGGTGCAAATTGCTGTTTATTATACCAGCCTTCCAGGAAAAGTCTTCAATGATAATTCGAACAGTTAGATATGACTATTTTAGCATTGTTAAAATCAGGTACATGGTCGGTTTCTATGACATGCTGCACTATTTTAGAGCGAATATCGAGGGGGTTTTTTTTCCCTCTTATATTTGAGAATTCGAGTATGAAGGGAACAGCCAGTTTGACCTATATAAACAGAATTCCAAGATTTACAAGGAATATTATAAAAATCTCCTGTACAGGAAAAGGGGGGAGATAACAGGTTTAAAATTAAATAGGAAATTATGAATCTGAAATTGAGGTTTATAGAATACAGATATATTAACAGTGCGTAAAACTCTAGCAATAGATTAAGAAATTTTTCTATAGTATGGAACGGTAATGAAAGATTTAGGTGATTTGGAAGAATTAATGTCGTGATTATCAATGATAAAGTCGTATTCATTTAATTTTCTTTTAAGCCAGCGAGGGGGATAATTATTATGTTTTAAGTAAAAAAAAAATATTTTTCATTCTAATTGAGAAAGTTCTTCAGTGCTGCAAAAATGATTTAGCGCGGTGAAGTAAAGTATGGAAAACAGCAGACTTGTGTGAAGAGGGGTTCATTGAATTAAAATTTAAATATGGGCCTGAAAATGTAGGGTTCCTATATACAGAAATAATAAATTTAGTATGAGTACCAGAAAGCAAACGCTCAATTAAAATATCTAAGAAAGGGGGTTTATTATCTCCTTCTTGTTCTAAAGTAAATTGAATTGAAGTATTAACGAAATTAGCATAATTATGAATATTAGAAATATGTTGATTATCAGTGATAACAAAAATATCATCCATATATCTACGCCAAAAATAAATTTTTTCATGCAGATCAGAATTTATTTGATTTTCAATAAATTGCATGACAATTTCCGCAGTTCAAACTGAAATGGGCTAGCCCATAGCAGTGCCATTAATTTGTTGATAAAAATAATTATTAAAGTTAAAACAGTTTAAAGTTAAACAAAAAGAAATAAGTTCAATTAAAGCATCGGTATCTAAAAAAGTGTTGGGAGAAATATTATTGTAAATTTTATGGATAATTACATGCATTAGAGATAGGGATAAATGTGACTTAGTTTATCTTTTCACAACTATCCCTATCTCTTATGCATTGATAATCACGATATTAATTCTTCAAAATCACCTAAATCTTTCATTACGATTTAATACTATAGAAAAATTTCTAAATCAATTGCTAGAGTTTTATGCATTGTTAATATACCTGTATTCTATAAACCTCAATTTCAGATTCATATAATATCCTATCTAATTTTCAACCTGTTGTACTCCCCATTTTCCTGTACAGAAGTTTTTTATAATATTCCTTGTAAATCTTTGAGTTCTGTTTATATAGGTGAAACTGGCCGTTCCCTTCATACTCGAATTCTCGAATATAAAAGAAATTTCAAAAACCGTGATACTCGTTCTAAAATAGTGCAGCGTGCCATAGAAACCGACCATGTACTTGATTTTAACAATACAGTCGGTAACAAAAGCGTCCGAACACTAGCTAAAAATTCCTATGTAATAAAAGTACACTTCATACGGTTTTGTTAAGTAAATCCTTGTCGAATCCTGCTCTTAGTCAGTGTGAGAACATGATTCGATAAGGATTTATTTAGCAAAACCGTATGAAGTGTACTTTTTTTACATAGGAATTTTCGGCTAGTGTTCGGACACTTTTGTTATTGACTGTACTGAAATAGTCATATCAAACGAATTTTCCTGGAAGGCTGTTATAATAAACAGCATTTTTCACCGCTTAATGAGGCATGCGCAGTCCCTGCTGAATACACTGTACTTTTGTAAAGGAAATCTATTGTTCTTCTCAGCGTTTACTTTTGATGTTTTTTACTGATCAGGAGCCTGGAATAAGGCTCTAAACATTTAAATTAATGTTATGTGTATTTTAATATTTTAAATTATGTAGTATAATGCATATTATCTCGATTTTTAATGTAATTAAATTTAATATAATTGGACGAGACGTAATGATTTTTAAATATTTTCAATATGCAAATTTAATAATAATGTAAAAAGGTGCTAAAATGGAATCGTCAACGTTAATCTTAACAATTTTATAATTCATATATTAACCAATAAGTATCTATTAACTGTTTTGGATGCAGTAGAATCATTATGAACTGACTGTCCTCTCTTTAGTTTAACAGCGATAAGTTTAAATGCAAATGGGCATTCCTATGCGTCAGAAAACATTAAGTAGGTTGCGTTCCTCCAGTGGCCAAAAAGTTCTGCTTCATTATTTAGTAGATGGGAGATAATGGGTTCGAGCCCAATCTGTGCTTGTCGGACTATCTGAGAGGAGATTTCGGTGGTTTTCAAAGTAAATAACGGGAATAAGAATTTGGATCTCTAAGAAAGACCTGCCTCAGAGGGCACTAATTTCAGGCTTAGAACACCCATGTTGTCAATATATCTTAATATCTACAATATTTGGACTGGTTGCTGGATACATTGTTGTTTAAACGGAAGATGGCATTTGGGTATCATTTCCCCGCGACATAGTGTTTTGGTCGGCATTAAGCCCATAAAATTAAGTTGTGAATGTGGGCTATTTCATTTGATTTCATCTAATAACAGGGTTTGTACGGTTCTTGAACTTTCTTTATTTTCTCTACCATTAACTTCGTATATCAATTTGTGTTATAGGAAATGCGTATGAATTATGTATCTATTGGGAGTACAGATTAATTCGGTCCGTTTTTTTTTCGTTAAAAAAACATTTTATTTATTATCAAAATGAAAAAACATGTTATTCAAAGTATTGTCCATCGGTAGCCACAACTTTTGTCCACATTTCTGGCAATTTTCGGATTCCATCTCTGAAAAATGAGTCCTCTCTGGACGCAAACCATGAATCGAGCCATTCTTGAATTTCTTCGAAAGAAGTGAAGTGGTGTCCAGCCAAATCGTGATGCATCCGTCGGAACAACCAATAATCAGAAGGAGCAAGGTCTGGCGAATACGGCGGGTGGGGTAGGACCTCCCATTTCAACGTTTCCAAGTAATTTTTAACGACAATTGCCACATCGCTTTTCAACGTCGCGCGGTTTCAACTCGTATGGGACCCAATTTCCTTGCTTTTGAATCATTCCCATTTTTTTTAAGCGCACGGAAATTGCTTGCTGAGTGACTCCCAACGATCCTGCAAGCTCTTGTTGCGTTTGGCACGGATCTTGATCGAGCAATTCCTCCAATTCGGCGTCTTCGAACTTTTTCGGCTGGCCCGGGCGCTCATTGTCTTCGACACTAAAATCACCATTTTTGAAGCGTCGAAACCACTCTCTACATGATTTATCAGATGGCGCAGATTCACCATAAACTTCCACAAGCGATCGATGCGCTTCAGCGGCACTTTTCTTCCAATTAAAAAAGAAAATCAAAACTTCCCGCAAATGTTGTTTCTTTAGCACAAAACTCGACATATTGAATGCTCAAAAAACCAATGTTGTTGTATAAAACTCGAAGCTTCGTTGACTGAATATGGTTGACAAAGGTCAAACCTTTCTAACAATGCCAAAAACATCTATCATTATTCAGTAAACAAATCAGCCAGAGCCATCTATTGAAAACGGACCGAATTAATTTGTACTCCCAATATATATATCGTTTTAAAATGCTGAAAGTAAATTCCTTCAAAAAAAAGGCAGGTCCGTAAAAAATCTGAATAATTTATTAGGATTAAGAGGACAATTAGTTTCAATCTGGGTAAAAACGTCGTCGCCAGTTTTTGTATACCAGTTTTGTGTAACACAAAAATGAATTAGAAATACCAGTTCTATCATTTCAAATTTGGTACCAAATGAAAGAGGCGATTTTTCAAAATCCAGAGGTGCAAACAGTTTTTCAACTCTACAGTGAGATTTTTTAAAATTAACTAAAGTATGAAATTTAGGTGGCAAAATTTAGTTATACATTTTGTTAATTGTGATTTATTAACCTCGTTTGACATTGTTTTTATTTTTATTGGTTATCTTGTCTTTCTTAGCACTGCATTTTCGATAAACAGCGGTATGCAAGGGGGATAATGCTACTTGTTTAAATGATACATTTTAAGTTCTATTTTCATATATAAAATCTATTATATATATTTATATTTTTGGAAACTTTAAAGCTTGTTTAATTTACGAATGAAGAATCAAAAATTATCCTCATTTCTAACTGATGACTATTACGATTTTTTTTTAAATTTATATTAAAAATTAAATTGAAAGCTATCTATCTATATACCTCATTTTACCCATAATTTCGTTTGAAATCAACACTCCAAACTCATCATATATTGAAAGCTAAATAATAATACTAGTATTTCTATTAATATTTTTTTTTTCATTTTAAATAGTATTTTATATTTCTCAAGTTATAATAAAAGTTTTCATGACAAATAAATAAATATGTGTATTTTCATTTCTTTTAAACATGCAGCTAAAAAATACAAAGTAAATTAAAATTTTAAGCAAAATAGCTTCATTTGAAAATATTTTACTAGTATCATTTATAACTTCTTTACATAGCTTGTGCCTTTTTTGAAGCAAAAATTGAATGAGATTTGTATGAAATATATTAGTTTAAAGTAATTCGACAGATATTTTAAAAATTTGTAAAATGATGTCATCTGTATGGTGAACATGGAGATTTTATTTGACTTCAAGCAATATATTTTATATTTCTGTATTTGAAAAATTCTAAATCACTTTATATAACATCCTATTTTCAAATATGTGTTATATAACACTAGAATATCATACAAGATCGCGAAATAAAAAAATAAAAATAAAAGAAATATTTTTTGTCTTTTACAATTACAGACTGAAATGTTATCTCGATTTTGTGTATAGAAAGAATAAATATGTGAAATCTTATGCATCTGTTATAAAAAGCATCATTTCGTGCCCCACCCACGCAGAAAAAGTCAATTTTTAAAGTTAAATCGTGACGGATGCCACCATCTGCCACATTGCCATTATCACCCTCACGAGATTCGGTCGACATGGAAACGTATAATGTAGAATGATATGCTTGTCAAGTTTTATTTGAAAAAACATTTCCTCTTTGAACGATTAATGTGGCTCTTTAAAATTTTCTGCGACAATATTTTCGAACAAATAAAAAGTAAATTATAAATATTTTTTATATTTTTTAACTTTTAATTTTTATTGTATTATTAAAAAATACATTATTTCTTTACAAGTAATCGTAAACTATTTCCTTTAACTTAATTTACTTTATATACTTAATTTATTTTACACTGAATTCACATAAATTAGTGTGTAATCATCAAGAACAACAATCTCAGTTTTGTGCTGTTCTTTAGCAGTTTCTTTTTTTTTTTTTCTTTTTTTCGTGTGTGTATTTAATTAAATATACTTGATAGAGATTACAAAACTTTAAAAAATAACATGCTTAAATTCGTTATTATTTTTACTTTTTAATCTAAATTAAAATATTCACAGCTATAAAACCATTAAATCTCAAAGAGAACTAATAGAGATTCATGTATCAAAGGAATATAAACGTTCTTGGTTTAGACGAATTTAGAATCTTCCAGAAGCAGTGCATAATAGTTTGTATATAAATAAATAAATAAATATATATATATATATATATATATATAATGGGACAAAACTGATAAAGATTACAAAATTTTTAACTAACACAATAAAAATAACAAGGCATCCTCTCTGAGAAAGAAATATCTCAGAACCTTCCAATGTCTTTTAACAAATGAAAAAACAATGGCAAACTTCAACCTGATAACTTTATTTTAATCAAAATTAAAATACTTATAATAGCTTTAAAACCATTAAGTCTAAAGGTGCACAACTAGTAGTGTTTCATCTATCAAATAAATAAAATGATAATAATAATAAATTCTTAGCTTAGGCGATTGTAGAATATCCCAAAAATAGCACTTAATTGGCTTTTTTTTAATTTAAGTGAACAAAATTGATGTAGATTACAAAACTTTAAACAATAACAATAACAATTATAAGCTTAAACTTGCTATTTTTTTTTTTAATCAAAATCAAAATATTTGCAGCTTTAGAATCATTTAATTCCAAGGTACAAAAGTAGTAGCCTTTCATGTATCAAATAAAAGAAGCTCTTGAATTAGGCAGATGTAGAATCACGTAAAAGCAACACTTGCAATATTTCACGCGTTATTAGTTACACTGTTAAATATGTTATTCAATATTAACCATAATATCGTTATTTATAGAGGCTGCGTTAAATTAACTTTTATTTAAAATTTGTCGCATCCTTAATGTGTCGTGTACATTAAAAAAAACATGTTTCGAAGATATTGATAGTCAAATAACTGAGTGGGTATAAATTTTGCATAGGAAGAAAACAAATCATATATGCGTACACGTATGTATGCAGATAGACTGATTACTTAAGTTTCTTTATAAATTAAATCCCTAAATGTTTAGGATGTTCAGAAAACTGTTCCTTAAGAACTTCCTTCAACATAGTGTGAAATAATGTAATCAATATGATTTAAATATTTTATTTTTGCGCACTTGGGATTCGTGAATTGTAAGTAAATGAATGACAAGTCTTGCTGAGGCTTAAATGTTTAAGCATAAATTTCAGCTTATATAGCAGATGACAACATAAGAGTCACAGCATAAATTGTACAATAAGCATAACATACAGCTTTAGCTGCAATCAATAGCTAGGACTCAGTCAGCGAGAGCTCTTTCACATGAATGCCTTCGTATAACCTCGTACATTTCAAGAATTTTCTCGTACTTCGCAAAATGTTTGATTTAGATAATAGGAATTTTCTCGCGAAAATTTCAAAGAGTGATGGATTCTCCAACATGACGCCAAATTCACCGCCAAGGCCAATTCTTCCCGGGAAAAGCTTTTTAACGGATTTTTAATACTTTTATTATGAACGTTATAATTTCCTTTAATTTTTCTAAATATTTAAAATTTTAATGTTCATTCTTATATGCCACTGGAGTCCCACCAGCGGCCGAGCAGTTCTTCGCTCAAAGCTGGTAGACGTGAGGAGCCGGATTCGATTCCAGGTTGCGCTTGTCGGCCTACCGGTTTGGAGTTTTCCGTGGTTTTCCCTGAAACTGGCGTAAATACGGGCTATGACCCTTTAGAAAGACCACCACGGAAGGCAATCCCTCTCAGACATTGGATCCTAGTGCAGTCAATCGGTTTTAATCCCAAACATCAACCCTTTATATAACATTGTGGTTTCATATTTGTCTGTTTATGTTTCAAATGACTTGTACATCTAAAAACATTTTATTATGAAAAAGTCTTTCTATTTTCGACAGTTTTATAGTAAAATCTGAATAATAAATTTGTATTTAATGCCCTTATACCCCTGAGAAATTATTATAAACCTTATAATTAATACTACGGTTGTAAAAATGTCACAGTTCTTGTTTTATCGTGATGAAAGATGTGAAAAAAAAAAAATACAAAATTAGGATAAACTTACACAAAAAGAAGAAAAAAATATCTATGATTGAATTTTTGAACCCTTTGTTGTAAAAGTAATATAATTTATCATCCATTTAGATAGTATACTTAGAAAAAAAAAAATGAAAGCGAAATAAAAGTATTTTTCACTCGATTAATATTCGATAATTTTAAAAACACGTTAGCACTTAAATCAAGTAATGCATTAATCTCTCTAATCGTTTTAATTAAATTACTGTTTGTTATTTATATTTTTAAAAACATGAAATATTTATTTTCGTTAATACTTATTTTAATCCTTCTATGAAAGGACGCAAAATTAATTGATTTCAAATACTAAAGTTCATTAAAGTAGATACTTTTGAATACTTGACTACAATAGAGAAAAAAAAAACTTATTGGAATTTAAGCAAATTAAAATGTAATATATTATTTAATAATGTTTTCTCGTTATGTGCTAAAAAAATCCCGAAGAAATATAAATGAAAATAAATTCAAAATGTTCAAGCACAAAATAAGCTAAGACAATAAATGTTCTTAAGGAAATATCTTAAACGAGCATATATTAGACATTACATATATAGTAAATTTTAATCGATCATATTGGAGATGATTAAGTTTTTTCTAAATTGAATTATTATAAGGGGAAAAATATGAAAAATTTAAAAAGCATGCTTACTTGTCCGTTTATTTTAATACTAAAAATAAAAGAACAAAATTAGTTGTACGATTAGAAATTATTTTATGCAAATATCAAATTATCAAGATAATAATAATAATTATAATAATAAACAAATAAATAAATAAATAAATACAGTCATCATTATGAAATATTGATAATAAAAGATAATATTCGAGGATGATTTGGAATTTCCAAATTTCATATGTATACGAATAGAAGAGTGTTTAGTGGCCATTGAAATTATTAAGTTATTCGAACATTTCTTTGGTGTTTAACGCATTAGATATAATTTCATTAAAAAAAAAAAAAAAAAAAAAAAAAAAAAACATTTGTTTACGGAAAACATTTTTTCGTCTCCAACACATATTATGCTTTCGAATCATTTTACCAAAAAAATCTCCTCGTGATATCAGAAGTCAAGAGGTTCTACTCAAAAAACGGGCAGATGGAAGGTATCGGCTTTGAGACCAGATTTCAATCGTTAGTCTGGCCGTTCGGAGTTTTCAGTTGTTTTCTCCGAAACATCGCGTGAACATGGCTAGAAATTATTAAAAAGACGTTTTATACGGAGTATAACCAAATGCTTACACACCTAATATAAACAACTGGCCATGATTCCTATACCATCACCAATACATTTTACTTTTATGTGTATCTCGCCATCAACATTTGTTCTGATTTTGCTTTACTTTAAAATTAACCTAAAGTATGTTATTCCTAACAGATTTATCGACATTATTATAAATGATAAAGCTGTTTAAAATTTCAACAGAATACCATTGTCTTTCTTCTCTATCTATATTTATTGAAATTAAATTTGACAATTTGATGATTATTCCTTTCTAACCACATTGAGGTTTTAAGTTGGCTAATGATAAAATACTTTTCAATTATTGTGGTATATTAATGAACGATTAAAAGGACGTGTATGTGCTTGGTAGGGAGATCTGATAGGGCACAGGTACTCAAACTCTCCTAATGTTACAGCTAGTCGATGTTCCGTCACTATGGCGTCACAATCTATGCGACGTCAGTATGACGTTACCTTGACTAAGGCTCCTATATATACGAGCTGGCGCATCCGACATTTTTTTGCCTTAGGGTTGCCGCATGTACCCAGCGTGATAAACAAACGGCATCCATTGTTTCTACCGTCTTGCTCGTAATTTTAGTGAAATAAACTGCAATATGGGAGGTTGTTCAGCAATAAACTGCTGTAAACACTCCAGAAAAGGATACAAAATGTTTAGGTTTCCTTCGGATAATGCAAGAAGGAGAAAATGGGCTGAGAATTGTCGTCCAGATTCTTGGATCCCGGGACTTTATTGTTATTAATACTATCACTATTTCAAGTTTTATTGTTATTCACTTATACTTTTCTTTGCATTTCTGACATTTATAAAGTAAAAAATTTTAAAAAAAGTATTATTTAAATCTAAATATGTATTTTAATAACCATAAATTATTTTAAGAAACGCTTTTTTACTGTGTGTTTGTAGAGTCTTGGCGACGTTTTTTTGGTTCGCCAAAGTTGTCTTGTTTCCGTGTCCTGATAGTATTAGGTCGTTGAAAAAACTTTCCAATTTTAATTGGTACGCTCTTTTTTTCTTTCGCCTTTCAAATGTTATGAATTATTTAAGAAACAGAAACAGATTACTTGTGTTGCTTATCATTTTTGGTCGATTTTATTTTTAGATGAAAATTTCTTAAAACCACCAGTGAAGCGATAAAATCGCCAAGCGGAAATGCTGTCCTCTTACGAGGCAAAAAAATGGCGGTGATGCGCCGGCCTATTATTTATTTAAGGGGCTCTAACCTTGACTGATTGTGCTGTTGTGTGACTCACGGTTCCGAATAAATATAGAACAATTTTCGTTTCAGGCCAAATAAAATGCCTCGTTTTAATAAATTATATTTTCACCTTTATTTATTTTTTATTTTTTTTTTCCCCTTGTTTAGTTAGTTTTCACTGTTTGCGAATACGGCAGAATACTTCAATAAAACAAGATAATGTGTTAGAAGCACATTATATCGTATTATTGAAATCAACTTTTGCAGGGCAAAGCACTGTCTCAAAATTGCGAAATAGCTTTTAAATATATATATGATAGTAGTCTAAGCTTTTATTTATCTATTTATTTTTATTTTTATTTTATTTTATATTTATATATATATATATATATATATATATATGGAATGAATTAATTACTGGATAAGAGAGAGATGACAGGCGTGACGACTAGGCTTTCTTTCAGGAAATATCTTTATTGCTTCAGTATTTCTAAGTCGAGACAGGGTAAGGCGAATAAATTCTGAATCCGACACTCTGACGATCCACGCGGCGATGGGCGGCTCAAGCGGCGCCCCGAACCGCATAAATCTGTTGGGGAGGCCTGTAGCGCCTACGTAATTTCGGAGGAAGACTGCAGCGAAGAATTGTTTTACAAGTTAAAATCATGGCAATAAATGACCGTTTGTTTCATATTTGGGCTTTTATACCCAATTTTCTGAGCTGCTGATTGGTTCTTTAGATCGTCTGGGCTCTTAAAAGGAATTTCTGGGATTAATTAATATGCAGCTCAATGCAGCGACAGTTGCAAATTGCACTAACGTCAGTGAATTTCGACTTATAATTTCGTTCTTTTTCTGATTTCTGAGTTACAATGTCTTCCGCTGGAAAACAAATTTTAAAGGAACACTTATGAATTATTCGCGATTATAATTTCGATTAGCGATTTTTACACTTCCAATTTGGGTTTTTTACTAATTTAAAACTATTTATATTTATCCCTTTCATATACATATCTATCTATCTATCTTTTAAATAAAGTATAGTATCATGTATTTGGAATATCCAGTGAGGGAGCAAGGGTTGGTGAGTAAAATATACAAATTATGGAAAGTCGCTTATTTATTTATTTATTTATTTATTTTACTTTTTACAAATGCATTTAATCAGCTATAAAAATAGTCATGTATTAGAAAAGTGTCATGATTGTTTATAACTGATGTTATTAGTGTGTAAATATTTATTAATATTTAATAATTAATTTATTTGCTTGTAAATAATTTTGGGTTATTTAGAAAAGACCGTGTTTCAGCCCCTCCTCTATTATTTTATGTTATTTTTTTAAAAACTGACTCATTGCACTCACTTCGTTTATCTTTTACTTTAAATTTGACACCGACGGATTTTTCTCAAAAATTATGTGTTTCATCATGATATTCAATTTCTTTTAAGTATGTTGTGTATTTGTATGTGCATGTGTGTGTGTGTGTGTGTGTGTGTGTGTGTGTGTGTGTGTGTGTGTGTGTGTGTGTGTGTGTGTGTGTTATGATTAAGGATATTTGACTACGATAGAATTCTAGGCCTGAGAGGTGCTCTCCGTGGTAACCTTTTAAGGGTCCCTAACCAGTAGTTACGTAAGTTTAGGAGAAAAACCACGGAAAATTCCTAACGGCTAAGTCAACGAGCGACCTTAAATTGGACAAAAAACCTGTTAAACATTTTTTTACTATCATAATAACGATAAATTGCGTCTTTTTTTTTCTTTTTTTTCCCAACACGTTAGCATGTGCTGTTAAAAAACGACATTGTTTGTTAAAGGAATTGACAAAAAAAAAAAAAAAAAAAAAAAGGAAAAAGAAAAAAGATATCCTCTAAAAAATTAAAAAAAAAGCGTTAATGCCACCCTGTTTCCAAAATGGTCTTTTATCGCAAATAAATAAAATAAAATAAAATAAAATAAAATAAAGAAGTCAGAAAATGATCTGATACTGATTAGAAGAATCTTCCTTTCTATACCCGATTTAATGTTTTACTTATAAAGAATAATATTTCTCTGCAATTAATATTCAATATTGCATAACAAACAGAAGACATAACTTTGAAGTATACTGCCAAACTTGAAATTTCATGTAAAATAAAATAATAAATAAATAAATAAATAACATAGAAAATGAAAGGGTACAGAGTATCAGTTTTGCATGTTACATGCAAGCAATGTAGGAGTGTGAAGTAATACAAAATTCAGAAGGAATTCGAAGAAATATTTAGTTTTACTTATTGATGACTGTGCCTTCTCCATTTCTGAGTTTATTATTATTATTATTATTATTATTATTATTAATATATATATATATATATATATACATACATATATTATCATGAAATTTCAGTTAATATTAAGGATGTATACTTGAAAGTAACATCTGTCATTTTTTATGCAATACTGGAAATGAATTAGAGATATTATTATTGATATTTATTAAATCGTATATAGAGGGACTGATATTTCGAAAATTATCAAACCATTTTCTAATATATATATATATATATATATATATTGTGCATGTGTGTGTGTTAAAACCTCATTTTTGGAAGGTGGCAGTAGTAACTTTTTTTTTTCAGAGGTTTTTATTTATTTATTTATTATTTTTGTTATTATTATTATTTTTTTTTTCTGAACTTACATAATGTAAGGAATATATTGGGATCGTGAAAAAATTCAGCTATGAGATTTTGGTGTAGTTATATGTTTTGAAGTTTCTTGAACTAATTTTCACAGTTTTTACGGTAATGTGCATATATGTGCGTGTGTATGTATGTAGGTATATACGTGTGTAGTTGTGAAAGTATTTATATTTTTGAGTGGACATGATGTCGTCTAAACAAAGAGACACAAAAAAGTTTTTCTTTCTTTCTTATTACGGTCTATCGACTGCAATTTTAAACTATTTAAAGTGCGACAGGGCATGATCTCTTCCTTTAATTAGAATAAAATTAGGTGGGTATATTACAGGTCATCGTCGCATGAACCGTATTAGTTTTCATCAGTGCAGGTTTTACAACTAATTTTGTTTTAAATGAGGCTGAATATAATTATCTTACAATGCCATATATACACTCAAATTAACTGACTTTCTTTCTAAAAAAGTAAAATTATTCATAACGTGAATAACCTTTTGCTTTGTTATGTTACATTATGTTGCTAATGCATGAATGACGTGTATGTTAGTCATAATACATTTAAAGGAAAATGTAAAATAATTTACACATATCGCGTCGTATCGGTGCTAATTAAAAAAATTTCATTAAATTAATTTAGTCGAACCAAAAGCTGATATATGTTTTAAAATTTTTTTCACAGAATGTAATTTTCTGAAAATTACATGCTTATATTTTATACATATTTTTATTGATGCATAAAAGTATTATGATAAGCATTAGATTCAATAGAATACTTTTCTATTGCACAGACATTCGAAATTTTTGAGAAGTATTCTAACACTCTATGGTACTTCCCACTTATGCTTCTTTATTGGATGATTCGATCTTTCAAATTTGTTAAACGCCCGATAATGAATATTTTGAAACTAAAGTAGAATCACTATTCATTAATTTACTGTGATATTATTGTTAATGAAAAATAATTTAACATTATTGTTTTCTTTGTGGATGAGTTTGCTCAGTTCACTTTATTCAGAGCTGTTTTACATTTTTATTTCCATTATTCTGTATATTTACTTTATGTATAATTTCCTCCTTTTATTTTATTTTAATATAACTATTTATTTTAATTTTATTTATATGTTTGACATTTTCTTATGTTCAATGTATTATTTCTATTTATGCTTTTTTATGTGTTTTTATCTTTAGTTTTTGTCTCCCTTTTAATTCCTGGCTTTGGAATCATGTTTCCCTACTTATTGTGTTCCTCCAATTTGGCTTTTCTCTCTTCAATCTTGCTTCTGCATCCAAAATGTCACCACATCCTTTTTGCAATTGACGTATTAAGATTACAATATTTCTAAAAAAAAAAAAAAAAAAAAAAAAAAAAAAAAAAAGGCTACATGAATATTTATATATTGCATGCATATTTCTTTATTTTGTGAAAAAGGTTTTACTTTGTAATACCTCTGTTAAAATTGAATATAGTATGTTGAATAATTGTTCATATTGAAAAACAAAAATGTGATTTATTATTTTTGTATATTACAATTTTATTTTGTTTGTAGATCAAAATCGTATTTTAACATTATTGCTAAGAAATCATCATATTATATTTATAACAATTCTTAATACATTTTATGCTTACCATACATTTTTCTCAAAATGCATCCTTTCACACCAGTATATAAAAGCAGAAGTATACTTGTCATCAAATTTATTTTTTTTTTGCTTTTCGAATTATTATGCATGCTGTTTTCTTGCTGCATTCTGTTTTAAAATTACGAATTCCCTTTATAATATCGAATGTAATTAATTTCCGATTCACTGCATATTGAAAAATGTTAGAAATATAAGCCATAGTTTAAGATGTAAAACACTGAATTTTTCAGAAATTTTTAATCAAATTTTACATAAATAGTACATATTTCCTTTGCATTAATTTAATAAAGAAAATCCATTTCTGCTCTGTCCTGCGGGAGGCTTCGCCACCCCTCTTGTTTATTAAGCCCTACGGTGCTCAACCCGTCTATTCGCAGCTAAACGAATTAAAAGAAAAGGATGCTGTGGTAGTAATTTTTTTTTTTTTTTACTAAATTTTTTTTAGAGAAAAAGCAGTATATTTATCTAAAAAGTATTTTGAGTTATAAAATGTGTAGAAAAAATTCGATGTTTTGTATATTTGTAAAATATGACGCACTTATCCGTATTTTGTTAAAAGTTTTATATGATTGGAAGGAAAATGAAATGACCTTTCTGGTGATATGTACAATTAAGAAATGGAATCATCATTTTTTTTGTACAGGGCGATTCAAAATAGGGACGAGATAATGTAAGCCGGAAAAATCGGGAATTTGGGAGAGGAGAAAGAAGAAGGAAATTAAATATCTATTTTTTTAGAAGAAAAAGTTACATCGTTGGAATCGCAAAAAAAATTATTTTCGAATTGTGCAGATGTATTTCCTGTATTTTTATTGATTTGAATTTAAAATAATGCTTTTGGCGAAAGAGCTGAAAATGAGAGTTTCAGAAAAAAAACATGCGCACGTTTTACAAAAAAAATTCATAATTCGCGAAATTTTTACAATTGGATTTCAATTTTCTTTCGGATTTTCCTCCTTTTCTCGAGATCTTTTTTTTTTTTTTTTTTTTTTTTTTTAATAATTAATTTATCTTGAAAACGTTTTGAGTTATAAAGTGTTTAGTGAAAATTTTGACGTTATGACCGTATTTTGAACCGTAGTTTGAACCGTATTTTGTCAAAAGTTTTATACGGTCAAAAAGATTAAATACTTTTCTAAAAGTACCTTTTGTTAAAATATTGAACGATTAATCTTTCGTACAGCGCGATTCAAAAATATATAATCGAAAAAAGAGAGAAATCTAGTCTTATTATTATTATTATTTTAGTATAAAAAAAAGTCGTATTTTTTAACGTCAATTACACAGTTAGATTCGTAGATTGGCTGAGTCTTAACATCGTACTAGAACTGCACAATGGGTAATGCTACACCATTAGAATCAGGAATAAGCATTTTTTCAAACGATATATATATGTTTTTTTGCATGTCTGGATCCGTTAAAGAGGAATCCCTTTTAAAAAGCCATAAAATTTCATACATTTCTTTCTTCTGTCAGCAGAACACTTTCTGATGAAGGATCACTGACTTTTGGAGTAACTATTTCCAAGTTCGCAAGTAGAGTACCTTTACTCAAACAATATTTTTAATTTATAAGTTCGTTAATTAAGATGATAGAAATTTCTAACCAAGATAAACGTGTTTCGGGAATTATTTGGCAAGCATTGGTGACTTTTCCAACGCTCACAAATCTCTTGTTTGCGAGTAAATGCAGTCACAGTAAAAAAAAAAAAATAAAAATAAAAAATCGGACAATAGATGCAGTAACCTTTTAACCTTTTTTAATGTATAGAGAAACTAATTGCTTTAAGGAAGTAAAAGTTTTCTCTTATGACATGAATACACATTCATACATATATGTATATTGTCTATTGTTTATAGAGAAACGGTGGGGAAATATATAATAGTGGGAATAAAGGAATAACCTTATACCTTACCAGTATGGTGCTGCGATCTATATAAAGCCCGTCAAGCGCCTTCGCTAGCGGAAAATATGTACGGTAGTTCATCTTAAGTCAAGAAGAAGAGCAGTTTTTGTGTCCTTCAATTTCTTTGGTTTATCAGACTTTTTTTTTTTTTTTTAAGATAAATATTACAAATTCTGTAATATATTTACAAAGCTGTAAAATGAACGAAACTTAGTGTCATTTCCTGTAGGGAATTGAGTTAGTTAGTCATCTGATTCCCATGAATTTATTTCTACCAACAAGCTTTTAAACTTGACTTACTTTCCAAGATGGCGATTCATGCAATAATGGAATATGAAATATTCCATAGTATTTGCGATTTTTTGTAAAATTTGAATGTCGAACATTTTTCCAATGTTGTTTATTTTCAAGAATAACATCAAAATAATATATTGTATTGTAATTATTGTAAAAATACTACCCTATTCCATATTATTCTTTAAAGAAATATGTATTCCATATTTTCCTTTATAAATAATCTATATTATCCGCTTGGCCCATATTACCCAACAATAGCTTTTGTTTTCTTAACTAATAATTATGCATGTAAACTGTAAATTTTTAAACGTAAAACCAACTAAACACATTAACAACACTTGAAAATTCGCAACAGTCGAATACCCAGTGACCAAAATATTTCAGTTAATTAATGTGAGTTCAAACACATCTAGTATTCCATATTTACCTGCTTTCCTTTACTTAAATAAGTAACGTTACTGAATTTTTCTTTTCTTTCCTTTTTAATAAAACATTTAATTAGGTATAGATTATATAAATTGCTATTTAAGTAAAAATATGTAAATAATTTTTAAAAATATTTAAAAATTATTTTATAAGCTTAAAACTCAAAGCCTTTCCGAAACAAATCACTACTTTTTTTAAAAAAAATAAGGAACTTTAACAAATTACTAAAGAATCGACGGTGTATTGCACATTTTTTTGTTAAGTACCTAGCACTGTTTTAAAATTATTAATTAAAGTAATATTAAACTGAAAGGTACAAGCCCATCTAACAATATAAAATGTCCTGTGTACGGAATGCCACTTCTACGCTGACATATTTCACTTACTGCATTTTATTTCTTCATTTTTTGATATCATTCTCTGTTTTGTCTCAAACTTTATCGTTAATTACAATAAAAAATAATCAAATAATATTTCAGATTTTGCGTAAGCCTATTATAATATCCTGTTAATTATTTTTCATATCATTCAAAAATACATACGGAATATTTTTGTAACGCAGTAAATAAATTGTGCAAATGTAAATGCGTTATTCTTTGTACTAGAATAAACTAGTTGGCATACGTGGATTCTGCTCAGTTCTCCATCACATGCATGTTCTCATAAATTTCTTGTACAGGACATATTATATTCATGTTAAGAGAAATGAATTTGAACAAACGCTTGACACAGTGACAGAACGAAATCCTCGCCTTATAGGCTACCCACCATTCAGTTCGATATATTTATCTTATTCTAATCTATTAATTTATTTTATTGGGATCAATTTCATAGTTTATTTTCATGCTACTATTTCCAACGCAACTTCCCCAAAAATGCATATTTATATGAAATATCGCCCCATTTCGCTACGTTGATAAAATCTTAAATTTCGAGTAACTTACGAAATTTTCCTATTAGAATATTTGTAGTCAATCATGTTCATACAAGTATCATAAATGTTATTTTGAAATTATCTGATATAATTATGATCCTCAAAATGGACGTTTATGCTCGATTTTGCCTTATTCTGCCATTTTAAGTAAATTGTAAATTCCAAATAACTTATCAATTTTTTTAATTGGAAAATTCGTACTCTATGATATTCATGTCAGTATTCTAAATAATATTTCAAAAGTGGTCTGACATCTCTATGATGAAAATATCCCTCAAGATTGACGCTTGTGTAAAATGTTGCCCTATTCTGTTATGATAAGAAATTCATAAAACTCTAATAACTTACGAAATTTTTACATTGGAGAGACCATAGTCAATAATATTCATGCAATTATCCTAAATAATATTTCTAAAGTAGTCTGACATCTTTACCATGAAAATATCTCTCAAAAGTGACGTTTATGTGAAATTTTGTCCTATTCTGCGATGTTAAGTAATTCGTAAATATCCAATAACTTGCGAAATTTTTAAAGTAGCATGTTTATAGTAACTGATGTTCATTCCGGCATCAAAACTGATATTTTAAAACTGGTCTGACATTTTTTCAGCAAAAAGTTCTCATTTAATGCAAGTTCAAGTGAAATTTTGCCCTATTCTTCCATGTTAAGAAAATTGTAAATTTCTAATAACTTACGAAGTTTTTTAATTCGAATGTTTCAAATAAATAGGGTTCTTGCCAGTGTCGAATGTAATATTTTAATTCTGGTCTGACCTCTCTGCGATCATTTGTTCGTGAGATACCCTGTAAACAGACTAACAAACTAACAGACACCATACTAATTTTGTCATTTTTGAATTCCTCACACCTGAAAACGTGTAAAACAGTCAAAATCCGATGTCGAAAAATTTCACGATTACCTAAGTGCCCCATACCTATAGTATGATAGGGAACTAAAAACACAACTCTATATAAACACGCTTTTGCAATATATATATATATATAGATGTATGCACTGAAAAAAGAAAAGAGCCATAACATATTAACCTTAGCAAATGCAATATTCTAGTGCAGAGGATGAAAACATCAGAGTGAAACACCGTTTTATTAACCTGTAATAATAATAAAAATTTTCCTCTTCAACAGGTTGTAAAACCAGTCCTCACGGTGCAAAATGTTAAGTATGATGAATATAGTGCACTCAATTCATTTAATTTTTTCGCTTACAATATATGAATATAGGTGGCAACATCATAGTTAGTCAATATCCAAAATTCTATTAGAAAACAATAACTACCTACTTTATAATTTGCTTTAAATATCGAGACTTTTGCTTAGTAACAGATTTCATTCTTTCTAGCTGCATATGTTTTACCAAAAGGATATATTTTCAATTTTCATGTTACAAAAAATGTTTCAATAATAATTCCAATTACCATGCACAAATATAAATTCAATTATAAAATTTCAGAACGTGGTATTTTTAGTTGAGTGATAGCTTAAAAAAAAAATTGTGAAAAAAAAAAAAATGTTTTTTTGATTAAAAATTCGATTTTAAATAATATTCGATTTCAATCAAAAATTTGATGAAACGATAATTTTAATATATTATTATTTTTTATCTTTTTAAAGAGATAAATAAAATTTTAAATAAAAACATTTAATTTAAAATTTATAAAAAAGAAGCAAATTTAATTGAAAATTACTATTACTAATTTATTCAATAATAATTAGTATATAATATTTCAAATGATATTTTATTTCAAAATTTTATGTAATTAATTTCCATTTAATTTTGTGCAGCGAAATAAGTTTGAACATTATCGTTTATATTTCTTCAAAATGAAAGATATGAAAAAAATAATGATCATTGCACCTTAATTAATAATAATAATAATAATAATAATTAAAAAAAAAAAAAAAAAAAAAAAAAACCTTTTGGAAAAATAAAATATTATTTTTTCGTCTCGTAAACAATAAAAAATATCCATTTGAAAATAATTATTCTTCAGAGCATTATAATGATATGAGCCATTAAAAATGATTAGCAATTTTCACAGTTAATTATACATTTAATTAGAAACAGTTAAGAAATTAATAATACTTTTAAATTGTTTTTATTGTATGTATGCACACACATTTTTATAAACACCTTTTCAAACATATCACAGGAAGGAATATAAATTGAAAAATAATGAAAGCGAAAATTTATCTATACGTACAGTCGGTAACAAAAGTGTCCGAACACTAGCAAAAATTCCTATATGAAAAAGTAGAGTTAATACTGTTTTATTAAATAAATCCTTGTCGAATCCTGTTCTTAGTCAGTGTAAGAACAGGATTCGATAAGGATTTATTTAACAAAATCGTATGAAGTGTACATTTTTAACATAGGAATTTTTGCTAGTGTTCGGACACTTTTGTTACCGACTGTATAAGTACATATGTGATGAAAGAACTGCAAACTATGTGAAACAAAACAAAAACAAAACAAATAAAACAGAAATAACATAAAAAATAACGATTAATTCAAAGTTATTAAGACAATACGAGGAACATTTTAAAATTCATTCTATCTTACAACAACATTTACAAAGGCGAAATATTGCAATTGAAAATAATAATAATAATAATAATAATAATAACTAAGAGGTTTCTGATAATAACAATGGATTAAAAAATCCAAAATATCGCTATTAATTTTCCCGACATATGAGTAAAACCTTTAATAATATCTAGACTAAAATAATTACCAATAGTTTAATGAAGAGTCATTGCAAAGTTAGAAAACAAAGGGGAATAAAGGAGGGAGGGTGATGGCTAATTATTAAATGGTTTATAACATGAGGAGAAAGTAAGGTCGCAGGATAATTATTCGATTTATATAGTTTGGATAGAGAGAAACAGAAGAGATAGAATAGATTTTTAAAAAAGTGACATAAAATGGCTGTATAGTATTTCTGTTGCATAAAAATTTTAATTTGTGCAAGGTAAAATATTTTTTTAAATATAGAATTTGGCATTAAGTTGCACAGATTTTATTCATTTTTTCTACATGGAAAGCAACTCAATATGCTTGACATAGTAAACTTTACACCCAAAATGCAAAATGTACGCAAGTAACCTTATAGAAAATTTAAACATTTAGTAAAGCTATTGCTGCTTATTATTAATAATTTCATAAGATTTTAAATGTCATGAAACCAATCTGAAAATATATCACGAGTATATAATATAATATCACACAGAGGTGATAAATTTTCGACTTTACTGAAAGTTTGTTACTTTTGACCAATACGATTTGGTCATTGGGTAACATGATTTGAAATTTGAAATGTCTGAAACAGTCTAAAGATCTTAAATAGGCATATTCAGAAAATTAAATATTTGTGTTTTGGATCGACCACACTCCCTCATTCCAAACATTGTCATTTTATTGAAATGTTCATTTGGTGTTATTGTGAAATCTTTGATATGTTTTAACTGCTGGCTATATTTTCCGACTTAAAAAGATGCTTCACACAACATGGAATGCAGCAAAAGCCCATGTTACAATTTGAAAACATTTATCATGTAAATCATTTATTGCATACTGTTTCTTTTTTAAAACCGTTTTTGCTTTTATGAAATTCCCAACAGTAAAATTAATTTTCGTTTTCCAAGATTTGTTTAGTTAATTGTAATACTTCTTCCTGAAACTCTCTCTCTCTCTCTCTCTCTATATATATATATATATATATACATATATATATATATATATAAGATAAAATTTAAATATAAGATGGAGTAAAACTTGAATTATTAAATATATAGAACTAGTACAGAGACTTTATAAACCACTGCGCAAATGCAGCAAGAGGATATATAAAACTATGATAAATAAGCAAATTGGGATTAAATTTGATTATATATATATATATCTTAATATATATAAATCTCGTGTCACAATGTTTGTCCTCAATGGACTCCTAAACCACTTAACCGATTATAATAAAATTCGCACACCATGTGCAGTTCGATCCAACTTGAGAGATAGGATAGTTTAAATCTCAAATTATAGTCGCAATTTTAATTTATTGCTAATTATTTGTTATAATTTCAATATTTCATTATTTCAATTTCTAATTATGATTAAATTATTTTGAATACATCATTCGAAAGATATTTTAAAGTTCTTTTAAATTATCGAAAGTTTTCACCAGATTTACACGTTTTGAGGTGTCCTGAATCAGTTTTCTTTTATATCTCAGAAATTAATTTAAAAAAATTTCATAAGTAATACATCATTTGAAAGCTTTGTTGACTTGATACACATTTTAAAGTACTTTTACATTATCGAAAATGGAATTCGAGATTTCACCCGATTTACACGTTTTGAGGTGTCCTGATTAGTTTTTTTTTTTTTTTTTATCTCAGCTACTAATTAAAATAATTTTATAAGTAATAGATCATTAGAAAGCTTTTTTTGATTTGGAATCGAACAGTGGATTACAGAAATTTCTACCGCCAGATGGCGCTGTAATACATTCAAATTTCAATATTTCAATTTCTAATTATGATTAAATTATTTTTAATGCATCATTCGAAAGATATTTTAAAGTTCTTTTATATTATCGACAGTTTTCACCAGATTTACACGTTTTGAGGTCTCCTGAATTAGTTTTCTTTTGTATCTCAGCTACTAATTAAAATAATTTCGTAAGTAATACATCATTAGAAAGCTTTTCGAACAGTGGAATACAGAAATTTGTACCGCCAGATGGCGCTGTAATATTTTAAAATTTCAATATTTCAATTTCTAATTATGATTAAATTATTTTTAATACAGCATTCGAAAGATATTTTAAAGTTTTTTTAAATTATTGAAAGTTTTCACCAGATTTACACGTTTTGAGGTGCCCTGAGTCAGTTTTTTTTTTTGTATCTCAATTATTAATTAAAAAAATTCAGATGTAATACATCATTTGAAAGCTTATTTTAGTTGATACACATTTTAAAGTACTTTTGCATTATCGAAAATGGAATTCGAGATTTCACCCGATTTACACGTTTTGAGGTGTCCTGATTAGGTTTTCTTTTGTATCTCATCTACTAATTAAAATAATTTCATGAGTAATACATCATTTGAAAGCTTTGTTGATCTGGAATGGAACAATAGATTATAGAAATTTCTACCGCCAAATGGCGCTGTAATATTTTTAATTTCAATATTTCATATTCTAATTATGATTAAATTATTTTTAATACATCGTTCGAAAGATATTTTAAAGTTCTTTTACATTATCGAAAGTGGAATTCGAGATTTCACCTGATTTACAATTTAAAGTGTCCTGATCAGGTTTTCTTTTGCATCTCAGCTAATTGAGTAAGACCGTTCAAAATTGGTATATGCAAGTTAATTAGGAGGGGCTGGAACGGTGGGGAAGGAATAGGCGCGCAGCGCGCATGGGTTTGAGACCCGGTGCGAGTTTTTACCCGATGATAAAAGATTTTTTTAAAATTTAATTTTCTTAATAAAAGTTTGAGTTGAGAAGGAATATGCGTGTACAGCGCACGTATATCCTCAAACGTGCGCGCGCAGCGCGCATGGGTCTGCGCTGCCGAAGGCAGTGGCGTCCCGGTGTGAGTTTTTACCCGATGCTAAATAATATATTTTTTAATTCCTTTTCTTGAGAATGAAAGTTTATGAGTAATAACATGGAATTTTGAGAAGTCATAAGGATGGTGAAGGAATACTTGCGCGCAGTGCACGGGTCTACGCTGCCGAAGGCAGTGGGGACCCGGTGCGACATTTTTCCTGATCAGATTTTTTTTTTCTTTTTTTATCACATGATAAAAATTAATGCAATTTTGAGAATTCATTAATTATTGTGATTCATTTAAAAATAGTGACCAGCGAAGCGGGCGTAGCCTGCTAGTATATATATATATGTATGTATTTAAAAAAAAAAGTAAATTAAAGTTTATAAACAATGCAATAAAAGTCAGAATTTTTCATTTTATTTTCTCACTTTATTTTTGCTTTATTAATTATTTTATTTTAATTTATTTAATACTAGCAGGCTATGCCTGCTTATATATACATAATATTTCATCGTTACAATGATTCACTTTCATAAAGATGGACGAAATTTAATGAACAAAGAAGCACATAAGAAAAATAAGCTTTACACTCGTGCAATTTAAAGGGTACTTTAAAAAATTAATGTTTTTTTTTTTTTTTTTTTTTTTTTAAACACATTGGGGAATGAGATCGTATATAGCAATTATGATTAAAAAAAAAAAAAAAAGAGTAATAACTAGACAAAGAAGAAGGAGCAGGGGCCGCGAGTTAATGCGGAGAAAGGGGACTAAACAAGTTTTCTTTGTGCGTGTGTGTACGTGTATATATAAATATATAAGAGTTAAGGTAAATTAATTCATCATTGGCATGAGTGGGTTTAATCAGTCATTGTAGCGTGAGTATTTTATTTATCACTAATTTACTAATCATGGCATTATTTACTTTTTTTTTTTGGGGGGGGGGGGGAAATGGCGTTCATCATGTTCCTCTTGTCTGCTAAATTTTATTATGATTTACAATTATATGCAATATATATATATATATATATATATATATAATTTAACGGTTTTGAACTTTCAAAATGTGAAAACGGAATTTAGAAAGAAACTAATAAGAACGTTGCATTTAAGTTTTTTCCATAAAATAGCATAGAGTTTAGCTGCGGAATTAGTGTTCACTTAAGCAACTGCTTTGACTCTGAAGGAATTTAAGGAACTGTCTTTTATTTCCCACATAAGCAACACGAGACTGTTTTGCAAAAACACAGGGATTGTTATTTCTTCCATGAGCCTTTATATCTCATTTTAACCAATATATAATTCAAAAAATATTATTTTATAAATTTATTTCACATAATGGCTTAAGATTTAGGTAGGAGCGTTAAAGCCAAAATTCTTTTAATTCCATTAAAGAAAATGTAGATTGAAATAATAAAAAACACGGATGACATAAAAAAAAATTAAACTTCTCAACCCTGAGTTCAAAATTAATAAATGTTGGGAATTGTACCTTAAGAGACATGCATTAATAAATTTTAAAATCCAAAATGAAGCATATTTTTGCACATTTAGTTCTTATTTTAAATACGAAATCAGGGTGATAAGGTGCCCTGACCATATGTCCTTGAATTTATAGGACAGTTCATATTTTAAAATAGTTTCCATAAGTTTTGGAAATTGTAACAATGAAATTGTATGTCTTAATTGTAACCCTTTAAATACGCAATTTTTTAACCTAAATTATACTTCTGCAAATGTGTAATTGTTATTTTATTGTTATTATTATTATTATTATTGTTATTATTATTATTATTATTATTATTATTTCAATGACTTCCTCGAATTTTTGAGGATGTCATCTAATCACCCTAATGTAGGAAAACGGTTTTAAGGGAAAGGTTAAAAAAAAGGGGGGGGCTAAATAAATATGAATAATTATAACAGAATAGAAAACAACATATCTTATATTTGTATTGATTAAAAAAAAAAAAAAACTAGCCTAATCTGCGTGTTAGTGTTTTTATATATTATTTAATTTTCAGGAAAAACTTATAAATAAATTAATTGCAAAATTTCAGTTTTTTTCTTTTTTTTTTTTTCAATAAAATTTGATTCAGATTTTTAATTTTTTCATTATAATTTCAATTGAGAAAATATTGTTTATCCACTGATAGGTTAAAAATTTGTTAGAATTAAATTATTCTTGTACTAATAATAAAATATCTTCTAAAGTTTGACAGAATTAAGTTACCATGTCACTATACATAAAAGAAATTCTATAATTAATAAATGTAACTATAAAATAAATATAAAAATAAAAATAAATAACCTTCATTCTATTTATAATGCATGAAAAATCTAAAAATATATATTATTTTGTCTTTCAGAAATTTGTATTTTAATATGATTTAAGTGTAGAGATTTAAGTGTCGATCAAAAGATGGTGCCAAGACAGTCTATCCAAAAGTCAACCATGAAATATCAGCTTAACTGAGTTTAAAATTTTCCAACTATATTTATAAATATGATATTTTGAGCATATGTTTCAGCACAAAAGTTAATATTTTCTTTCAATTTCTTAAAGAAATTGTGAATTTGAAGTGTATTGGATTAAACTTTTGTACCCAAAATCACTAGCAGCCTTATTTATGGTTCGATCAATTTGATGTAGATTGACCAATCAGAGAGCACCGTATGTCACCATCATATTATTTCGACAAAAATTAATCATAACTGGCCCACGTTAGAGAAATATCATATCGGTAGAAAACTGCAACTAATCTAAAATTAATTTCATCATTATTTCTTTTTTTTAATATAAAAATACTTTTATAATTGATGTAATTTACTTGAAAATAAAATTGCATTTCATTAAAGGATCATATTTTAAAATAATATCGATAAATACATGAAGATTAAATCGCACATATAGAACATTCGTTGGAGAATTTACATATTTTCTATAAATATTTTAGTTCACAAATTCAAACCTATATTTTATTATTAGATATAATTAAAATTTTCTGAATTAAATTTACTAAATTGTTTTGTCAGAATCTGTAAATTTTCAATAGTTTATAGTTAAAAATAAATGAGATTTCCAATTATATCTCCATTTTTTTTTCATTTCTTAATAGAAAATAAAAATGAGTATTCGTACTATAGAAAAGGTATCATAGACAACTAATATGTTTTCTCCAATAATTAATCAAAATAATATTAACCAATTAAATGTGCAATATAAGAAATTTTAGCACCTTCGTTTATATATTGCTATAATTCAGCATATTTAAGATTCAGCATATTAAGCATAGTAATATTTAAGATTTTATGTTACTGTTATTAATTTTATGTACAGTTTCTGCTGTATTTTTCAACAGTGCGTATACTTATATATAGCTTTTAAAAAAAATAGAATAAAGGGTTATAAAATAATGCAAAATTATCAGTAAATACTATCTTATATATTTTTTTTAAATACTAGAAAAATGTTAACAAACGTAAAGAGGTATTGTGCAAAGACCACGAGTAATTGATGAACTCGGTGTCTTTATTTGTTCTTCCAGTAATGGATTTCTATAATATTATACTTTATTTATTTACGGTTATCAGTCAATTTCTTTAATAAATGTTTTTAGAATACATAAGTAACTACTAACTTGCCATTTTTTTTTTCTTTCATCAATGTGTTAAAAAAAAAAAAAAAAAAAAAAAAAAAAAAAAAAAAAATCGTAAACTGACAAGAGAAATGTAAAGAATTTCAAAACCATGAGAAGACGCTTTGTCATCTGCTGTCAAAAACTATACTGAAATTTGAAAAATCATCCTCTTCAGTAAAGCTCTCTCTATTTTTATTCCGTAAAGAAACACAAACAAGCAAAAAGTAGACATTCATCTGACATGAATGAAATTGACATAAATATTTGTTTATATATATATATATATATATATATATATATATATACATCTGAAAACAAATGTTTGTTGTAAAATATTTTTTTAATCCTTAAATAATAAAAAATGAATAAATAATTAAATAAAATTTCACAAACGTAGGAAGTTCATAAAAACAAAATTTGCATTTGAAAAATTTGAAAAATATTTATATACATATTTTCTCCAGATGAAATTTGTTTATGTTGTGTTATAAAAAATAACGTTATGCATTATTAAATACAATACTTTGAAAAAAAAATGTGTAATAAATCACAAGTATACATAAATGTATAAATGAGTTTTGTGCTGGTGAGTAAATTAAGGAAATACAGTATATCATTTGAAAAAACAAATAAATTTTCCCATAAAAGAAATATGATTATTATGAAAAGGTGATAATGACATAATGTCTGCAGAAAACCATAATGATATAAGCATATAATAATTTCATTTTTTACATTAAATAAATTAAAAATCTGTAAATGTTTTATACCTAAGTATAATACGTATTTTTAAGACACTTCTTTATGATATCATAACTTTCTTTACATAAGTTAAGGAATTAATCAATGATATGTAGTATATAATTCGGGCGAGGAGGAAGAAAAAAAAAATAAAAATCAGATTAAAGGGAATATGAAAATTTTGAATGAGCAATAACAATTACGATAATAATAATAATAGTGATAAAAGAAATTTATATGTAACTTATAAAGTTAGTAATATAATCACTTGAAAATACATGATAAATTTGAAACATGGGGGAAAAAACTGTAAACGATCTTTAAGTAAAATGAAAAGAGTATTTAATAAAGTAATGATTCCTGCTAATAAGAATTTTTTGAGGTTGTATTATCTTCCAGGAGATTAAAATCACGAATCTCAATTTATGAGTCTTCTGCACGTTCGCACATACACAAAGTACAGAAGTTGATGGAAAAGGAAGAAAAGTCACGTTTAAATGTTCTTTTTAAATAAAAGACTTTTACCTAGACTATCAATTTTATCATTTTTTTTGCTTGGGATAACTGAAAAAGTGGTATTGAAAAGAAATAATCTGTGAAATAAAAGAGCAATTCTATGGTGTAAACGAATACGCGTGCACATGTATGACTTATGGACAATAGAAATAACCAATATGAAAATCAATTATATATAAGTAAATACCTCAACACGTACAAGCAATTATATTTAGAATTACATTATGATACCGAACAACATTTTAAAGAGTTACTTATAGACAGAATTTTTTACATATTTTTTTTCAGTAATAATAATAATATTTATTATTATTATTATTATTAAGTAAATAAATAAAAAAAAAATAACTGAAGATTATCCCAACATGAACGCTCGCCTCTTAAAATCTTAATATAAATAAAAATCATCGCACGTGTGCAGGTATGTATCACACCATCGCCTAAACCCCTGAACCGATATTAGTGAAACTTGACACAGTTATTATTTATGACTATAGTTGAAGTGCTGCTGTTGTTTGACATTTCTAGAACAAGCGAAATGGTAAAGGGTGAGGAAAAACACCTCTTGAAAATCATATTTTTGTATGGTTTCTATAATAACAATGCAGCTCGAAAGTTCAAATTTCATATGTAACCTACTTCTAATGTATATATTCGTCCTGGTTTTTTTTTAACAAGATTAAAAAGCGGAGAAATAATTACAGGTTTGCATAAAATTACACTTCTGTCAAAATTTTATGCTTGTTATTTAAATATTTTACAGTGAATATAGTGTTTTAATAATATATGAAATCAAAATAAATTTTATATCATGTTAGAATGACGTCACTTTCAGAAAATCTCCTAAATGAAGTACTGTTGTCTTTGTAAATGACGTCATTTTTAGAAGTCATTTGATGGGAAACGTACATTTCATAGATAAAACTGCCTGGGGAGATTTTATTTACTAGCGACAGGATCAGCAGTAAGAAAAAGCAATCTTAACTCTAAATTATAATGTAATATCACAAGGCTTTTTGGATGCTACAGATAAGTATTTTATTCGTCTGCATAACAAAATTGAGCAATTTTCTTACAACAACAATTTTTCATTTTTGAGTGCTGCCATTGATAAATATTTTATTTCGTCTGCTTCAAAAGTGAGCTCTTTTCTTAGCCCATTAAACAGCACCACATGAATCCCACTGGGAAACTTTGAATTTTCGTCTGTTTTAAGTTTCATTGTGCATTTTTAATCATATGCAATTTAAATAATTAAAAAACATATATATTTTGTTAGAAGATAGGATGTGGCTCAAAAAGGGGAAAGTTGGCACCTAATAGGGGTAGAATAGATGTTTATAAACTGCAAAATCATTTTAAATTACTTTTCTTGATCCTTGTTTGTTATAATTTCAAAAAAGAACTAATCAAATGGTCCCGCAAGTGGAGCTTTGGAGCCTAATTGATTAGAACATTTTTTTTTTCTTTTTAGACTGTTGCAGGGGGGGGGAGTGAAGGGTGTGCGGGGGGTGAAGTAGTGTGTGAAGGGCACGGTAGCTCCCATCACATAGAACTTATTATCATATAAAACTCCTCCGAAGCCTAATTTGTTAATTATTTTATCATAGGATTATGTAGCAATACTCGTTATCTTACCTTTTAATCTCCAACCTGTATTTATAGTATTATATTTCAGAGAAAGAGATTGTCGTGTGAGGGACACACCATATTATTTACTTTCTCTTACCCATAAGGTAGAGAAAGTATTGTTTTTGGTTAAATTTTCGAAAGTGAGTTGATAGAAGAAATTTCATAGAAGCGTGTTTTAGGTTGTGCCGTGTATTATTACAATAGGATTATATTTAGGTGCACTATGTGGTTTCTACATAATCCTTAAAAGGTATACACAGGGCTGCAAATACTTAAGCGATAACATTCTTTTTTATTCTTAATGGAAGTGCTTTACTATAATATTTTACCATGCCCAAGAAAGCTGCTCTGGAATTGAAATGAATTCCTCATATGCATATAATAAATAACACATGTTTTAAGCTAAATATTCATTGCTTGTTTTTTGTATATTTACACGTTTTGAGGGTTCCTGATTACCGTAGTCAAGTTTTTTCTAATATTTGGTCTTTGCCTGTATCTCCTTGAATAACTTAGAAACGAATAATTTTCGGAGTTCCATAAGTTGCATTTTCAAATTAATATAAGTTTGTTGCTGGAAAAGATTGATCAAGAATGATAAGTTTCAAGGAATGTTCCGTGTGCAATACTGTCAACAATTTTAGGTAAACTTTTAATCTTAAGAACAAATTTAAATTTTATATATATGTAGGTGTAGTAATGGAAGTGGGGGTTAAGGGGGGCGGTAACCCCCGTCACACAGAACTAATTATCATACAAAACTCTTCCGAAGCCTAATTTGAATTATTTTAACTTAGTTAACATAACACTTTATCTTACCTGTTAATCTCCAACCTGTATTTAAAATATTAAATTTCAGGGTAAGAGAAAGTCGTGTGAGTGACACACCAGATTATTTTAGTCAAAATGATATTGCAGCTAGTTTGTATACAGAGACTTACAAAATAGTTGCGGTATACTACAGTATGTAACGGTATTTTTTTCGCATATTTTAATTACTTTATACAGCTTATAACAGAACAAAATTTATGTAATTGATTAGGCTAGCAGAAATATTTTTATTGTGAAATAGAATACGGTTAGCGTAATTTATTATTTTATATAATTAAGGAATTATGAGGATTTAATCCGTCTTTTAAAATACTATCCCATTTGGGAATTTATAAAATAATGTGTGATAATTATAAGATAAAAAACTTTTTATAAATCATGTTTTTAAATTTTCTGTTGAATCATAGCTATAGAACTAACTACATTAGCACTTTATCAATGCGTATTGTTACGAAATTCTAAATAATTGTATTTATTTTTGTATACATTTTTTCAAAGTGGCTTAGCAAGTTGATAAAATGTCAATTTTCTGCATTTCCAGCTCTTTTTCGCGTTAAAATAGCTTCATTTTCCCTTTAAAGCGCATTAAAAAGTTCCAATAGGCAAGTAATGGATTTGGCGCCAAATTTGACAACTTTTTGCCCTTGGCGACTTTTTGGCGACTTTTCGTGAGAAAATTCTTATTATCGATATTCCAAAGATGGACGTTCTAATGTGATTGGTTAAAGAGTTACGGGAAATTCGAATTTAAAAAAAAAAAAAAAAAAAAAAAAGTTGGTTTTAAAAATAAAATATTAATCCTTTCCGAACAACATATATTTGCATCATGAACTACATTAGCACTTTATCATTGTGTAGAAAATCTTTAAAATGATAACGACGTCAATTTTTGCCAAATGCATAATTTAACTTTTAACAATTTTTTAACGCTCACGTTTAATTAAATGTATTTATTTTTAATTTTTAGGTCGAAAGAAAATGAACTCGTAATTTTTTTTTTGGCAACAATTAAATTATAGTTAATATTTTAATGACTATTTTTATTGCTATTAGGAGCTTATCATTTTCACATTTTAATTAATTAAAAGAAAACTATTCGAAAATTCGAAAATCTGACTTCGAAGTATTGTGTTGTCACCGGGTTCTGAGCTACAGTGAAAGTTTCAAATGTCTAGCTAGTCGGGAAGTTAGTTAAAAATCGATTGCAAGATTTGTCCCTGACAAACACACAAGAATCGAAGTTAATAAAAACATGGTAAAAAATCAAGTAAGTTTGTGAAAATTAATAATGCGTCCAAACAATCAACCGAAATGTTAAAGCAGTTAATGTAATTTTATATACTTTAAAAAAATAAAATTGAACAGTTGTAAAATAAATATATATGTGAGACAAGCAATTTCTTATGTGCTAGATAAGAAGGTGTTTTCTACATAGATATTTTACCATTGTCTACAGTAAATATTCAAATTGAGGGAATTTATTATGTGTTCGATGCAGCAAAGCTTATAGAAATTTTTAGTGTGCTGCTATATTACTGAAAATTGCCTTTGTGAAGGCGCCTCTT
>CAWVNO010000061.1:3375413-3523341 GCA_963930645.1 Salticus scenicus
GAAAATTGTCTTTCTGAAGACGCCTTTTTTCCATAAGTTGACTTTGTGAAATTTCCTCAATGCGACACTAAATTTCTTCTGAATTAAGCTCTGATTATGGAATATAAATGAAAAAAAAATGTCCAATATAAATTTTTAGTGCTTTGAAGATTCTTTTTTACACTATATTTTGCTTACGTAAATTTTAGACGCAATACACATCTATACAAAAGCAATCTCTCTCTCTCTCTCTGTCTCTCTCTCTCTCTCTCTATATATATATATATATATATATATATATATAAATCGTTTTTCAATTAAACTATAAGATGCTTTTGTGACATTCCTTCATTCATAAAAAAAAAAAAAAAAAAAAAAAAAAAAACTGTTAGTAGCCTTGCTTTTTTCAAACTATATACAGAGTTAAACAAAATCTCTCTCTTTTATGGATTTCTTTAAATTAAAGCGGTTAAGTTATGTTTAAAAGTTTCCTGATTGTATACTTGAAATTAATTTTAAGGTGTCATCACAGAGGTAAATGACGCTGAAAATTAAACGATGTAATGTGTTAGTACAGTCAGACAGTGCGTTATAATAGATGAAAACCTTTTTTTCCCCTTATGTTAATTGTTATTATTTTTATTATTATTTGATGTTGACACAATTAACCTTCATTTCCTATTTCATCTCTTTCTCTTTTGTGGTATAGCACATTTTTTGCATTATTTATTCTTTAATTTTTCTGTTTCATTATTTGCTAATTTCTATGGATGTATTTTCTTCACAGTTGAAATGTCTGTTTTTTCTTTTCCCTTCTGTTCCATTGTCTTATATATCGAGACATATATACAAGTTTATTTCGAAATACTACTATAAAACACTCTATATACGAAATTATTTTTTATATATTCATCATTAAACGCATAATAATTTTCCTTCAATGTATCAGCGAGTTCCTTCTTAAAATGTCGAAATATATTGCTCCAAGATTTCTTTTCTTTCTTTCCCTCTTTTTTGTCTTTTTGAGTGGTAATATATTTTATTATTATTATTATTGTTATTATTATTATTATTATTATTTTGTAATTTACATTAATAATTTGAAAAAAAAAAATCATATGAATATACATTTTTACTGTCTTTTTAGATCTAGAGGGAATTTGAAAAGCGAAGTAAAATGTTTTTTATATATTTATTTATTTTATTTATTTATGTTTTTTTTTTTTTTTATAAATACCGGATGACATTCAATTTTCCTCTCATTCATATTATTTCAGAAAAAAATACAATTAAAATGTTTTTCTTAATATGAGAAAATTGGAAAATGCAAGATATAATTTAGACTAATTTTACTTTAATAATAAGAATTATTATTATTATTATAAAAATATATGCTGATTCATACGCAAAACATTTCTTTATATTACAAAATGCAGCTATGGAAAAAATTCAAAAATATCAATTTGCAGACTTCTACTTTTATTATATTTCAGACAAAATAATAATAATAATAATAACGATCTACTGTATTAAAATTTATCTTTGCAAACGAATAATCTCTTATATAAAGGCAAAAATAAATAAATAAACAAATGAAAAAATAAAATATGCACAAAAATGTATTTGAAAATACCATTTTTTAAAATATATAAACTTCCCTTTAATGTCTATAAACTTCTCTTTGCATTTTTTATATATATATAGTTTACATGTTTTTTAATTAATATTTTTTAATTAATTACTTTTTTAATTATTATTTTTTTTTTACATATAACAATATCTTTTCTTTGTAAGGAAAATGTTTTATAATTCACAAAGCACACAAATCTTGCAGAACTAATACTTTTTTCTTTATATATATATATAAATATGCTTACTTTCTAAAAAAAAAAAAAAAAAAAAAAATCTCATTAAAATGAGGCTAAAAAAGTAAATGCATATAAGAAATATTCAAACTCATTAAGTATCTTAAAATGATTAAATCAGAGTGTTTGTAGGTGACTGAGGATATTCCAAAATGATTCAATTTTTAACACGCTTTTATTAACTTCACCTGTATGTATGTATGTATGTTTGTATGTATGTTTGTAACTTCTCTGAGAGCAAACAAAAAATTTATATTGTAAAAAATATACTTTCCCTACGTCAACGATAAGGCGTTGAGGTAAGGCGCCGCGCTACGAACCTAAAGGTCCAGCGTTCGATGCCCGTTAGGGGTAATTTTCTAAAAATGGTTTTTGTTTAATTCTAAGTTATTTTAATTAAAGATTTAAATGTATGTAAATATTACGGTGTGTCACTCACACGATTTTCTCTTACCCTGCATTTTAATACTAAGAGAGATATTTTGTGCTTTTTAGTTCACATTTCTATAAAAGCGTGTTCTTTAATTTTTTAAAACTATAATATTATTATTGCTTGAGTCTTTGGTTTACATGTTTTTTAATTAATATTTTTTAATTAATTACTTTTTTAATTATTATTTTTTTTTTACATATAACAATATCTTTTCTTTGTAAGGAAAATGTTTTTTAATTCACAAAGCACACAAATCTTGCAGAACTAATACTTTTTTCTTTATATATATATATAAATATGCTTACTTTCTAAAAAAAAAAAAAAAAAAAAAAATCTCATTAAAATGAGGCTAAAAAAGTAAATGCATATAAGAAATATTCAAACTCATTAAGTATCTTAAAATGATTAAATCAGAGTGTTTGTAGGTGACTGAGGATATTCCAAAATGATTCAATTTTTAACACGCTTTTATTAACTTCACCTGTATGTATGTATGTATGTTTGTATGTATGTTTCTAACTTCTCTGGGAGCAAACAAAAAATTTATATTGTAAAAAATATACTTTCCCTACGTCAACGATAAGGCGTTGAGGTAAGGCGCCGCGCTACGAACCTAAAGGTCCAGCGTTCGATGCCCGTTAGGGGTAATTTTCTAAAAATGGTTTTTGTTTAATTCTAAGTTATTTTAATTAAAGATTTAAATGTATGTAAATATTACGGTGTGTCACTCACACGATTTTCTCTTACCCTGCATTTTAATACTAAGAGAGATATTTTGTGCTTTTTAGTTCACATTTCTATAAAAGCGTGTTCTTTAATTTTTTAAAACTATAATATTATTATTGTTTGAGTCTTAACAACAAAGATTTTTAAAAGTGATTATATGTGCAGAGCACTTTTATCAATAAAAGAAAGGAACAAAATAATTGTTTATTCTTAACTGTATCATAATAATGTATTGTTACCATAGTAATTCATTTAACTTTAGTATTTAAACTTATTTATTTATTTATTGTTATATTAGTAATTTTATATACAATTATGAATATCTTTTATAATTATCTCTAGGGTTACAAAAAGAATAAAAATATCTTTAAAATCTCTCTCTCTCTCTCTCTCTCTCTATATATATATATATATATATATATATATATATATATATTAATTTAAATACTTAAAAACAAGTGTACACTTCTTAAATATTTTCTATCCTTAAGTTCTATTTTTTTCCATTATATTGCAAGGAAATTAAATTAATTGCATCAGATAAATATTTTATTATGATGATGTCACACAGAAAAATATGTCAAATAAAACTCTTTCTAAATTCTTTTAAAACTATTTTTAATGTATGTTTTTATAAAACATTTATTATTTTGCATATTATTGCGTAATCTGATTTTACAGTATTTAAATGCAGTATAAGAAAAAGTGACATGAGTTGTGTATCAAATTATTTTATTTATATGACAGTCTCAGGTCAATTTGGAGGCACTGTATGACTGTATATTATATGTAAGAAAGAAAAAAAAAAGAAGAAGAACAGATAAAGGAACAAATAAAATAATAAATAATAAAACTAAAATAACACTCAAATGAAATGAGTTGTTTTATTTCATTTTATTTATTTTTTTTTTTTTTTCGAAAAAGTTCTTTTTTGAAAATTTGGTCCAAAAGCAATATTTTCTATATTGTATATCGGTACAAAAAATTAAAAATTGTGATTATATTTTACCTTTTTTTTTACTTCTACTGTTCGTTGATTTATATGTATTAACTGTTAGATTTTGAAAACCTGAACAATGTCATTAGTTACTCAACAATAACTTTTAAGTAATGATTTGTTCGCATCTCTGGTTGCAGTATTTAAATAGACTTAAAAAAAAAAATCAAGCGTTTAAATGAGTATATTTTGTCAAAAATATACTCATATATACTCAAAAAATATACTCAAAATACTCTATCTTACTCTATCAATACTCTATCATATATACTCAAAAATATACTCATATATTTTGGTTTGCGACTATTTACAGCAATTCAAAACCATGGTCAAATCCTGCAATATATAGCTGTTAAGGAAATGTAAATGACATTTAGTTATTTTTATTGAATTACATTGATGAGAAACACGGTCAATTTAAGATAAACTAAATATGCATTCACATTAGTTTGTGGGCTATAAAATCAAGAAAAATAAAACATATCAGATTATTTGATTAACTGAAAATAATATTAAATTGTAATAAGTCGAAATCAAATTTTTAAAGCTATTATGACGTAAGGTCTATCAGAAATTTTTAATGATGCAGGTTTAACTTATCGTTTCTTTTGACTTCTTTCTTTCTATCTTTCTTTTTTTTTTTTTTTTTTTTTTTTTTTTATTCGTGTGTAAGAAAATGTTCATTTTTATGTTAAAAATAAAACAAAATATAATGTCATAAAAAGTTGGCAAACTGATAACAGCCTTCAATTTTATTTTTTGAAATATATGTAGGCACTACAAATGAAGGGTTTAGGAAAGCGGTACCCTCCCCCCCCCCCCGGCCCCCCACACACAGAGAGATAAATATACGTCAAATAAAACTATTTCTAAACCTATTATATATATATATATATATATATATATATATATTAATATTTATTTAAGTAGATTGAACTTTTATACATCATTGATCTTATGACATAATCTGAAACTTATCTTTATAATAATGAAATGTAGGGTAAATAGAAGACGTGTGTGTGACACACCAGATTATTCTTCCTTCTTTTCAGTGACGGGATTACATATAGTTAATCTATAATCAAAGCTTAAATATAGAAGTAACAGTCTTATTTTTTTTTTGGAATTGGTATCCTTCGATTGAGGAAAAATTTGTCTCATAATATAATTCGTTCAATATTCGTCCAATCGCTAGATTTTATTATTAGATTTATAATTAGATTTATTTATTGTCATTAGTATTAGCTAAAATGCGCCTACCGTTGTTATTCAAAAATTTAGTTGGCGACATAAAAAGTCATTTGGTAGGAAGTCAATGTTTTCTCTCATTTGTCAAACACTTTTATTCTCATTTGTCATTCTCGTGTTTATCAAAACCAAATCGTAATATATGATAATGCAGATGAAAAAAAAAAAGAAAACTTTATACTAACGCCCGGCAAATAAATAAATAAATAAGTAAATAAATAAAAATAAATAAATAATAAATAAAATAAAATAAAATAAAATAAAATAAACTGAATTAAGAGTACCGATTTGGTAGAGAAGCTAATGTAATAAACACACACACATAGAAAAAAAAAGTAGCATCACTTATGCTCGCATAACAATTCCCTACAGTTTTAACATAAGAAATTATTCCCACGGTAGATATTACTTCTATAAAATTCAAAAATTCAAATTATATAACAAAATGCAACCAACAAGGTTGCTTTCTTTATTCTATTCTATTTCTTAAAATAATTTTTATAGATGCCACACGCACCACATAAACTTTAAATTTTACATCTACTTTTTAAGATAGCATGCGATCACGTTTCATATAAAAATCATTAAATTCATTTTTTACTTATTTTTATTTCATTTTGCACGCGTACTTTTTATTTCCTAATTCATAATTATTAAAAAGACTTTTTCGATAGTGTTTGTTTCGATACTGATTATTATTAATTTTCTTTTCTTTTCTTTTTGTTTCCCCCCTCCCCCCAAAAAAATATTTTGATGAAATTCTGGCAAAAGCAGAATTTAGTTTAAAACAGAGAAGTATTATTTTTTGTTTGTTTGTTTTTTTAATTATAACATTGCTTTCAAATTATGCAATTATATTTTCGATAAATATTATATTTCGATAAATGTCCAACTATCGAAAAATTACACCGCAAAAATCCCAGATTGAGACTAATAGTCCTCAGCCCCCCCCCCCCCCCCCCCGCCAAAAAAAAAAAAAAAAAAAAAAAAAAAAAGATTTAAACTAAATAAAGGATCGTAATAAAATTTAAGCTTTTGTTTATCTGTTTGTATGTGCCACACTATTTTCTTATACACTTGCAATATACATTTTTTTTTCTTTTTTAGAATATTGTTTTACGCGGAATGGGTTTTAGCTATGTTTGATAAATATTTACTTTCTAATTTTAATTGAAATGTGTTTTTTTTTAATTCAATTTTTGAGATATTTAAATTTTTGCAAGTTGTTAAACTCCCAACTTCCAATTCACATTAGATGATAAATCTTTTTTTTTTTTCAATTGTGTACAAAAAATCTTGAAATTTCGAAATTTATGGTGATTTTGTCAAAATAAAAATTGGATATAAATACTGATTTTGAGATCACATTACAAATATTTATAAATTCGTTCATGATTAAGGTGTTCATGGTAAAATTTTATTGAGCTAAATTTAAGGCAGGACCTGTCTTCTTAATTTATACAATTTGTAAACTGTAAATTTTGCAATTTAAAATTGATCATAGATGATTAATCATGTACGTTCTGTATAGAAGTTTATACAAATCGTATTCCGAATTGTCAATTGCTTCTCACAAATACTTAAAATTGCCTGCAGACAATTATGTCTATATATCTAATTTGGGTATACAACACAAAAATCTCTAAATTCGTTATAAATTTATATACATGAATAGCAGTCAATAGCAGTCATGTGCTGAAGTTACATAATTCACGAACTGACTTTACAATTGAAAATATATTCGAATAATACTTATTTATATATTTAAATAATACGCATTTATATAAACTTAGTTCAAGATTACTGGCTTTTTATAAATTTAGCATTATATTTGTAAATCCCCTTTATAATTATTAAACTAATTAAGCTTCTTTATATGTATGGTTTTATCAGAAACGGCTCTAATGATTTTGATAAAAATTTAGAATTTAAATGCTTTTTGCGATGACAAAAAAGTCTCATATATTCTTATCTTTAGAAAAATGAACTGCCGCTGTGAACTAGTGCTCCGCAGAGGGCAGAATTACAGCGTTTATCTGGTTTTCTAGGAAACTGCATGTAGAATTTTATTTAAAAAAAAAAATATATATATAGGGTTAGTGTTTTTGAGATGACAATTTGTTATGATCTGCTTCATCTTCATGAAAATTAGACATTCACAGGTAGCCTGTACACTCCACCAGGGCAAAAATATCACAGAAATTTAATTTTCTCCAAAACATTAAGAACTTTATATAAAAAATTAAATTTTGGGCATTTTCTGATGAAAAATCGATCTGGCTTATCCTCATCTTAGGGAAAATCAGCGTTCGCTAGCAAGCCATATTCCTCATGAGTCAAAATATAACAAAACTTTTTTTTTATTTATTTTTTATTTCATTTTATTTCATTATATATATATATATATATATATATATATTTTATAAAATCACTCGAGTAATTTTGACAAAAAAAAATTTGGTTAGGAAATTCTTGAGTGATTTTATCGGTGAGACACGTGACTTCTAAGGGAAAAAGCTGCATCATTATCATGTTCATATTTGTATTCTATGGCGAAATGTTTGTAATATTAGGGAAATTCCCAGGTAAATTGAGAGTAAGAAATCAGCTGAGGTAAAAAGCAATAGATGATTTAATCTCAAACCCAAGAAGCCGATTGAGTCCATTTCATCTGAATTTCCCATATCTTCAGAAAAAATAGCATTTACTGTTAAACTGCACTCCACTGTGTTTAAATATCGTACAATTCTGGTTTTCTCGGAAATGATTTTAACAGTTTTTTTTTGTTTTGAAAAATGACGTATAAAGTGATTTTTTTTTTATTTCAAGTCATTATGATTTTTTATCCTATTCACACAAAAAATATAAGTTGTTACTGTTAATACATTCATAATCTGAAAATAATTATCGTAAAAAGCACACGCTTTGACCAATTCGATGAAAATTTATTATTGGATTTTCTTTTCTTTTTTCCTTTCTTTTTTCTTCTTCCTCTCTCTGTCTTTCTCCCTCTTTTATTTAAGAATTGATCCAGCTAGTTGAACAACATACCAAAAAGTAGCTCAATCATTATTTAAGTTTTAGGTTTAATTAATTTGCTTTTGGCCGTCTACACCGAATTGAATAATGCTAAATATTCTTTTAAATACTTTTAATTTCTCTCACCCATATATATTGTAGAGAAAGTAATGTTTTGGGTAAAATTTTCGAAATTGAGTTTTTGTTATATTTACACGTTTTCAGGTCTCTTGAATCAAAAAATCATGTTTTTAGCGGTTGGTCTATCTGTAAGTCTGTATGTTGGTCTGTTTGCTAGTGTTGTCGGTCGGTCTATTATCAGCATATCTCAAGAACAAATAGTAGCAGGAAGAACTATCTCTTTGTTCAAAATATGTATCATATATCATATATCAATTCAAATATATTACGTCTACGGACGAATTTTCTGATAAGTGCAGTGTAACATCTACAGTTTTCCTTAAACAAAATGGAATAAATACATTTTTTACTTCCTCTTACCCATATGGTAGAGAAAGTATTGTTTTTGGGTCAAATTTTCGAACGCGAGATTTTGTTATATTTACACGTTTTGAGGTCCCCTGAATACGAAAATCATGTTTTTAGCAAATGGTCTGTGTGTATGTCTGTGTGTATGTCTGAGTGTATGTCTGTGTGTCTGTGTGTGTGTCTGTGTGTCTGTCTGTTATCAACATATCACAAAAACAAATTATGGCAGAAAGTTCAAACTTGGTATTCTAAATGTGTATCATATAGGGATGCTACAGTAAGCTTTTCGTTAAGATCAAGCAAATGGTTCGTGTACAGGGACAATCAAGAGAATTCTAATACATTACGTCTATGGGGGAAATTGCAGGAAAGTAGAGTTTAACGTCTATAGACTGCACTAAACCAAATGAAACGAATATATATTTTTTGTAATAGAGATAGTTAACTGGGAAAAAATTATTTGTGTATGTAGGAGCCTCGCCTCCTCCCATGGGGGGGGGGGGGAACCCAAACTTTCATGATGGGTATCTTTCAAAAGAGCTCGCCAATACCTTTAAAACGAATAGTTGAACCATCGATCTGGTCTGCCTTATCATAAAAGAAAAAATTTTTAAATAATAATTTTAATAAATTATTTTTTAAAAGAGAATTATTTTTTAATAACCGAATTAAATTCTATATAAATGTAGGTGCATTAATGAATGTTCTATGTGAGGGGGGTGGTAGCCCCCCTCACATAGAACTAATTATGATATAAAACTCTTCAGATGCTCAATATGAATTGTTTAACATAGGTTTACATAACAGTACTCGTTATCTTAACTATTAATCTGCTACCTGTATTTATAGTATTAAATTTAAGGGTAAGAGAAAGTCCTGTGAGTGACACACCAGGATATTTTTATATGCATAAAAATTAGTTTTGTGTTGATTGTGGAATAGAAATCATTCATCATTCGTTTACAGGGCTACCCAAAGTATTTTTATATATTGGGACTATACTTGAAAATCACTTGAAGAGTATTTCATTTTCTGTTAGGTGTTTTCCATGTAAAACTAAATTTAAGTATAGAATGGGATGCGTATATAATTTAGACAATATACAGGGATACCCAAAAATAAGTTAAACATACTTTTTTACTGAATGTAATTGGTGGAAGTGCTTTCTCATATTTCACTATGCCGACGAAAACTGCTCAGCAGGGAAAATTATTCTTTTATACCTATATTATAAACAAAGATTTTTTTTTTTTTTCCAATTCTTGTTTTTTGTATAATATCACGTTTCTAGTTTCCCTGAATACGAATTTCAAATTTTATTGCTTGGTCTTCATGTATATCCTTTATCAGTATAATTTGAAAACAGTTATCTACAGGAAATCTAAATTTAGTATTTTGATGTTCGCTTTAGATTGCCTTTTCAAACTTATTAAGATTTGTAAGTTTGAAGGCAAATTAATAACAGCCTTGAATTAAAATATAAATAAATAAATGTAGCCATTATATTTGAGCAGGGGTTGGGGGGGGGCAGACCCCTCACACAGGCTCTCATCCCCTTATATGTCAAATAAAACTGTTGATAAACTTGTTTTATATTTTTTTTTTAAAGTAGATTGATCATTATTATATTAGCTAATTAATCTTGAGATTTGATCTGCAATCTATCTTTGTAATATTGAAATGCAGGGTAAGAGAAAGTCGTGTGAGTGACACATTCGATTAATTAAAATAAATTTACCTTTTTAATCATTTCTTTGTAGAAAAAAAAAGTCTTCAAAACTTTTTTTTTTTTTTTTTTTTTTTTTTTTACGTTTAACGTGCAATGTCCTTGCCATGATGACTCGCTTTTTAATTACTAACTTCAAAAATTTATCTTTGAAATTTTCAGCAAAATTTTAGTTTATACCTTATCTGCAAAATGTCATTTCATTATCTATCTATCTATATATATATATATATATTAACTTTGTTCGACAACTTCTGCTGCTTTTCTATACTGGAAGAGTGTAAATGCCTTGCCTTTCCAAGGGTCAAGCTCACACTGTATATTTTTGTTTTTATTCTCGTAAGTACTAAGTATTTTATAATTTAATACTTGAATCCTTTCAGTTTCTTTCTTTCTTTTTTTTTATGTAAAATAGTTTAACATTTACAATATGTATCTAATGTAATAAATTAATATATTGCATCATATGGAGAAGTGAATCAATATTGTAAATAGTGTATAAAATTATATGTTATTAAAAATTTGTTATGCCTTCACTTGAAAAGAACATGCATTTGTTTTTTCTTTTTTAATAAAAATATTTATTTGCATAAATACTACCCCCCCCCCTTTTTTTTTTCGCTGCCTTTCTTCATTTTTCCTCATACGTAATTGAAAGTTGAAGTCTTTTTATAAGAAATTAAAGTTTAATTTTATTAAATTGGTCCTGATTTTCGAAGTATGATACAACTTTATAATGAGATTGGCGTGGCTGTCAATTTTTTTAAAAATTTATATCGTAACGTTTTTAGTACCCACCCTATATAACATCACTTTTTTGAAGAGAAATTTCTTTGTTATTAACCATAGTTGTAAAGGAAATATACTCTACAAAGAAAGTGATATGAAAAATCCGTGTACTTACAACGTTACAGAATAAATTAAAAAATTGTCCTCGATGTATGTGGATTAAAGCCGATTGTATTCATGGGAGATAATTGTTTGGATAGTATGTTGTCTACGTGTGTGTGAAAAGGACGGTTCTTTCTAACCGTACTAATTTATATTCCTTTAAGTTTCACTCAAAAAGCACTAAAAAATTCCAAAGATGATGAAAGACGAATAGTTTATCCTGGTTCAGAAATTTAACGTTTTTTGTACCGCAACGGAATTCACGAAATTTACAGTTTGACATATTTTGTTTAATATATATATATATATATATATAAATTTAACATCTGATACTTCGGAACAAAAAATTCATGAACAGTTATAATGTCTGACAAAATAAAAAAATTTAGAGAGAAGCAAGTATAGTTGTGATTGTTACAAATAAACTACTTCATGGGTTTGTTAATTATTATTATTATCTATTGCTGTCACAAACGTTTTAAGGCTCTAGTTCTAACTTATGAATAAAAATAAAATCTGCATCAGTAATGTCTTACGTTTCAAAATTTTATTAATATATATCTACACCAGTTCACCGGAATGAATTGCATCAACGCAAAACCATTCAAAGTGGGCAAGTCTAGTCTAAGCCAGCAAGTACGACGGGGTTCGAACCATATGCCTGTAGCATAGAGACCGTAAAATCTCGGCCGCTGCTGGGGAAATATCATAGTTGTATTATTAACACTTATTTTAGAAAAGGTTTTTTTACTAAAAAATGAAACATTTCGAAAAGATGATATTAATTTCTTTTTCTTTTCTTTCTTTTTTTTCTCTTATATTTCATTTTTATCATTCATTTTAAGTTAATACCTTACATTTTGTAAAATGCTATAAAAAATAAAATAAAAATTTATAGAATTTTCTGTAAAAATGTAATAATATTTTATATGAAAAATTGTTACTATTTTTTCTATAAAACTGATAAAAGTTTAGGTGTAAAAAAGGTTATTTTCATTTATTAATCTTAATATTTAAATAGATTTGTATAAGATTGACATTTCATACTAACTGATAAGTATGTTACATGATTTAAATTTATGGAAACTTATTAAATAAAGGAAAATCCTTTATGTAAAAAAATTGGACATGTCGATAAGTATGACTTCAAATTACATACCATTCTGCCAAAAGTTTTTGTAAAATGTTGATAGTCTTTGTAATTTACTATAGATTTCATATTACAAATGAATAGTTGAGATTCTTAATTTGTATTGCTGATCATTGTCTTATAATTGTTACATTTTTAAATAAAATGCAAAATGAACGCTTCTATTTCAGAGAATATATTGCAGATCTCTAATATATTTCTTCCAATAATTGATTAAAATAATATTTATCATTGAATTATGCATATAAAAAATGTGTTATATTATTTTATAATTTTCTGTGTAATTTTACACACAAGAATTAAAATAAATAATTTACGGTAGTTTTCCTGCTGTAATTTTTTAATCACACACATATACACAATAAAGAGTAAGTTATGCCCAAAGTTTAATTTTATTGGAAATTTTACTGTAATATATATATATATATAATAATATTGATTTCAATATTAGCGTATAATTTCTGGCAAACTAATACACACACACACACACACACACACACACACACACACACACATATATATATATATATATATATATATTTTTTTTTTTTTTTTTTTTTTTTTTTAAGAGCATGTGCATATAATCTTACATAAATGAATGAAATATTTTAGCATGATAATCATATAGATATTTATTATTTCTTATATAATATAAATTATTTCGAGTTGTTAGTTGTAAATTCCATATTTTTAATATAACTAAACATTAGGAATCTTAAATTATATATATATGTATATATATATATATATATAATATTTATTTATAATAATTAACGAATATGCATTGCAGTGAGTTTTCTTGTTTAAGGTATTTAAAAAAAAAAAATCTTGAAAAAGTATTGTTTGGTATACATTGTATTAAAATATTTGATAATATAATTAATGTTTAAACAATTATTTCATAAACTTAAAACGAATTAAAGTTACAAAGCATTTTTTCAGTATTTAAAAACTTAAAAAGAGATATTATATTGCAAATTTAATTTATTGGTATCAGAAAATCCAAAATATTTTATTGAAAATAAATGTATTAAATTATATAATTTCATATTAAGAAACAGATTAATACTTTAAATATATATATATATATATATATATATATATATATATATATATATTTGCCCAGACAACTAATTTAATTTAAATGACATTTTCAATAAAATTAATAATTTTTTTATATTTTTTCTAAATAATATATATGAAATATTTTAATAATATGCGATAAAAAAATTAATGTTCCTTTTAAGACATGTTTCAATATTTAAGACTAAACATAAGTTATTAAATAGCTTTATGTAATTTGCTTGATTAAATTCATTTAATATTTCATTCATAATCATTAAATTTAATATATTATATCTCGAAAATGACATTTTAAAAAGTTACAATAAAATAAAAATAATAATATATATTATTAATATTATTTCAGATTCATATGTATGTTTCGCATATTTTACATTTAATAATAATATGCATTATATCAAATGGATGCCGTATTTTTAGATATAAATTACTGTTTTATTAATTGAGAACACAAGGTATATTTTTGTTATTTTACATAAACTATCTTTGTAATATTACCATATATTTTCATCAAAAAGTAAAATTTTTATAGTAATATACATATTAAATACTAAAATAAATATAGATTTTTAATTATATTTCTTATATAGAATACAGTATGTTAATAGTTTGTACATTCAAAATATTTATTAAGCTTATTAAGATAATTTAGAATTTACAACAGGCTCTGAAAATTACACCTTAAAAAATATATAACTTACACACACAAACACACATTTAATTTTTTTCGTATTTATTTATTTAATAATGAGTTATTTATTTTTTAAATGTGATTTTAGCTTCTATAAAATTACTTTTGAAATAAAACTTATACTTATTTTAAAAAAATAATTATTATTATTTTTATCCAAAAAAATTATTTCTCTTAAATAAATTAACGCATTTGAATACACATACATATATATTGATAATGAAATCAGTATGGTAAAAGTAAATTGTGTTATTTTACTCGAAACATTTCAAATATTTATGATGATGATAATAATAATAATAATAATAAGTAAAAAAAGAATATTATAATAACAATAATAAATATAAAAGGGAAAATGTTTTTATTTTTTAAATTATTTTTTGTTAATCAGTGGTGTAATTTTACTTATTATTTATTTCGAAAATTATCCGTTACCTACTTGTTGGAGTCCGAAAGGTGTCTCTGACTAAGGGAGTTTGAGTTCTCTTTCGGGCGGCGTGGAATTGCGAACGTGCTCTCTGATCTCGAGCGGAATTGAAGAAGTCAAGAGATGCCGCCTCTTTTAACCGCTGGGGTCGGATCTTAAGGGAGGCGCATGCGTCACACAAGCAACAAAGGCGGGGGTGGGGGATCGATAAGCATCCTGTTGCCATACATTTATAAACAATTTCTTTTAGATGTTCCGGTGTCGAAATCGCAGGCAATGATATATGTCATCTCTAATACAATAAAAGAAACATTTATGGAGAAATATCCAATATTTGTGGGAATAAATTACCTTTTTCTGATACAATTTTCAGAAAAGAAAGACCACTGCAAATATTAATGCTTAAAACTTACGATTTGGAAATTTTTTATTATAATTCATTCATAAATGTTTTTTTTAACGATGAACAGTATTGTCTTACATAAAAACTTAATCCACTTAAGAGTGAGATAATTCTAAAAATATTAAGTAATAATATTTATTATTTAAGAATAATTTTGATATTTTTATGAAATGAATTTAACCCGTTAAAGTCCGAATTAATTTTGCAAAATATTATTAGCTGATTATTTCACTTCTAAATTAATATAGACAACTGACAGTAAAATATATTAGCTTAAACAGTTCTTCTGATAGTTTTAAAGTTAAAGCCTATCCTCATTTATTGACGTTTAGTGTTTTAGCCAGAAAACTTCGAGACAGAAGAACTTTGAGCTAACAGATTAATTTCTTATAATATGTTGAAAAAGATCTCGAAAGTAAAGTATTATAATATATATTATTATTCAACTTGATTTAAATTAGTATACATGCGCAAAAAGCAAATATATGTGCGACAAATGAAAAGTCATAAAATGACTATCCAAATTATGAAATAATAATTAATAGTAAAACTTTCAGGGATCATTTAGAGTGATGCTATAAACTGTCACTAAAAAACAGAAATCATTCCAAGAAACCACAAAACCACGTGTCATTTTATTAGCTGTCCTCAAACGAAGACACTGGGCGCTAATAGGTTAAATGCACATATATATATATATAATTTGGATTTGAAATACACAAATAAAAACTGCTCGAACTTTGTCATTTAAATATTTCAGACGCATTTGATATTAAACCTAATGCTTTAAAACAAATATGTAAAATATATAAAAATGAAATATTTTTCCTTAAAAATTATGTTTTCCTTAAAATATTTTTCTTTAAAAATTTTTGCTTTTGTCTGTCATTTAAAATAAACTGTTGTACAAAGAGTGCGATTTTACTTTCTTGTACATACACAAAGAAAAGGTATTGGATTCGTAAAAATTTTAGACTTCTATTTTTTCCAGAAATTTACACGTTTACACGTCATGTCCTAAACAAAATTTTACGATCGATGTACTTCGTGAACTAATAAGTTGTACTCAATATATATTTGTATTTGGTTAGATTTAGACTTGGTGCTTAAGTTGGTGCTGATTAGCTTTTAACGTATGTTGCTCAACAAGTATCGTTGTCGTAGAGTTTTTATTTATTTATTTATTTTTAGGTAGCAGCGTAGGACAAAACCTACTATAAATGTATGCATAGAACACTATTTTAGCCAAATATTACAAAATTAAAGAAAAATTACCTTTTTATTAGTAATAGTGAGCCAGAGAATAACTTTTTTATGTTTGTAGGAGCAAGATAGCGTAGGGGTATCATTTTTCTCTGGTCGGATATCATCGATAATATTCATATATATTTTCTACGATTAAATAGAATAAAAAATCTTATAGAAAATTTCTGGCATGAAGTTTTCCGAAAAACATAATATATATATATATATATATATATATATATATATATATATATATATAAGAAAAGAAAAGAAAGAAACGAGAGAGAGAGAGAGAGAGAGAGAGAGATGGTAACTATTATTGATATTTATATTTATTTAGACATAGAATAGAAAATATTTTTACACCCCTGGAAATCGCGATTATAAATGGATTTTAGTTAAGGATAAATGACATTTTACGTTAATATTGAGATAACACAACCGTTTCTGTTTCATTTTCTAATAAAGGAGGACAACTTATACTAGGAGAAATGAAAGGGCGATCTGTTTTCCTCATATACATATTATCGAAAATAATTAATGGAATGCTGAAACATTTGCGGTGTTTCGCGAAAGAATAATTTTGTATGTATATATGTGTATGTATATATGTATTCCTATGATATACACACCTAATGGTATATCCTTACCAATTACATTACTTTTTTTTTTTTTTTTTTCTAAAATATATTGCTATTGAGTTACTTTCTGGGAAACTTGTTTATAATTTTTAAATATTAATATTATGAATTATTGTTTCTATTATTTAATCTTGTGTTGTTTGGGATTAATTATCATTATTTTTTAAATCGTATGAATTATCAAGTTTTTTTTTTTTTTTTTTAACATTATAATTCTGAAACATTTTAAACGCAAAACACTCGGATTAAAACTGCATCTATTACGTTACTAATCTGAACGTCTTTTCTCACCGTAATTTTGTGAATTAATTTTATTTTGAAGTTTTCTCTTTTAAAGTTGTACTAATCTTTTTAAATGTTTCCTTTTATACCTGATATATTTATACCCGACCCCTTATATATCTTACAATAAAGAACTTAAAAATTCTTAAATTTACTACTTATTGTATATATAATTAAATATACACAAATATTTGCCTAATTTGGCTTTATCACTAATCTGATAATTAAATACACTTTGATTACAGCTGCTAATGCGCTTAAACAATTGTGTATTATTTCAATTTTTATTCCTGTTATTGAATCCATGCAATTCTTAAATAATTTTATTAAATTATTAATTTTTGCATATTCTATTTGGCATTTAAATGGATGTTTGATATACCAACTCTATTCCTCTGATTATGATAAAAGTAAATATCGAGTGTCTTTTCTCTTCTGCGTAAGTACTTGTATTTACTAATCATTGGTACTCAATTTAATTTAATACCGTGAATATTTTATCGAAATAAATCTCAGTTAAAATTTATTTATGTTGGTATCTTCATATATCTTTTGTCTGTTGAGTGTTACAATGGTACTAAATAATTCATATTAAATGTATATCTATATTAATGAAATCAGACTTTTGTCTGTAAATTTGTCGGAATCGAAAAATTTTGCGATATCTTCACGTTTCACACCCCATGAAAGCCGAAAATGACTTCAGAAAATTTTGCCTGTGTGTGTGTGTGTGTGTGTGTCATCGTGTCTGTGTGTCGCTTTTTTTGTCCGGGCATCACTTGAGAACGGCTGGGCGGAATTCAACGGCGCTTGCCAGGAATTTAGGTCTTCACCCAACTTAAAATTATATCTATCAACGTTTCAGAAATTCCCCCCCCCCCGTTCCCCCCTGGGGAATAAAAGACTAAAACACGTTTGTCCAGGCATCACTCGAGAACGGCTGGATGGCGTTTGGCAGAAACTTAGGTCTTCACTCAACTTAAAATTATATCTATAGAAATTTTCAAAATTATGATTAGTGTTTAAATTATGGGTAAAAAACGCCTGCGCATGAGCCATAAATATTTTTTCACAAAAACGCTTTGAATGGAAAAATAAAATATAAAAATAGATTTTTAAGTTAATGACTTTTTTATTCGCATGATTCGCACTACAAATTATGAAAAGATTGAAATTAAGTGTTGCCATCTAAGTTTCACACTTTAATTAATTTTAAAAAATCTAATTGTCGTATCGAAATCTGTTTACACCCCAGGATTTAGAAAAATCACCCCTTTCATTTGGTACTGCATTTGTAATGATAGGTCTGATATTTGTAATTTATTTTTCCCTTTTTCTGTTGCCACTTAAATTTCATACTTTACTTATTTTTTAAAAATCTAATTGTCGCATCGAAAAACTGTTTGTACCCCTGAATTAAAAAAAAATCGATCCTTTCATTTGGTATCAAATTTATAAAAATAGATCTGATATTTTTAATTTATTTTACCCTTTTTCCGTTTTCAACCAAGATTCGGTAGAAGGTTCTATATTTATATATACGCATTTATATATATTTTTATTTTCCAGAAATAAGATGAAATATTTTTAATTTCACGTGAATAATAATAAAAATTACAGAGAAAAATACCTACAAAAGTTGGAGATTTTTTTTTTTTTTCTTTTAATCAGGAATTTGCACGTGAATAAATATTTTCATAGAGATATTTGGCATTAGTTTAATATTTTTATTTAATTAAGCAGTATTTCTCTTTCCTGCAGTAAAACAAACTTTTTTGTTGTTATTATGTACCTTATGAGGTTCTTTTATGTTCTCCCCTTAATTGTAAATGATATAATTTGGATTTTATTAAGATTTTTTATTTTTATTTTGTAAATATCAGAAAAGAGTTTTTATTTTATTTTATTATTTTATTTTATTATTTTATTATTTTATTATATTTTATTTATTTATTTATTTTGTGTATGGAACAGCTTTAGTATTGGATCCCTTTGGCAAAATTTGAAATTCGGCACCGAAATAGCTCGTACGTTTCTCGCCAAGATCTTTAATTGCACAATTGAGATACCCCATTCAGTTCATCGCACAAATGGCTTTAAATATTTAAAGTCACCAAAGGGGTCCCATGCTTTTTGTATTTATTTATTTACTAGCTGACCCGTCCGGCTTCGCACTGATGAACAAATTTTAGTTAAAGATGGATTGATATGTAAAAAATCAAGAAATATATCAGTTTATATGTTATAGTCAGGCAATATTATTAACTGGAAAGTCAAAATATAATTTTACAATTATTTTTTTTAATTAGTTGTTAAATGTTGGCAATTTTTACTTAATGCTATTTATTTATTTATTTATTTATTTCATAAAAAGAAACATTTCTTTACTCATGAATAAAAAATATTGAAAAATAAACCTATGACATGAAAATGTTTTTGATAAAATTGACGTCATAATAGCTTTAATTATTATTTATTTGTTCATTTCGCAAATATATTTAATTATTTCCATAATTGATTATTATTTTAAGAATGTATATTAAAGGAGAAATCAATAATATGAAACAATATTCGTACAATATATACTATTACAGAATCTGGTGTGAAACAACCACACGACTTCCATTACCCACTATTACACGTAATATATACAATTTTTTGGAGATATTACTTGCATTTTTTGAGATTTTCGAGTAAGAGAAACTTGATACACGTATAAAGACACATACAACAGAGTTTGCATAGCGAGTTAAAAAATAAGGGGAAAAAAATAGATAGTTATTTTTTTAAACACGAATTTCCGAGATCTAAAACTGAACTACCTAATGAGGATGACCGTTAATATTCCTGTAATAAGCACGTAATACTTGAGAAAGGTTATCTAAATTGGATTAAAGAAAAAATTTTCAAGAATACGTTAGAGCCGTTTTTGAGATACCAACTTTTCCAAAAACTTAGCATACTCAATTATTGACCTAAAAACAATAATTACATACAAAAGGATATTTAATAGGAAGTTAACAAGGCGAGTTTGAAAAAAATCCGTACAGGCGTTTTTAAAGGAACGCACTTGCGAAGTCTGAAATTGAGCTGTTTATAGAGGACGCCAATCAATTTTCCTGAACTAAGCAACTTTTCAATCGAAAGGGCATCTAATATATTATTTATACAGCAACTTTGAATAAAATCATTAGAGGTGTTTTTGAATATGGGCTTACGGTCCCATTTCTGGTTTTCGATGACCCAATTCCGGTTTTTCAATTTTCACGAAAATTTGGAAAATTTATCTGTACACCAGACCTGAATCACTTGTGAAGTTTAGTAGTTCTATTTTTATTAGTTTTGGAGATATGACAGCCAGAAGATTACACACACACGTGCACATATACACACACACTGACCAATTGCCAAAACCTATACAATACTTCCACTACCTACGGTAGTAGGGTAATTGAAGTAAACACATATATCTCGTATTTACTACGATAATATACAGATTTTCGTATTACGTTTTCGATCGCCAAATACAAAAATCGCCAATGACGATAGATATCAAATCTATGCTTTGTTTTCAATTAAAATATTGAAACTTTTAATTAAAAATTTATTTTACCAAAATTTATTATAGCTTCTAGCACTTAGAGAGAGACAGTGTAACTTTTGATTATTGAAAGAAAAAAAAAAAAAAAAAAAGCAATCGGCTTTTTAGTTCTAGCGATCGTTCTCTACATATGCATATAAACCTTCCTTCTTTTTATATTAGTATAGCTATAGAGCATAGGTATATTAAATAGGTTTCCAATCAACATAATGTAACTCAAATAATTAAATGCTATTTACATTTTAGTAATGGCTGTATGCGCTATGAATATTGAGCTACTTGCCATAACTGTTAGTTACTAAAAATAGTCGCCAAATAAATTTAAACATCTCAATACGCAAGCGAAGTATGACATCACTGACCGCCCATGGATGCAAGAAAAATATTTTCCATGTTAATCGCTCATTGGATTTTTTTTTTTTTTTTTTTTTTTTTTTTATTAAAATTCTAGAAGAATTATTTCCCGATTTTAATCCTCATATTTGGGTATAGATATGTATTAGTTATTGTATGCATGCGTTAGATTGAGTTATTTTGCTGTCAAATTGACAAAATTTTAATTTTAAATTTCAAAACTGTCACACTTGGCGTTTTTTGTATTTGGCGATCAAAAACGTAATACGAAAATATACATGCCAGATGTATATTTTCGTAATATGTATTGTACGAAATATTGTTTCATATTATTCGTTACACTCTTAATGTAAGTTTTTAAAATAACCATGATTTTTGAAAGGAATTAAATTATATTCGCCAGATAATTTGGCGATATTTTTTTTTTTCTGCCAAGGATGACGGATATCAAATCTATTCCGCTGCAACATATTAGTATATTATATCAGATACTTTATTTAGACATTTGAAAACAAATTTGACTTCAAATTATGATAGAATATTTATCCTTTCCCTTTTAATTAGTTTATTAGTTGGATGTTTATTGTGTAAATATCATCCTTTGAAATGAAATGTTTATGTTTTCAATCGAATATGGAAATTTGCCATTTTTTTTCTAGAGTTTTGAAATTTAAAATTCCAATTTTATCAATTTTACAACAAAAACAATTTAATCTAACGGATGCACATGATAACTAATACATATCTATATCCAAATATGGGGATTAAAATGGGGAAAAAATTTTCCTCGATCTTTATTATTTTTTTACAAAAAATCCAGTTCACTTTTTATATTATTGTTCGCGTGAAAATATATTTTATTATATGTCTAAAAATAAATTAATTCGTAAATCTTTTTGGCAACAATTATAAATTAAAATAAATAATATTATAAAATAGAATTTCTTATTTTATTTTATTTTATTTATTTATTTATTTTTAAATTCCAATTTCGTTTACACACATCAGTTTAAACCACGGAGTAATAAAGACTCCGTGGTTTAAACATTGATGCTTAGATCATTATATTATATCATATCAAATCAAATTAAATTATTAGAAAAATAAACACTTTTAATTCTATAATGACGTCAGATTTAACGTGTAAGTTTAACAATTAAAAAAGCTTTATATGAATTTCAATTTAATGCACGTGCAAATACATTTCTTTTCTTTTCACGTCAAGATATTTTAAAAACGAAATGAATATGTAAATGTTTCTTTTATGTTGGCAGCAGCTAATTTTTTTAATATTTCATTATTTCCATTTCTATTACGGCTTCTATGGGGATTTTAATTAAAATGCTCAGATTTTAAACTAAAATTTATTTTATCAAAATTAAATATAGCCTATAACAATATGGCATACTGTATCTTTCGGTCAGTGAAAGAAGTTTTTAAATCGGTTCAGTAGTTTCAGAGATTACCCTCCACAAACAAACAATTTTTTGCGCTTTATATAATGACTAGCTGACCCGTCCGGCTTCGCACTGATGAACAAATTTTAGTTAAAGATGGATTGATATGTAAAAAATCAAGAAATATATCAGTTTATATGTTATAGTCAGGCAATATTATTAACTGGAAAGTCAAAATATAATTTTAAAATTATTTTTTTTAATTAGTTGTTAAATGTTGGCAATTTTTACTTAATGCTATTTATTTATTTATTTCATAAAAATAAACATTTCTTTACTCATGAATAAAAAATATTGAAAAATAAACCTATGACATGAAAATGTGTTTGATAAAATTGACGTCATAATAGCTTTATTATTTATTTTTTCATTTCGCAAATATATTTAATTTTTTCCATAATTGATAATTATTTAAATAATGTATATTAAAGGAGAAATTAATAATATGAAACAATATTCGTACAATATATACTATTACAGAATCTGGTGTTAAACAACCACACGACTTCCATTACCCACTATTACACGTAATATATACAATTTTTTGGAGATATTACTTGCATTTTTTGAGATTTTCGAGTAAGAGAAACTTGATACACGTATAAAGACACATACAACAGAGTTTGCATAACGAGTTAAAAAATAAGGGGAAAAAAATATATAGTTATTTTTTTAAACACGAATTTCCGAGATCTAAAACTGAACTACCTAATCAGGATGACCGTTAATATTCCTGTAATAAGCACGTAATACTTGAGAAAGGTTATCTAAATTGGATTAAAGAAAAAATTTTCAAGAATACGTTAGAGCCGTTTTTGAGATACCAACTTTTACCAAAACTTAACATACACAATTATTGACCTAAAAACAATAATTACATACAAAAGAATATTTAATAGGAAGTTAACATGGCGAGTTTGAAAAAAATCCGTACAGGCGTTTTTAAAGGAACGCACTTGCGAACTCTGAAATTGAGCTGTTTATAGAGGACGCCTATCAATTTTCCTGAACTAAGCAAATTTTTAATCGAAAGGGCATCTAATATATTATTTATATAGCAACTTTGAAGAAAATCATTAGAGGTGTTTTTGAATATGGGCTTAGGGTCCCATTTCTGGTCTTCGATGACCCAATTCCGGTTTTTCAATTTACACGAAAATTTGGAAAATTTATCAGTACACCAGACCTGAATCACTTGTGAAGTTTAGTAGTTCTTTTTTTTATTAGTTTTGGAGATATGACAGCCAGAAGATTACACACACACGTGCAGATATACACACACACTGACCAATTGCCAAAACCTATACAATATTTCCACTACCTACGGTAATAGGGTAATTGAAGTAAGCACATACATCTCGTATTTACTACGATAACATACAGATTTTCGTATTACGTTTCGATCGCCAAATACAAAAATCGCCAATGACGATAGATATCAAATCTATGCTTTGTTTTCAATTAAAATATTGAAAATTTTAATTAAAAATTTATTTTACCAAAATTTATTATAGCTTCTAGCACTTAGAGAGAGACAGTGTAACTTTTGATTATTGAAAGAAAAAAAAAAAAAAAGAGCAATCGGCATTTTAGTTCTAGCGATCGTTCTCTACATATGCATATAAACCTTTCTTCTTTTTATATTAGTATAGCTATAGAGCATAGGTATATTAAATAGGTTTCCAGTCAACATAATGTAACTCAAATAATTAAATGCTATTTACATTTCAGTAATGCCTGTATGCGCTATGTATATTGAGCTACTTGCCATAACTGTTAGTTGCTTAAAATAGTCGCCAAACAAATTTAAACATCTCAATACGCAAGCGAAGTATGACATCACTGACCGCCCATGGATGCAAGAAAAAGATTTTCCATGTTAATCGCTCATCGGATTTTTTTTTTTTTTAATTAAAATTCTAGAAGAATTATTTCCCGATTTTAATCCTCATATTTGGGTATAGATATGTATTAGTTATTGTATGCATGCGTTAGATTGAGTTATTTTGCTGTCAAATTGACAAAATTTTAATTTTAAATTTCAAAACTGTCACCCTCGGCGTTTTTTGTATTTGGCGATCAAAAACGTAATACGAAAATATACATGCCAGATGTATATTTTCGTAATATGTATTGTACGAAATATTGTTTCATATTATTCGTTACACTCTTAATGTAAGTTTTTAAAATAACCATGATTTTTGAAAGGAATTAAATTATATTCGCCAGATAATTTGGCGATATTTTTTTTTTTTTTTCTGCCAAGGATGACGGATATCAAATCTATTCCGCTGCAACATATTAGTATATTATATCAGATACTTTATTTGGACATTTGAAAACAAATTTGACTTCAAATTATGATAGAAAATTTATCCTTTCCCTTTTAATTAGTTTATTAGTTGGATGTTTATTGTGTAAATATCATCCTTTGAAATGAAATGTTTATGTTTTCAATCAAATATGGAAATTTGCCATTTTTTTTTTCTAGAGTTTTGAAATTTAAAATTCCAATTTTATCAATTTTACAACAAAAACAATTTAATCTTACGGATGCACATGATAACTAATACATATCTATATCCAAATATGGGGATTAAAATGGGGAAATAATTTTCCTCGATCTTTATTATTTTTTTACAAAAAATCCAGTTCACTTTTTATATTATTGTTCGCCTGAAAATATATTTTATTATATGTCTAAAAATAAATTAATTCGTAAATCTTTTTGACAACAATTATAAATTAAAATAAATAATATTATAAAATAGAATTTCTTATTTTATTTTATTTTATTTATTTATTTATTTTTAAATTCCAATTTCGTTTACACACATCAGTTTAAACCACGGAGTAATAAAGACTCCGTGGTTTAAACATTGATGCTTAGATATTATATCATATCATATCAAATTAAATTATTAGAAAAATAAACACTTTTAATTCTATAATGACGTCAGATTTAACGTGTAAGTTTAACAATTAAAAAAGCTTTATATGAATTTCAATTTAATGCACGTGCAAATATATTTCTTTTCTTTTCACGTCAAGATATTTTAAAAACGAAATGAATATGTAAATGTTTCTTTTATGTTGGCAGCAGCTAATTTTTTTAATATTTCATTATTTCCATTTCTATTACGGCTTCTATAGGGATTTTAATTAAAATGCTCAGATTTTAAACTACAATTTATTTTATCAAAATTAAATATAGCTTATAACAATATGGCATACTGTAGCTTTCGGTCAGTGAAAGAAGTTTTTAAATCGGTTCAGTAGTTTCAGAGATTACCCTCTTTGCGCTTTATATAATGATATAGATATAGATAATATTTTCTATTAAAGACTTCTGTGGTCACGAAATTTGGTGCGTAAATTGTTTGTATGCATCCGGCACTTATTATAACTGGATTTCACGGAATTCGAAATCCCCCCCCCCCCTTCTCGGGGTCGGAGTGCAATAAACATGTGTAAAAACATGTTTTTCCATTTGAATTCGCTCTTAATTATCTTAGAATGGCGAACTTTGGTGTGTGGATATTGATTAAGTGTACGCATTATCTACATTAGTGGGATTTTGCAAAACTTCGGACTCACCCGCTGAGGAAGGGAAAGTAAGAAGTGGGTAAGTTGCTGCCGAAGGCAGTGGGAACCCAGACTCCTAACGTTGCGAGCGAAAAAATCTCTACCGATCACAGCGAGAACTTAGGTTTTTAATAAAGATATGGGATTTTGACAACTCATTTAAGTTTAATGTCCAGCGAAGCGTGCAAAGCCTGCTAGTATATATATATATAATTTGAATAATTTAATTCCTTTTCAACACTCAGCAAATGAAAGAAAATACCACCATATGAAATTTTAAATGAGATGTAATTCGAATAAAATTATTGTCACGATGATAATTTAATTTAAGTACACTGAGTAGTAAAAACATGTTAAAGTACTTATGCAGAAGAGAAATGACACACATCACATAACACGTAAGCCTAAGGATGAGATAATTTGCATAATCCATTAATCCAATAGAAACATTCATCAAATAATGAAAATGGAAAGAGATAAATCAACCAAAAGGATCTTTTAAAAGAAAAGAGAATTCATGAAATGAAAAATAGAATTTTAAATGCTGAAAACCAGAAATGATCCCTCATCAGGAAACTTGCATCTCTGTCAGCATTATGTAAGATTTTGGATATAGTATAGCTAATTCAAGCGATATACAACTCAAGTCTCCATCTTGCAACAAAACAAATTATAAAAAGAAATTAGATTAAACAGTAACACAACCAAAATTGAAAAATGGAATAAGTATTTTTAATAAGTCCACATGTAACCGATTCCAGACAGAGATAGTAGAAATAAACAAGTTGCCAAAACGAACATTAGTGAAAAGAAAAGATTATAAGTAAAGTGACGATTAATCGATCTAGTTGCTTCTGAAATGAAATAAATGAATGCATAATGGATAGTTATTGACCTTTAAAATTTAAAAGCTAAAAACACTATTGAATAGATGATATTTAACAGGGTTATTTAATTTTAACGTTAATCTTTTCTATTTTCAGTTTAGATTTAACGTTCAAAGTAACGTGAGCTAACGCCATGCTACGTGAAAAAAGTGATTTACTATTAAGTAATTATAGAAAATGTACGACTTGCCTTCCAATTTGTACTTTAGTTTAATTTTTTTTCTTAATCAATCTCATCAAAAGGCAAATAAGTGATGATTAAGACATTATTATTATGTTATTGGTGAATTATTATTTTAATTATTATTATGTATATTTATTTATTTAGAATTGATTAAAATTAATGATACCACCAAATGTGATTATGCATAGAATGAAATCTTATGTTTGAATAATTAAACAAATATAATGTATGAAGAGTTGAAACTTAAATAATATCAACCAGAAAAAAAGAGGATGCAACATGTAATATACTATGCTTCCTTTTTTGTTTAATAATTAAATTCATCAACCCACCCAACCAACCAGCCATACAACAACACCCTTCCTGTCTAATCAAAGGTCTTCCCTCCCATCCTTCACATTTATTTTATTATATATATATATATATATATATGTGTGTGTGTGTGGCTTCCCTTGTTTAGTTTGAACAATCAATCCAATTTAATAACAAAAATAATATCTATAAAATATATATTTTTAAAAAAATCACATTTAAATTAATAACTTTAATTATTGATGACTGCCTTGTAATGCTTATCCTTACATGTGTGCTCTTTGGGATTATTGCTTCTGATTGAGTCTTTTTACAACTTAACATTTAATTCTTCTTAATACTTTGACTTTAAGTTTAATTAATTTTGGGTTAATAAAATTAAGTTTAACTTTTAGCTTAATTATTTTAGGTTTAACATTAACATTTCCCACTACTCATAACTCTTATTATTTGATTGGTGCCAAAATGTCTCTTAATCTTGCAGTTAATACTTCTTAAATACACTCCTTATCGCCTTGGATTTTTATCCTGAAATAATTTAACTGAATTACTGTTTATGTAGCTAACCGCTAGATGGCGCTTTCTCACTGCTGACTTATGTATTCTTTCTTTAATCCTTTCTTTGAACGGTTTAATGATTCTTGTTTTACGTACAATTTAAATTAACTCTAATTAGTTTAAACTTTTATTAACTTTAAAATATATTTTGACTATCTCAATTAATAATTACTCTGTGTATTTTATCGTTAATGAAAATGCTCTGAAATTCATTCGATTAATCGATTTTTGCAAAGCTTTTATTTTTAATTTCATTTTTTGTTGGCATCATCCTATTCTCCAGTTTGTTTTAACTGTTTTACATGTGGCTAGAATGCTTCTTTCTAGTTTTCTCTCTGGTTTCCATGAAGATTTTATTTAATCTTTGCTTTAATTTATTATTTCGCTTAATTTCTCATTCTATATGGTTTTGCTGCTTCGATCTGGGCTTGAAATGATATAAATTGCTATAATTAGCTATATTGTTTTACGAAATCGATGCAGCTTTCACAGCTTTATAAAGTACTCGTCCCCTGAAGGGTATCTTACTTCTAATTTTAAGCATTTTTATCCAATTATTTCTGTGGTTAATTATTTGTTTTCTCTGTCATTAAGTTAAATGGTCTTTTTTTATTATCATTCATGTCGGCGTAAGTATTTTAAGTTATTATTGTCTCTTATTGGTTCTTAATCTAAATCGCAACAATTTTGTGTGTTTACATTTTGTAGTTTTTAGAAAATATTTATTACAAGCGTAACATAGTTCCTAAATATTTTCCTATTATGTTTACTAACAATACTTAAATGGAACGCTCTGAAAACTAAACATTAAAATTGCATGTTACAAATATTTTAAAAAAGATATTTAATTAAATTACAGACATAAAATGTAAATTATTATTATTATTATTATTTAATTTTCTTATTTATATAAAACTTTATATTCAAAATAATAAATACCTTTTTCCGTTTCTGGTACAAAAAATAAAACTATGTACTAATGCACAAAATTATGTAAATTCCCTTTCGTTAAAAGGAATGGATAAAATGTAAAGTATACCTTTCTGCAATAGTTTAACAATTTTATCTATCGAAATAAAAGTAGAATATATTTACAGTTTTTTTTTTAATTTATGCAAAAACTTTTGTTTTTCAATATTATTTACTTTAACATATTTCAAATCATAAAATACCCTATAGCTAGTAAACGACATAACTTGTTCCCTAAAGATTTTGTCTTTCAAAGGTGCTTTCAAAGGTGCTTCTACTTTTAACAAATACATATATTCAGTTCACTATAAAAAGTAGAAAATATATTTTTTTTCTAACCCTTAGTTTGAAATAAAAAATATAAGGCAGTAGAATTTCGTGTCGAATTCTCAGAGGGATAAACAAGCTTAAAAAAGGTATAATATACTGTCTGATATAAAGTAGCAAATCTTAAAAATACGTCGTATCTTCAAAGACCAGAATTAAAAGTATACTCAGTAGTGATAAAGAACAAAGCATAAAAAGGTTTGAAATATATAAATCTAGTTTGATATACGAAAAAAAAAAAAAAAACATTTTTATGTCTTTGAAAGCGATGGCAACCCTGGAATTACACACAACAGAAAAAAAAAATCTCTAAGAATTCATAAAAACATAATTACTATTTAATACTACGATTTGTTTTTATCGTCAAAAATATATCACCACTAAAAACATAATAAATACTTTTCCGTAAAATGTTTAGTTGCACGTTTTTATACAAGATGTTTAATATTTTTTAAGCATTTTATTTTTCATTCATTAAAGTATTATTAACTTGCAAAATATAATCTCTATTTTTATTCTTATTCCTAGTCTTTTACGCTTTAGAGCTTATTCTTTATTAAACTGAAAAAGAAAAGTAAAAACACTCATTAACATTAACAGAAAAAAAAATTCACTAATTGTATAAAGTTGATTTTGTACTCATACATTTGCATATAGAATTTTTGCTACCTAGAATTTATAAATTTTTAAACTAGTGAATCTGCAGATCAGGAGCCTCAACGTCCTATTTGCATCACACATTACTCAACAGATCATTTGTATTTATTCCTTATTATATTATATCCATACTCACTCGATTGGCATGCTACATAAACAGATACGTTTCTAAGTCCCCCGTCCCCCCCCCCCGCTGCATCGCTTTCTTTAACTATTTGTATATGTATGTATTCCTAATAACTCATAGTCTAAATTAATTCCCTGTAATTCCTAAGTACTTGCACGAAATTTCTTGCATACGAAATGACGTATCGGAATTATTGCATGACACATCGAAATTATTTTGTGTATCCTTAAAAACTAATTATTAATTCTACGCCCACACTTTTCCTGAGAAATACATGCTTTTTTAGTTCTAATAAAATTTCATCACATTAAATGGAGTTATAACCATGATAAAATACAATTTAAAGAAATACCGATTGCAGACCATAATAGTGCGAAATTATTTTATCTATCCCGAAAAAGAAGCCACATTTACATATATATATATATATATATATAAAACCTAATTAATTATAATTTGTTAATATTACAACCTACAATGAAAATGACACCATTTGGATGATTACAGAATGTAATCGAAATTCTTTTGTGTGGTCCCGAAAATACTTACTTAGTCCTATACATAACCCCCCCCTTTTTTTTTAAAGAGTAATAATGCTTTTAAACACCTTTATAATGTATGTTAAATACATTATGTTAAACGCAGCATAAACGTGTTAAAATGCGCTTAAATAAAAATATCTCCATAGGTTCTAATGCTACGAAATTCTTTTGTGTGTCTCTGTAAACGAGACATAAACATTGTATATACCAACTGTATATACCAATAAAAACTATTCAGCTTATTCTTGTTTTTCATGAATAATTGTTCGAAATTTGACATAATTTAGATGATTACTTGATATTGTCGGAATATTTTTGTAAGGTGCTGTACATTAATTTGGAAGCCTCGGCGACGCATATATTCTACAGAGAACATGAGTTTAAGCATATCAGTGATGTACACTAATTTCATTTTGCTTAACGCAGATTAATGATGTTAAAATGCTTTTAAACGAAAATCACCCCATAGCCCGCAATGAAAGAAAAACTTAGGTGTGTCCTTGTACACAATCCATAAACAATATGGACATAAAATATATACAGTTATTTATATACAGGGCTTGAATGTGTGTACCAATTTGCAAGTCAATAGGAGAATTTTCGCGGCCGCTATGATGGTACATAAAAATTCTGTCCATAGTCTGTAATGACAAGATAAAATTTGGAGTGTCTCTGTACACCAACTACAAATGGAATACACACCCAAAACTATGCAGCCGAATCCGTGTGTCTCACGAACACGTGTATCAAATTTAAAGTCAGTAGCGTGATTTTTGCGGCTGCTATCGCGAGACAGACAAGCAGAACACAGACGAAACTTTTCGACCCAAAATCTTTTCGAGTCTCCGGAGGCGTCCACTGACGTTTCGGTAATCACAAAATATCTTAACCTAGTATGTTGTGGCCGACACAAGACTTTCTTCTGTACTTTTCTTTACAAATTCACGCTGTTCAAAGTAATTGCTAAAGTTATTTCTTATTAAAATTATCTTTCATGAAAAATGCAGATGAATTTTATCTGATAGAAGAAGAACAAATTTGGGAAAAGAGTCAATTTTGTGCCAAAATCTCAGTTTTTTATTTTACTTATTTATTTATTTTATTTATTTATTTATTTATTTAGAAAAAAAAATGAATAACTTTGTTTTAAATTATCACAGATCTATGATTTAACCCTTTCATTTAATAGGTATTGGCGAGTTCTTTTTAAAGTTATTCAGATTGAAAATTTACACAGATCGGGGAGGGGAAGCGAGATTCTGACCTCAAAACAGTCTTGCTTATTTTCTTTTCTTTTTTTCAAAAACTTACTAGCACAATATACAGTGACATTTTACAATTTTGTAACACTTTGCAACAAAATTAGAACGTATTCTGACTTCGATTTGTCTGTCTATCCGAATGACTATCTGCCTGTTTTTTCGTGTGTCTTCTTGCCCGCGCTCTAACTCCAATAAATAATAATCAAATTCCTTTATATTGTATTATTTTATACAAGTTCACTGTCGGATGTTTCTTATATAAAATAGTGTAAATACCACAACTGATTTGTATACAGGAGTCACACGAAAGTATTCCAAAGCATTACGTATTTTGAAAAGTATTTCTAAAAACCATATTTTAACACCATATTTTGCACTAATCTAAATGAAATTGACATTTATTATTTATGTGCGCAAAAAATAATTTCTGTACTATAGAGTATAATTTGTATTAAGATTTATAGAGCTACAGAAAAATTTGCAGATAAACTAAATGCTATAATTGAATCATTCAGCTTCCATTTTCATTTTAATTAAGCATTTTCAACACTTTCTAACAATGTTTTAGAGTGATTATGATTTGAATTAGTCTATATGCCTTAATTTGTGTCCGTATGTCTGCCTCTAGCGTCCGTAAATATTTTCAGAATTTCTTCAAATTGATACATGTTAATCAAGCTCCCATGGAACGTTCCCTATTTAAGATGACATTATGGTATCACAACCGTTTTGTGTACCAGAAGACCTCAAAAATGCCATAGAATCGCAATTATATTTAAAGATCATATTTAAATAGATTTCTACTACAAAAATCATCATGAAACTGGCATTTACTGGTCATATGCTGAACAAAATATTTTGTGTATAATATGGTGTGTTTATCATTTATATTTACAGGGATACAATGAAATATTAAGAAACATTGAAGGCTATAACTGGAAATTACTGAAATTGCATTTCCGTGAGTGTTAAGTATTTTTAACTCTTTCCAACAAAGATTAAGAAGTGATTATGATTTTACTTAGTCTATCTGTCTGCTATCTGTTTATCGGTCTGTCTGTTGTGGGAGGATGTAGAAAAATAACCTTGAAGATCATACAACGCAACAAGAACTTGCATTTGGAAAGGGTTAATATTCAACGCGAACCGCATAATTTTTAATTCTTGTTTATTTTTTCTGTTTATAATGGTCTAGAACAAAATAAAGACAGTAACTTTTATTTACTCATTGTTTTATCCTTTTTTTTTTCTTTATTGTATTCAACATCTATTATTAAAACTGAAGAAGTATCGTTCTGACCAACAGCTTCCACGGATATTGTAGATTGTATTATTTAGATTATAATAAAAATATTTTTTTTTCTTGAATGTAACATTAATATAAATCAAATTTTTTAAAAATAAATAAAAGTCATTATCGCTCACGCATAGCATTATTTTTGCATTTCAAATTGATAGCTTATATATCGTAATAAAATTGACTCAGCAAGTGGTTTTATGCATATCGAAAGTGCTCAAAATTTATTGTTTAGTTATACTTTTTTTTTTTTTTTTTTTTTTTCAAAAATGCTTTATTTTGCGTAAGTTATATATGTATATTGCGTAAGTATATATATATATTGTTTGTAATTTTTCGATCATGAAAAAATTAAATTTTAAAGCGTTTTAATGCAAGGGCCGCATGGTCAATATTTTGAATATATATATATGTGTGTGTGTGTGTGTGTGTGTGTGTATGTATGTATGTACATACAAAAATTTAGTACTCGTTTACAGTAAATATCTTCGACTGAATAATACAGAGATCGTTTTATAAAAATGGTGATATTCAAAAATGTGACTACGCCAACTATTACTCAATAATAATAATAATAAATTATTGATTTTCAATTCTTCATTAATAGTTTTTTTTTTTTTTGTGTGTGTGTGTGTGTGTGTGTGTTACACATTAATAAAATTTATAGTTTATGTCAAGTTTATAGGTATGAATGAAACTTCTCATTGCTTTCATGTAAATAAATAATGTAGTAAAAATAAAGGTCATTTTGTTAAACAATATAAATTTTTTGATAATTTTGTTTTAAGATAAATATACTCCTAACATTGCGAGAATTTCCGAAAGAATATATATATATATATATATATATATATATATATACATTGAAAGAATAATTTACATTTTTCCATATTTCATTACATCATCTACATTTTTTACTTTTTTACAATTTGTCCACATCTTCTACACAATTGTTTTCTTCACTTGACTGTGAAAAATCCAATGTTAGATCCTGAATGTTTTTTTTTTTTTTTAGCTTTAGGGCTGAGTTCATAATTTTATTAAATTTAAACTTGAGAATATTTTTTGTGCTACTTTTCTCTCATGAAGAAATTACCGGAAACGCAAAAAAGCTTTGATTAGTATCACTATTATTTTTGACTGTGTTAAATTACTGATATATTAATGGTAATATTATTTGGAAGAAAATAATAGAAACATTACACCCTACTCCGCCACTACTCTAGGAGAACATATTCTTTAAACAAATGGTACACATCTCATCTTATAAAATTTTTTGTCTGATAAAAATAATTATGTAGTTTTAAATATTACAATCCTAAAAGAAAATCACTTTAAAATAATCTGGTGTGTCACTCACACGACTTTCTCTTACCCTGAAATTTAATATTATAAATACAGGTTGGAGATTAAGAGGTAAGATAACGATACTCTGTTGAAAAAAATTTGTAAAATTTTATAATAATATTAAAATTTTATAATAAAACTTTATAATAAAATATTATTTACTACCATTGTAACATTCAGCAGACAAAAGATAGATGAAGATACCAACATATATCTGTATATATATAAAAATTACGTGTTTGTCCGCGATAAACTCCTAAACTAAGGAACCGATTTTAATGAAATTTTGCACACTGTGTGCAGTTTGGTCCAACTTGAGAGATAGGATAGTTCTTATCTCAATTTATTGTCACAATATTGTTTTATTGCAATTATTTGTTAATTATAGACCTTTGTTACAGTTGCTCCAAAATAGCTGTGAGTTCCATAAGTTTAATTGTTGCCAAAAAGAAAAAAATACGAGTTCATTTTCTTTCGACATAAAAGTAAATACATTTAATCAAACGTGAACGTTAAAAAATTAAAAAAGTTAAATTATACATCTCACGAAAATTGACGTCATAATCAATTTAAAGATTTTATTCGCATTGATAAAGTATGTAGTTATACACAAGCGAAGTGTGACGTCACTGACCGTCCGTGGATGCAAGAAAATGATTTCCTATGTTAATCGCCAATTGTATTTTTTGTAAAAAATTATTAAAAAACGAGGAAAATTATTTCCGGATTTTAATCCCCATATTTTTGTGTAGATATGTATTATTTACCATGCGCATACGTTAGATTGAGTTATTTTGCTGTCAAATTGACAAAATTTTAATTTTAAATTTCAAAGCTCTGTCGTCCTTGGAGTTTTTCGTATTTGGCGATCAAAAACGTAACACGAAAATATACAAGCTAGATGTATATTTTCGTAATATGTATTGTGCGAAATGTTAATTCATATTATTCATTACTCTCTTAATATAAGTTGTTAAAATAACCATGATTTTTGATAGGAATTAAATGTGTGCGCCAGATAATTTGGCGATATTATTTTTTTCCGCCAAGGATGATAGATATGAAATTTATTCCGCTGCAACATGTTAATATCTTATATCAGATACATTATGTATATGCTACAATTTATTTCCCGTGACACGTGTGTTAAAAATTTATTTACGACATAACATTGCTTTTTCAATTTTTGTTGTATTATTCTAATCTGTATCACTTCGTTTTCTTTAAGAAATTTGTGATCTAGATATAACGTTCTAAATAAAAAGTAACCATTTCAATATTTTAATACATATTTAAAAGTCTGTTTTATTTAACATTAAATTTTAAAACTTAATTAAAAACTTATTTAAAAGTCTGGAAGAGTTTAAGTCTGTTTATTTGTTTTGTAACGCTAATCTATATGATCGATGTTCGAAACTTTAATTAATTATTTCTCTTATTTTTCTTTACTTTTTCTTTAATAACTTACCAATTTAACGTTCCTGATTAAATTTGTGATTTATATATGTATTTTGCATTAAATTTTGATTCATATATATTGCTGAAAATGCGATCTTAAAATCTTGAAATTTTCTTATCTTAATCCTCAATGCTTTCCTTCCTGATTAACTTGAATTTACTATTAAAATTTTAACATACTCATAATCTTCTCACTACTTCGTTAAAATATATTAATCTTTTCAGTAATAAATTAATCAGTATATCCCCACAACGATATTTGGCGATTTTTTGTTGGCGATTATGGCTAAATCATAAATTTATAAATCATAAATCATAAATGATAAATTATAATCTAAATCATAAATCAAAAACATGAAATAATAAATCCAAAATAAACAACATATAGGCTGCCATATTATATCACAAACAGTCCAGAGCGACATCGTTATCGTTCAAAACGGCGCCAAAGAAAAATCGCCAAATTCAGCTGTGGGGATATATTGAAGTTATAATTATCCGAATATAATTACTGAAGTTATATTATAAGTTATAGTTGTGGGTGACAACTATAGTATTTCCCCACAACTGGATTTGGCGATTATGGCTAAATCATAAATCTAAAAATCATAAATGATAAAATCATAAGCTAAATCATAAATCTAAAATAAAAGCATGCAGGCTACCCTATTTTACTGCAAAGAATCCAGAGCGACTTCGTTATCGTTCAAAAAGGCGCCAAAAAAAAAAAAAAATCGCCAAATCCAGTTGTGGGGAAATACTATATACCTTATCAAATTATCAACGTATTACTTAGCCTCAGCAACGCGTGGCCGTGTCTGCTAGTATATATATATATATATATAATAAAGATGATCTATTAAGCATATTAGAAGCCAAGCAACAGATACAAGATCACTGAAACACCAATGACCAATAAGATAAAAAAAAAAAAAAAAAAAAAAAAAATCATCAGTGGATGAAATACATTAATGTAAAGAAACCAGATCTATTAATTAACAGTCTGCAAAAACAAACGAATCAATAAAGTAAAACAACAAATCTTAACTTAAAACCATAAACTTATCAAAATTAATGAAAAAACAACCCAAGAAACACAAGATAGGAAGAAGGAGGCAGGCGGCAAGACTTGTGACTTGCCTGTGGGGTTACACTAGTTTTACGCCGGCAACACTCCCCCAGCCTGCCACAACCAGAACAGGAACCATATGGATTTAAAAATGCAAAATTTCAAAGCAGATGAACAACAATGAAGCCACGAAGCCACAATGAAATTCACCGATTGATCACATTGTGTTTAACAGTATAATTAGAACATTAAATATAGTTGACAACTCAAAAAGGAAAAATCTGAAATTTTATTGGAAAAAAAGTTTGCATAAATAAATAAATAAAAATAAAGAGTAAATTATTAACGTAAGTTGCCAACTATACAGTTAGTTAATAATGATCCAGGGCCAGTGACAAAATACTGTCGCAAAACTTCACAACACTACAAGAATCATAATATAATATAAATTTTAAATCAGTAAATAACATATTGAAAAAATTACAGAAATTACAGAAATAATACAAATTGTAAGAGCGCAAATGCAGCTTTATACAAAGTGTATAATACAAAAAATAGTGTTAATGCCAATTTAAGACAAATCTAAATATATGAAATTCATATATTAGATAATTTAAATGACAAAGCAATAAGTTTTATTAAACACAAAATACGATCAAAATTTATGCGCAATTGCAGCAGGTTTAATTTTAAATGTAAATATAATAAAGATGATCTATTAAGCATATTAGAAGCCAAGCAACAGATACAAGATCACTGAAACACCAATGACCAATAAGATAAAAAAAAAAAAAAAAAAAAAAAAAAAAAAATCATCAGTGGATGAAATACATTAATGTAAAGAAACCAGATCTATTAATTAACAGTCTGCAAAAACAAACGAATCAATAAAGTAAAACAACAAATCTTAACTTAAAACCATAAACTTATCAAAATTAATGAAAAAACAACCCAAGAAACACAAGATAGGAAGAAGGAGGCAGGCGGCAAGACTTGTGACTTGCCTGTGGGGTTACACTAGTTTTACGCCGGCAACACTCCCCCAGCCTGCCACAACCAGAACAGGAACCATATGGATTTAAAAATGCAAAATTTCAAAGCAGATGAACAACAATGAAGCCACGAAGCCACAATGAAATTCACCGATTGATCACATTGTGTTTAACAGTATAATTAGAACATTAAATATAGTTGACAACTCAAAAAGGAAAAATCTGAAATTTTATTGGAAAAAAAGTTTGCATAAATAAATAAATAAAAATAAAGAGTAAATTATTAACGTAAGTTGCCAACTATACAGTTAGTTAATAATGATCCAGGGCCGGTGACAAAATACTGTCGCAAAACTTCACAACACTACAAGAATCATAATATAATATAAATTTTAAATCAGTAAATAACATATTGAAAAAATTACAGAAATTACAGAAATAATACAAATTGTAAGAGCGCAAATGCAGCTTTATACAAAGTGTATAATACAAAAAATAGTGTTAATGCCAATTTAAGACAAATCTAAATATATGAAATTCATATATTAGATAATTTAAATGACAAAGCAATAAGTTTTATTAAACACAAAATACATTCAAAATTTATGCGCAATTGCAGCAGGTTTAATTTTAAATGTAAATATAATAAAGATGATCTATTAAGCATATTAGAAGCCAAGCAACAGATACAAGATCACTGAAACACCAATGACCAATAAGATAAAAAAAAAAAAAAAAAAAAAAAATCATCAGTGGATGAAATACATTAATGTAAAGAAACCAGATCTATTAATTAACAGTCTGCAAAAACAAACGAATCAATAAAGTAAAACAACAAATCTTAACTTAAAACCATAAACTTATCAAAATTAATGAAAAAACAACCCAAGAAACACAAGATAGGAAGAAGGAGGCAGGCGGCAAGACTTGTGGCTTGCCTGTGGGGTTACACTAGTTTTACGCCGGCAACACTCCCCCAGCCTGCCACAACCAGAACAGGAACCATATGGATTTAAAAATGCAAAATTTCAAAGCAGATGAACAACAATGAAGCCACGAAGCCACAATGAAATTCACCGATTGATCACATTGTGTTTAACAGTATAATTAGAACATTAAATATAGTTGACAACTCAAAAAGGAAAAATCTGAAATTTTATTGGAAAAAAAGTTTGCATAAATAAATAAATAAAAATAAAGAGTAAATTATTAACGTAAGTTGCCAACTATACAGTTAGTTAATAATGATCCAGGGCCAGTGACAAAATACTGTCGCAAAACTTCACAACACTACAAGAATCATAATATAATATAAATTTTAAATCAGTAAATAACATATTGAAAAAATTACAGAAATTACAGAAATAATACAAATTGTAAGAGCGCAAATGCAGCTTTATACAAAGTGTATAATACAAAAAATAGTGTTAATGCCAATTTAAGACAAATCTAAATATATGAAATTCATATATTAGATAATTTAAATGACAAAGCAATAAGTTTTATTAAACACAAAATACATTCAAAATTTATGCGCAATTGCAGCAGGTTTAATTTTAAATGTAAATATAATAAAGATGATCTATTAAGCATATTAGAAGCCAAGCAACAGATACAAGATCACTGAAACACCAATGACCAATAAGATAAAAAAAAAAAAAAAAAAAATCATCAGTGGATGAAATACATTAATGTAAAGAAACCAGATCTATTAATTAACAGTCTGCAAAAACAAACGAATCAATAAAGTAAAACAACAAATCTTAACTTAAAACCATAAACTTATCAAAATTAATGAAAAAACAACCCAAGAAACACAAGATAGGAAGAAGGAGGCTAAGAAATATATGCAACTTGAAACGGACTATCAAAAAAGAGTAAGTATTTTTTTGTTAACTGTAATTAAATTGAAAAAAAAAAATCTTATAATTTTAACAAACTATATATATATATATATAAATAAAATTACTTTTATTGGAACAGATACAATTCTATACAATAATAGAAATGAAGTATTTTTTACCCGCTAAATAATCTCTAAAATACACATACATGCACACACAAATTTGAAGCTATTTTACATACAGAATAAATGTAATATATCAAAAGATGAATTTGGTAATTAATTTATTTCAATTTCTGCTGCATTATTTATTGCAAAACATCAGAGAGAAATTCATAAACATGAAGTATTTGAGGTATTTGAGGTATTTACTCACACGCATAGTCATTTTAATGGAGTTTACGGTAAACTGAAACTACGTGAAATATTTAACTTTTCAGTCGTACAGTTCTAAATACCATGTGCCAAATTCCTCAATTTGTTCAGTGTTGAACAATGATTTAACTATGAAATCATTTCTAATAATGATCACCCTTGCGAAGATTTAAGATTTTAACTATGTTGATAAATGATGTTAGTAAAAGTGCAATTGCTTTGAGCGAAATAATTTTCAAAATTTTATTATATCTCTGGTAATAAGTTTAAATTGTATATGTTATGTACTGAAATTTTAAAAGTATTTTTATTTAATTCCAGTAAAAAAATCATGATAATATATTAAATTTTTTAAAAGAGCAGTTATTGATACTTTTGTAAAGATTTTAAAAATAATTAATTTAGAAATAATTTAATTATTAGGATTAATATATATATATATATATATAATAGTGTTATTTCATATAATTTAGTTAAGCCATTCTTTTCTCTTATATGCATACATTTTTATTCAAAGTGACACAGAAGTTGGAATACATTAGAAATGAATATACCAGTAAAAGTTATTTTTCAAAAAAGAACACTTTGTGAGAAAAAAAAAAAAAAAAGAGTGATATGTCAATTAAATGAGTGATATGTAAATGATGACATTTAAAATCGGCTCCAGTGGTGTGTAGACTGTTTTTCGACCCACGGACCCACATTATCAAGTGTATGAAAGGCGCACGTATTATTGACACCAGTTTAATCATACGTTTAAAATTCGAGTGTATTATATGGCTGATTTTTTGTAATTTTTTGCCTGTAAATGTTCTTATCCATATTTAATACTGAATATTCTGAAAACGGTTACAAGTTTTCAATAGTAACATTAATTTCGCTGTTTTTATTTCTTAATTTGAAATTATACACTTCATTAACTACGGTTTAATATGCATAAGTGACATGAAACAACATTGTACCGGTTATCTTTTTTAAAACCGTACTATTATGAGTCTTACGATGCAATTTTTAATGTATATTTTATTGAAAATACTACTTGTGTATTTTGATGCTGCTGAGAGTTAAACTTATGTACTAATATACAGTATATACAAGATAAGGAAGTTACAATAAATTCGAAGAAGGCGCTAAATAAACTGATTTCCGCCCTGGTTACATAATTTCTGAAATTTCAAAATATCGATAAAGAATAAGTTGAGTAGATAATTTTTAACTGAGTAAAGAAAAGGGCTAAAAGTGTGTAATTCTTACACAACATTCGATATTTTTTTTTTTTTTTTTTTTTTTTTTTTTTCTAATTACAATATTTCATGTTATATCAAATAATTATTTTTACAATTTGTATATTCATTAACTGCCATATTTTATTTCTTCTTATATTAAACGAGTTAATATCGTGTCTTGTTTTATACACACACACACACACACACACACACACACACACACACATATATATATATATATATGTGTATGTATCTTTTCAGTTCCTTTTAAATAACTCTGCAGAATTTGATGTACGTTTGAGCTTTAGGATATTTTGGGATGAAAAAAAGATTGGATTTATCCTCATCTTCAGAACAATTACTATTGCTGTTAATAATTGCTCGGTCGGTTACAAATTATGACAGAAAATAGGTTTACACGAAAATGGATCTAACGATTTTAATTAAAATTCGAGGTTAATGACTTTTGAGCTGCTAATTGGACATATCCTCATTTCCCGGAAAATCCACGCAGGCTGTTAACCCTTATTCTGCCGATTATAAAAGGAAAATTTACAAATAAGAAATATTCGACAAGACAAATCCATCTCTCTCACATTTTTTTTAATTTAGAAAAAATAGAGTTTATTGTTAATCCTCACTCCGTCTACTGCAAAATATGTTCCTTCAAAAATGAATTTATCAATTTTCGTAAAAACTGACAGTTAAGGTTTTCATGAGATGACGAATTTTGAAATTAACCTTATCTTCAGGAAAATGTGTTCGATGCTAAGCCTCATTCCTTCCGTTGGGAAGAAAGAATGAAACTTATTTTTCTCAAAATATTTTAATAATAAAAAATAAAAAAATAAATAAAATATATAAATAAAGTTTTTTGAGGTGACAAACCCATCTGTTTTACCTTCATATTTAAGAAAATTCAATGATTCCAAAGAAGAAAGGAGGCCGCTCACCACTATGCAGCAGTTTTAAGCGATTATAACCTTCAGAGAGGGGCTCTCATAGTACTGTAGAAATTTAAAAGAGCCTGTCTCTAAAGATTAAGCAACCTCTGCTGTTTATTGCACAAACAACAACAACATTGTTATATACTCCCGAATGTCGGATTTTATAATTGGTGACTGAAATAAAATTGTCGTAGTATGTGACAAAATATTTAATAAACACATACGTGAAACAATAATCTTTCAGTCTAGTTGATCATCAAAGACCCGTTAAAAATGTAATCTACAATACTTCTCAATAAAAAATTGTATTGATTTTGGAAAAAATAAAAAATAAAACGCGTATCATATTCTTAACAAGCCGCCACAAGCGGAGGAATACAGTACGTAAACAAACCAAACTAGCTAGCCCTGTCTTTAGCGAGCGCCAAAGAGTTTTGGATCTGGATAAAGTACGCATGCGCTCCAAAGACCATGGACCATAGTATAAATTCGTGTGCATGAGTGATTTAAACTTTTTTGCTTTAAATTTTTTTTTTATTATTATGAATAACGATAAAATAGAATATTTATAATTAAAAAATACTTCTTTTATTTTAAATATATAATAAATATTTAAAACAAACAATGAAGTTTCTTTTTTGCATTTAATAAAAAAAAATCTAACTATTTTATTGACTGCATTCAGATTAAACCAACCAACCACAGCCTCAGAAAACCGAATGACGCCTGTTCTGAATTCTGAGAATATGCAGTTCAAATACATGTATTGGCGGAGGAAAAAATAGTTCGATTTTTAAGCTAAATTATTTAAGAAACAAGATTTTTTTGGGAAAAACGGGCGACGTCATGCTTCACAGACAAAATAAATTAATATCATATATCAATTTCATAAAATTTCTTCGAGCCGTTTTCGAGAAAAAAAAACTCACACAAAACACATTTTTCCTTCGAAGTCTTAAATTACAACTCCAGATCTCAAAATATATACAATTTTGAAGTGTGAAACTTTCAGGATAGCATCAGACAGAAGAAAAAAGGTTATTCTGAAAACATCAGATCAAAATATCTCCTATTTACTGAGATATTAAATGTCGGCGTTTCCAAATCCCTTTGATGTTAAATTAGCTGTATAATAGAGTGTCGCTGCTAAGCTTTGTATGAGCTTTGCTGCGTCACTCAAAAAACTGCCGTTTTTTATGATTGAAAATACTACTTGTGTATTTTGATGCTGCTGAGAGTTAAACATATGTACTAATATACAGTATATACAAGATAAGGGAAGTTACAATAAATTCGAAGAAGGCGCTAAATAAACTGATGTCCGCCCTGGTTACATAATTTCTGAAATTTCAAAATATCGATAAAGAATAAGTTGAGTAGATAATTTTTAACTGAGTAAAGAAAAGGGCTAAAAGTGTGTAATTCTTACACAACATTCGATTTTTTTTTTTTTTTCTAATTACAATATTTCATGTTATATCAAATAATTATTTTTACAATTTGTATATTCATTAACTGCCATATTTTATTTCTTCTTATATTAAACGAGTTAATATCGTGTCTTGTTTTATACACACACACACACACACACACACACACACACATATATATATATATATATATATATATATATATATATATGTATGTATGTATCTTTTCAGTTCCTTTTAAATAACTCTGCAGAATTTGATGTACGTTTGAGCTTTAGGATATTTTGGGATGAAAAAAAGATTGGATTTATCCTCATCTTCAGAACAATTACTATTGCTGTTAATAATTGCTCGGTCGGTTACAAATTATGACAGAAAATAGGTTTACACGAAAATGGATCTAACGATTTTAATTAAAATTCGAGGTTAATGACTTTTGAGCTGCTAATTGGACATATCCTCATTTCCCGGAAAATCCACGCAGGCTGTTAACCCTTATTCTGCCGATTATAAAAGGAAAATTTACAAATAAGAAATATTCGACAAGACAAATCCATCTATCTCACATTTTTTTTTAATTTAGAAAAAATAGAGTTTATTGTTAATCCTCACTCCGTCTACTGTAAAATATGTTCCTTCAAAAATGAATTTATCAATTTTTGTAAAAACTGACAGTTAAGGTTTTCATGAGATGACGAATTTTGAAATTAACCTTATCTTCAGGAAAATGTGTTCGATGCTAAGCCTCATTCCGTCCGTTGGGAAGAAAGGATGAAACTTATTTTTCTCAAAATATTTTAATAATAAAAAATAAAAAAATAAATAAAATATATAAATAAAGTTTTTTGAGATGACAAACCCATCTGTTTTACCTTCATATTTAAGAAAATTCAATGATTCCAAAGAAGAAAGGAGGCCGCTCACCACTATGCAGCAATTTTAAGCGATTATAACCTTCAGAGAGGGGCTCTCATAGTACTGTAGAAATTTAAAAGAGCCTGTCTCTAAAGATTAAGCAACCTCTGCTGTTTATTGCACAAACAACAACAACATTGTTATATTGGTCTCTCATTGTGGGTCACAAACTGCGTTGTTACAGGGATTTTTATTCCCACAGGAGAAAAAATAAGTCTACGGTCCTGCCAAACCGTGTCCGAGACAGGCTCGGAATACAGCTAGGGCAGAATACCTTTGTTTAATAAAACAAAATAGCAGGTATATAGTAAATTGTACTTAAGATTGTTTTCAAGAAAGCTGGAAAAAATAAATAAAATAATAATAAAATAATAATAATGACAATTAGACAAATTACATTTCATTAACAGAGGAAAGTATGTCAACGGATGTAGTATTAGACTTTATATTTCATAAATGAGTAATGTTAGTTTAAGAAAGTATAAATAAGTTTTAGCTTATTATAACTATCCGGATTTAATAATATTGCTTTTAAGTTTTGCCATATTGTTTTATTACTGTTAAATTTAAAATTGCTTTTAATTAATGAACAGTTTTAATTTCTTCTATATGTAATATAGATAAAGTATTGGGTTCGCGAAAATTTTCGACCTCCGTTTTTTGACGGATCTACACATTTTGGGATGTCCTGAACACGAATTGATAGTTTTTAAAAAATGTCTGTCTGTGTGTCTGTGTGTCTGTCTGTGGTTTCGTGTTTTCACCGTATCTCACGAACCAATGAATGAAATTCAACTAAACTTGGTATATAGTTGGACCCTGGCGGGGAATTGTGCTGATTAGATTTGGGGATCAATAGCCCAGCAGGTGGCGCTGTGATCGCATTTTATGTAAATTTTTAACATGGCAGTATAGGGCAAATTTTCGTATTTTTCACCGTATCTCACGAACCAATGAATGAAATTCAACCAAATTTGGTATATAGCTGGAACCTGACGGGGCATGGTGCTGATTAGATTTGGGGATCAATCGTCCAGCAGGTGGCGCTGTGATCGCAAAATTTCGTATTTTTCACCGTATCTCACGAACCGATGAATGAAATTGAACCAAACTTGGTATATAGATGGACCCTGACATGGAATGGTGCTGATTAGATTTTGGGATCAATCGCCCAGCAGATGGCGCTGTGATCGCATTTTATGTAAACTTTTAACATGGCAGTATAGGACAAAATTTCGTATAAAGTATATAATGAGCGTTATTTTAAACTTGTGATTGTAAAATTAATATGAATTATTGATAATAGTAGTAGTTAACTACGAAAAAAATTTTGTGCATGTGTGGGCACCGGTTCCCTCCCGGGGGGGGGGGGGGGTAAATTTTCAAGATGGGTATCTTTCGAAAGATCTCTTCAATACCTTTAAAACGAATGGTTGAACTATAAATCTGTGATAATTTAAAACAAAGTTATCGATTTTTTTTACTTTTAACAAAAAAAAAAAAAAAAAAAAAAAAAACAGAAAAAAAATCGTTTTTTTTTTTAACGAAATTTAACCAAACTTGGTATTTAGTTGGTCCCCGACATAAACTGGTGATGATTACATTTGAGGATCAATAGCTCAACAGGTAGCGCTGTGATCGCATTTTTTCTAAATTTTTAACATGGCAGTATAGGACAAAATTTCGTATAAATGTACAGTCGGAGAAAAAAAACGCAGCACTCGACGTAACTTCGTTGCTAATCAATGCACAAAAATGTAATAGGTATCATTCGACTGGGAATTGCGAGTAGTTTCAGAAAATGAACTCAAATTTTGAATTGGGGGTCGTCTACATATTAAAACGCGCACCAACTTTGATTTTTTCAATAGTAATGCCCCATTTTTATTTTATATTTGAATTCCTGGGATTGCGACAACGCGAAAAAGTATATTGGTTGTATATTTTACTTATTTTTTCACAGAGTTATAAGCGTTCAAAGATTGAGGGTGCTAATGTTAAATTCATATTTCAAACTTTTATTAATATCTTCACAAAAAATAACTTGATCGATATAACTCTTTTTTTACGAGATACAGTGAAGAAATCCAACCATAATGCATCATTACTTTTGATTCTGAAAAATATTTTTAATTCTGAAAAATATTAATAAATTCATATTCATAAAAATTATGAATAATCACCTATATTAATTTTTGCGTAAAATTAATCCTAATGCTGAAAAATATGGGTGTGCAAATTTGCAGCTCATTTCAGTTATTAGTTTTCGAGATATAAACAAATCTTTCTTTTGGAGTGGTTTAGGGGGCCGTCTCGTATAAAATTCCACCTGAGATAACGAGGCAAATCTTAAAAAATAACTAAGAAAATTAAACAAAATATGTTTTTCTTTTTTTTTTTTTTTTTTTTTATTTACGGGTAAAATTCTATAAAAACAACGTCAAACGCAAAGAAACAAAACAAAATGATTGTTTTTAGACATTAGTGTTAGCATCAAGAATTCCTGTTTTCTAGAGAAATCAAGCCCCGCCTTTTAATCGTTCTACAAAACAAAACGATACAGAAAAGTAAATGTGACTTTGAGTATTCGTTTAAAACCCCCTTTTTTACGTTGACCAGGCCCTGACTAATGCCAGGTTAGCAATGCGGCGCGGTGGGCCTAGGCCCTCCTCCCCAATAGACATAAACAAATTTTGTACCTAAAGACCTCTTATGCCACTGCAAAGGTGCCCACCTAAGCTTGCCCCGGGGCTCAAAGAAGTCCAAGTCGGGACCTGACATTGGCAAAAATATACACAAGTAATATTTACATCATCGATTACTAGTGATAAATTTTGAATCCTTTAAACGAACACTAGAAGAAAAATATTAAATAAATAGGCGGGGTTTCCTATTTAAAAAAAAAAAAAAAAAAATTGATTGCAAAAATTGACCAAAAAAAAAAAAAGAATGGAATTGGAATGGAAGACAGACTTGTAAAATTGTTTCTTAAAACTTTCGCGACAGCATGTTTTTTTCTTTTTGACAGTAAGGTCCGCGCCTGTAGGTGTAGGCGTTAATCTACGAAATTACAATATTTCAGAACAAAATTTCCTTTATTCACATTTATATTAAAAATGAAAATACATTATAATGATGTTCTTTTTAATCAAAATATTTGTATCCATGGTATATTCCATTGTAAAAATACGAATATTAGTTATATACTTAAGATATAAATCCATACAAATTGCGAAAGGAACGCCCACTGGCGAAGTTATAGATTTTCAAATGACGTGAGTTAACGTCAGCGATCGTGAAAGTGTTAACTACTGTCATAGTTAAAGGCTTAATTATTTACTTCATATATTGCTTTATTTTTATTTATTTATTTATTTTATTATTATTATTACTTTTTTTTGGGGGGGGGGGAGAGGGGAGGATTATTATTTTAAGGATACTTTAGTCTTTAAAAATTCATCAATATATTTTAATTTTATATATTTTTAAAATATACTTTAACTTTTATAAATATATTTTAACATTTTTGCTACCTCAGGATTTTTCTTTTTGACAGTAAAGTCCGCCTACGGGCATTATTCTCTCAAAATAAAATATTTGAGAACAAATTTTCTATATTCACAGTTATATTACAAATGGATATACATTATAATTTTATTCTTTCTAAGGAATATATTTCTATCCATAGTATATTTTGTTGGAAAAATATGAACACTGGGTAACATACTTAAGCTTACCCTGCAACATCCTTATTATTATTACGTAGTTTTGAAAGACCCGCGATTAAAATTGTTTAATATTTACTTCATGAAACCTTACAATAATTTATCCTAAAGGATTTAGTTTATGCATTGTTGTATATATAAACACATCTATATTATTTCAGTTCGTATATTATGTTACGCCTACGAAAGAAATTTTAAGCTTTATTGGTGATCAGTAAAACCATTATAGACACTTTTTAATTGAAAAATATTGAAGTTTTTTTTTTTTTTTTTTTTTTTTTTTTTTTTTTTTAAGGGTATTGTCTGACCAATCATAAGTGTAATGTATTTAATTATACCTAAAATTATCTAAAAAAGTACTGAAATATATCAATATCTAAAAACGGAATTCAGGAAAACTAAGGTACTAATTAATAAGAAAGCACCACAAAACTGGCGTTTCAAATTATTACTTAGAAAACTTTGAATAAGCACCATAAAATACAATAATCTCACAACAAGTTGCCGCTTTGACTGCAGTACTCCTGCCTACTTCGCTCACCTGACGAAGAGTCGTGTGCTCTTTCCCGTTGTCCCGAAACAATTGCTGTGAGATTGTTGCATTTTATTTCGTTTATTCAAAGATTTATAAGCAATAACTAAGGTATTCTTTAACCACATTTCTTGCGACCATGGAAGCCTTTGCGCAAGTGCGGATTGAACGAGTCTAGTGTTAAAATAGGGGTGACTGAGAGAAAACAAACGATAAGGGAATACCGAATGTTTGCCAAATAACTATCTCTCGGCCAATTTTGCATCCCTCAAAATTTTTGGACTCGTCCTCACCGCTAGTCGTAGGAAACGTGGTCGCACTATACTGGTAAGGAACTAATGTTTTTATTAATTTTTAAAACTCTTTCTTTTTCTTGAAATATTTCCGGTGTAAAAGTGTAAAATTTTCTCTAATTCTTGTAAGATCTAAATTTTATTTTTCTACATTTACAGATAACCCCCTAACACATTTTTGATGATAACTCTATGAATACTAAAGATAAAGTATACAAACAGTATACTTTTCCGCACTGCCAAACTCTCAGAAATTCGAATATGAAGTCAGAATTTGGTGTTGGCGCTCATTTCAATATGTAGATAACCCCTAATTCAAAATTCGGCAACATTTTCAGAAAGTGCATTTAATTTCCTGTTGAATGGTGTCTATTAAATTTTTCTGAGTCAATTAATAACGAAATTACAGCGAGTGCTGCGATTTTTTTTCCCCGACTGTACATAATGAGAGTTATTTTTAACTTGTGATTGTAAAATTAATATGAGTTATTGATAATAGTAATAGTTAACTAGGAAAAAATTTCTGTGCATGTGGGGGCATCGCTTTCCCCCCCTGGGGGGGAAGTACCCCCCGGGGGGGGGGTAAATTTTCAAGATGGGTATCTTTCGAAAGATCTCGTCAATACTTTTAAAACGAATGGTTGAACTATAAATCTGTGATAATTTAAAACAAAGTTATCGATTTTTTTTTTTTTTAAATCTTTTTTTTTTTTTTTTTTTTTTTTTTATTGCTACTGATTGAATATGTATATAGGAAAATATAGAAGAAATTCTTGTGGTGGCCACAACATACTAGTTCGAATATGTAATGAAAAGAGCTCCCGTACTATGTACATTTACAGAGTGCGTTCGGTAGTTTATTGATTTTAAAGAGGAAAGTGGGGAAAGTAACCTGCCTTGAGATAAAATATAAAGATATTTTATTTGGGCGTATGAAATTGGTATTAGCTGTTTTAAGAACTGCGTACGTATCTATACCTTTATAGGAATGTTGCCTCTCTCATTGCCAGTCACTAAGAATTTTAGCTTCTATAGTTGATTTAATAAGTGAGATTGGGAAAGGAATATATATCTCATGATTATATGAATTATTTATTAATATGAAGTTAATTATGAAAGTTGTGTTAATGAGAAATCTTTGTTAAGTATTAAATTATTTAATTCTAAAAGGATAGTGTATTTAGGAAATGGATTTTTTAGTATTTCTAATGTTGATTTATTATCTGTTATTATTGTTACTGGGATATTTATATATTTTTAACATAAGTACCATTTAATTGACTCCGTGATTGCTAAGAGTTCTTCTTGAAAAATAGAATTATGTACACTGAAAAGTTAGTTGGTAAGACTGGAAAGATACATTAAAGAAGAATTCCTCCACTTTCTTTTTAGTGGCAGTTTTTGATAAATAATCTGTCATTTCATTTCCCTCGCCGCCCCTGTGAGAGAAGATCTAATTTGATTTTCTGAATAATAGGGTAGTTACTTATGTGGCGAGCCAGGGCCTAAAGACCAGAGAGACTGTCAATGTAGATACGATTTTTTTAAATGGGTTAAGGAGGAATTTGACCATGAGATATTTTGGCTGATAGACTACATCTCAGCCAAAAAGACAGTGTTGTAGTCCCCAAGCTTACAGGACCACTGATAAACCAAGACCCCATCAACAAAGGCGCAAATTGCGGCACCCATACTTGCAAACCATGGCAGAAATTCCGTTTCTACTGAAATGGATCTGACGGCAGTTAACCCTCACTCTGCCTGTCCAAACTATGTCAGAGACTTGGTTTTCTAGGAGAAGAAAAGATTTTCATAAGAATACAGGATGAAGGGTTTTTTGAGATGCTAGTCCTATCTGATTCATATTTATCTTTATGAAAATTAGTGTTCTCTCTTCATCCATACTCCATAGGTTGCAAAATATGCAGAATTTTTCATTACGCGTAAATAGACCTAACGATTTCGATAATAACTGAAATATTTTATTGAGAAGACAATCTAATCTCTTATTCTTCAGGAAAATTAATTTTTATTGTCAACCGTCACTCTACCTGTTGCAATATATGACAGATACTTCATTTTCTGATAAATGGGTGCAACGAATTTTATAAAAATCGAGTTTTGAGGGTTTTAGAGATGATAATTCGATCTGTATCATACTATCATGATAATCATCATTTGATCTAAAAATCTTCAGGAATGAAACATTTCACAGTTAACTACTACCATGCAAAACCTCATTACGACAGTGAAAGTTATAGCAGATCTAGCGCTGGCGCGGATGTGGATTGTTGTTTCAGATGTCAGTCACATGAGACTAGCAGTTAATGTGTTAATATCCTCACCTTCAGGACAAATACAGTTCGTTAGAAATCTGCACTCCAATCGGTAAAAATACATCAGAAGACTTTCTTGGAAATCCCCGAAACGATTTTGAAAACAAAATAGAGTTCGTTGTTTTTATAATTAAAAGCTAGTCTGATTTATTTTCTTCTTCTTCTTCTTCTTCAAAAAAAAAAAAAAAAAAAAAAAATAGCAGCCGCTAATAACCCTTTTGCCTGGATAAAAAGATACCAAAAACATGGTTTTCTAGGAAACTGCTCCAACGATTTTGATAAAAGTTTACAGTTAGGTATTTGAAATGATAATTTAATTTGAATTTTTGAATGAAAAAAAAAAAAAAAAAAGAAAAAAAAAAAAAAACTTTCTAGTGACCGCTTTCTGTCTGAGGCAAACAAATAAGAAATATATTTCCGATATCACATCACTATATTTACACTACGAATGATCATTACAATGAAACCGAGTAAACCCACTCATCCAGGTACTGTCTATTTTTCTAACTGAAAAAGGGAGATATATTTACAAAAAATCTTTAGACTAAACGTGATGAACTATTCTCTACCAAAGAAATATTTAGGAAATTTTGTCATTTTGTCTTTATATTTACTTGTTTAACGTAGGAAAGAAAACAAAAATTAACTTTTTTTTTTTTCTTCCGGTCACTTAATTATGTTTTACTTCTAGTTAAAAGATAAAAGTTGCTACACAATGTCTTTTTCTGTCAAAAGTGCTCTTTTTTTTTTTTTTTTTTTTTTGCTCTTTAGAAGAATTCCTGTTGTTGTCTCCTTTCCTCGAAACCTTATTTTGAGAAAATAAAATTATATTAATCGCAAGAATACTCATACTCATTTGAAAATACTCTAACATTAAATATTCATTCTCTAAATATGTTACTTTTGAGAATAGTTTATTTACAGCAAATTATTTCTATGGCCGAGTGTGCTATAAGGTAATTTTATGTCTTAAATACATACTCTTGTTTAAATAGTATTTAAAAAATAGTGTTTATATTTCAACACTTAAATTGAAAGCTATAATACTTTTAAGTAATAAGCATTTTCGAAAATAACTAATCTCATTTCCTTTCCCTTCGCCCCCCACAATATAGATAAAGAAAAGCTGATCATTGCAGGAGTGATAAAGATTTATTAACACTCTTGCTTGTAGTAATGTATGAATTCATTAAATTTGATTTCGAATTTTCAATGTGTGGTTAATATTTTTCATGTGAAACAAACAAGGGAATAAATGAAGTAGAGAAGACAACTGAATTTCGATTGACAGAACAATGACAATAAATTTTAATAATGATTAAGACAGGTAATAAATAAATAAATAACTGACATATTTATTACAAGAAAACAAATAGCCTTTTATATACTATAAATGAATTTAAAATCATATTATTTTTATTTTATTATTAACAAATATGTATTTTTTAAAAACTTTTAAATCTATTATTTAGTTATGTTATATTTCCATTAATTCTATTAAATATATATTGTTTTTTTTATGTACAGTGTACAAGTTTAAAAAAATAAAATAAAAATAAAAGAATAATATTTTTGTATTTTACTTAAATGTAATACAATGAAGTGAACTTTGGATTTTATAAAACTTGTAGAGGTAATTATACTATTAAAATACATTTATTAGATTATATAAAACGTTTCTTGATATTTTTTTTTTAATTTATTTTTTGACTCCTTATTTAAAGGTAATACATACATACATACTTTCGGATTATTTATTAAAATCCCCATGATAAAATACAAAGCTAAACTTATAAATGTTACTTACAAAATAATTACTTTTTTTTTTTTTTTTTTAAGTAAAAACAACGAAAAGATTAAAGAAATAAATGAAAAAATAAAGTTATCCACCCCTGAAATCTTCCGATTTTAAACTCGATAAAAAAAATTCTTAAAATAAATAAATGAAATAAAATAAAATAAAATAAATATGTCTGTAAAATTCACTATGAAAGAAATCTTATATACAACAATAGGTTACTTATACAGTGTCTATTTTTGTAAATGTCTGCTAAAATACTTATAAAATTAGTTTGCACAATTTGCCGAGAAGTGTTCTGCGCACGTAATTATAAGTAAAATTATTACAGCGAATCAAAATTAATAAATAATTTTAGTATTCCATTTTGAAATTACTTTTGAGATGCCCCGGGCATTCAATTAATTTACTTTAATAGTTATATATATACATAACTAGAGAAATTTAAAGCTGCAAACATTAATGGTAATAATTCCATTTTATCTTCAAGAAAATTAAATTTCTAAATATGAGATTAATATATATATATATATATATATATATATATATATATATATATATATATATTATTATTATTATTATTATTATTGTTCATAAAAAATACATAATTATAATTAAAAAATATTGATGAAAGGAATGTATACTCCAATACCTTTTTCATAATGATTAAGACATATATGAAAGGGAGGGGGGGGGGGCTTTTGAATGAACGACTCAGTTTTTATTAATTTTATTTTATTTTTCTATTTTTTTACTTTAACAGCTGGAGGCCTTGACAATTTTATTGTTCACTGTATTTAAATGAATTTGAAAATACTTGATTTACTACTCTTTATATCACTTTATAAATAAGAACTAGACTATTACTTTTGTTTGAATAAATGAATAAAAACAAATATATATGTAATGAATAAAAGTAAGTGAATAAAAACAAACATATATGTAGTAAAATATTCTGAATAAAACATTTTAGTGTATTCGAAACAATATAACCTAAAAACTTCCTCTGAGAAATTAACGTTTAATTTTCTTGCCTTAAGAAAATGAGAGAAACTGAAAGAGTAATTATTTCGAGTTACATCAATCAGAAAATCGTAAATAGAACTACTGTACTTTTTACGGATAGGAATTGCCTTTCTTTTCTCTTAATAGGCCAGAATATAACACGTAACATGAAATATATTACGTATGTAACTAACTTTGGGAGAAGGTCGATTAAATCGAAAAAATAAAATTAAACGCATGCGAGTGTAATAAGTCGTGCATTTAAAAATTTATGTATAATTTTCTTAACTGAAAAATTTTATGCTTTAAACGTGAATATATATATATATATATATATATAAAGTACATAAAAGAAAAAAAAAAAAAACATGAAAATGTGAAAATAATGCTTAATTAAAAAAGCTGCAGTGAGTTATGAAATAATGGGATGACATATTAAGGACAAGGTAGCTCTAGTTTGTCATCAGCCATCCCACGATTCCATCTACAGAACAATGGCAGATTTTTGGTTGTCAAATCTCTTTTTCGAATTCTGGTAGAAGAATGGATTTTCGTACTGGTTCTAATTCCATTGCTGAATGGGTTGCGGTAGCCTAGTCTAGAACTACTACATAGATAGGCTGACGCATCCGCCATTTTCTAACCCCCAAGATCGGCTGACGATTTATTATTGGTGATTTTTCGGCAATAAATTGCACGAATAACTCCAGAAAAGGGCACCGCCTGTTTATATTTTCTTCTAATCCAGGAAGAAGGAAAAAGTGGATTATGAATTACAGATGAAACTCGTGGAAACCCGGAGCAGGAGCCCAACTTTGTTGCGTAAGGTGTCCCTTATTTTCAAATTATTTCATTTTATTTTCAAAGTTGTTTGACAAATTTAATATGAATCTTCTGTTTTTTTTTAAGTTATTACATTAAATTCTTTTAAAATTAACTTTAATATTACATTTCTTTTAACGTGAAGGGTTGCAGTTTTGAGAATGTTGGCGATGTTCTTAAAATTGCCAACTTATTTGTTTCGTGATAAGAAGTTCTAGCTCACTTGATCTGTATAGAAGTTTAAAGGCGATAACAACGCTAATCAGGTAACCTAGCTTTTTCTACTGCCAACACTTTCCCAGACGGGCTAGAAAATGGCGGACACTGCGCCAGCTCTTATCATATAGGAGTCTTAGTCTAGTCAGTAGAGCGCCGGGCTCGTAATTGCAAGATTGCAGGTTCGGTACTTGAGCCGGCCAATGACCGTCATGTACACTAATAGTGACTGGCGCACGTGAAATCTGTCGTAGCCGTAATATCCTCCACGTTCCCATCAAAATTATACCTCTGGGGGTTACCAAAGCGGAGGAGCCATCCTCTGCATGTAAGATCAAAATCTTGATGGCATGTCTTCGGACCACCTTTAGGGGTGAGTCATAGACCAACCCCAATTACCCATTGCGTAGCACTAGAGCGACGTAAATCCCAATCAACCGACCATCCATTGCTGCTTTAACCAAGAAAATTATAACTCTCTGAATTATAATGAATCTGCTATTTAAACTAAAGTACTCAATGCCATTTTGCATATTTTATTTTTCTGAAAATTTTTCGTAATGCCTTTTAATTTTAGTAATATGATTACGTTATGCATAAGCATACTATCTCACACACAGACATTTTTAATACTTCTAACTTTTTTTACAGATTTTTTCTGATTCGAAAATTGTATTGTGAGAATAATATTTGAAAATAAAGTGAATCTGCGAAACACTTTATTAAAAAGTTTTTTGCTCATGTTTAAAATATTAAACATTTTTTAACCACTGTTTTCTGAAAGAATGCAAATATTTATGAAAAAGAAAAAAAATCAATTCAAAGCTTATGAAAATATGAGTAGAGAAATCAATGTAGGGCTTATTGCTTTCAATCGTTTTATCGTTATAAAAATATTTTGTTAATATTTTTATACAGATTGTAGGACGTTCAAGGATACCTTAAATATGAGTTTTTATTATTATTATTATTATTATTAAAAATAAATAAGTAAAATCAATTAACATTTACTAAAGAAGATATTTGTCATAAAGTTAATAATGTACAGTCGGTAACAAAAGTGTCCGAACACTAGCAAAAATTCCTATGTAAAAAAAGTACACTTCATACGGTTTTGTTTAATAAATCCTTATCGAATCATGTTCTTACACTGACTAAGAACAGGGTTCGACAAGGATTTATTTAACAAAACGATTTATGAAGTGTACTTTTTTACATAGGAATTTTCGCTAGTGTTCGGGCACTTTTTTTACCGAATGTATTTTATATTAAATAAATAAATAAATAAATAATAATGGAATTGTCAATGCTTTAAAAAAAGGGTTTTATATTTACAACTTATGGTAACATCAATGTGTTTTATGTATATATTCAGATTTCCTATATTTCCAACATTTAGCAAATATCATATTAATATGGAAACAAAAAATAAATTTTACATAATGGGAAAAAAATGTAGACAGAAATATTCGTATACTCTTATGAACAAAATTACATAAATTATTAACGCAAATGTAATTATTTGCATATTTTTCTTTCAACCAGGAATCCAGGTTTCAAGATTGCAACAGAGACGCCTCCGAAATTCAAACAAAAATAGTTATTGCCCTTTTCTACGTGTTTTTTTTTTTTTATAAACGTTTGATTTAAGAATTCTTTTCGTTTTCTTTTCAATTGTATACTCAAAGACATATACGCTTCCAAAGTATGTAACTCTAATACAAACAGATAGTTTTTAATCTTTCTGTTTTATTACAGATTTTTATCAGTAGAAAAAAAAATAAAAATAAATAAAACATTTAACATTTTAAAGTTAAATGAAAATGGAAAATATTTCAGTAAAACGATATTTTTATTCCTATTTAAACTAAAAAACATATTTTAATTAATTCTTTTCAAAAGAATTTAAATACTTATTAACACTGATTTAGATAAATATACTAATGATTATGCTCACATGAACAGCGAAATCAGAATTGCGCTTGTAGCTTTCAGTCTTTAAAAGTTACAAAAATACTTAGGGAAGTATGAGTCAGTAAAATTGCTATTGAAACCAAACCAAGTATAAACTAAAGAGCATGATCGAAAACATTGGAAAGATTGCAAAATTTGCACAACAACCCCCTATAGATTGAAATATGACCCTAATAGTTTTAGCAATTTTCATAAAAGTCAACAAAACACAAACCGTGACAAGCTAAGGTGGAAAGCATTCGACTCCTAAGTAAGCGCTTTTGAGATCGAGCCCCGTATTTTAATTTTTTATTTCAACCTTTTTTTTTTCTTTTTTACATTTTAAGTTAAATTAAATTATTAATTTAAGAGAAAATATTTATTATTTTAAAAAGTTCTTTTTTTTTTTTTTTTTTTTTTTTTTTTTTAATATATCAATTTATAAAGTATTAACCAGGAATGAAAAAGAATATAAACATACGCATTTATTTATAAAAAATAAAATCATGGTTAAAGTTACAAATATGGTTTCTCATTTATAATAATTATGATTGAACGCTGAAAACATATGAAAGCATAAGCATTTTTCAGAATGAGAACTAGAAATATATTTAATATAAGATTGATCATAATTAACTGCATTACAATTTTGTTGACCGTCAAATATAGTTCATCGCGAACATTTTGTTAAAAGTTATTACTGCATTTGTAAAAATTCATATTTACCCAGATTTTGAAATTTTTGAGATGTAAACTAATTATAAATTAGTACAATCATCTTAATGAAGTTTGTCATTGTGCTTAGTTTTGAAGTCAGTTCCTCCGACATCACCACATTTGACAGTTCTTTAATAAAATATTTGATATAGAAGTTAAATGCGACGTCGAACAGTTAAGCAGCAACAGCTGTTTTCAATTCCGGATTTCTCATGAAAAAACTTGCATGAGTATTAACACGAGCAGACGACCAACACTAGCTATTATTGACGTCGATAAAAATTAATTATTTAATATTTCTATAAAACACTAGCACATTATTAAAAAAAAAAAAAAAATGGTTAAAAATTAAAAATTATTAAAATGTCCGCGCTGAAAAAATAAATAAATAAACAAATAAAATAAAGTAAAATAAATAAATAAAAATAAATAAATAAAGCTTTTTGATATAATAAATATTTTTTCTTAAGCTAATATTTTTATTTAATTACAAAATGTAAACAGGACACGACCACAGGAATTTCTATATACGAGTCAAACACTTTACCACTGCGACAACTTATCCTTCTTTTGTCTGTGCTATGTTGGCTTTTAGAGAAATAGCTAAAACTATTAGGGTAATATTTCGATCCATGAGGTTGGGGGTTTGTTGCACAAATTTTGCACTCTACCCTATGTTTTCGACCATGCTCTTTAACTTAAGTATGGTTTGGTTTCAATAAGAATTTTAGTGATTCATACTTCCCTTATCAATTAATGTTTTTATAACGATTAGGAAACTCTTTTTAAAACTTTAAACAGCTTTTTTTTAATCTGCCTGATACCTACTCTACATTTTTTTTGTGTCTTAATGAAATAGATCTCTTTGTTCTTCACTCAAATCACCTGGATTTTACGGAAAATAATTTAGATGAGAGTTAAAAAGTGGAGTTTTAAGCTCAAAAAGTCCTATTTTTACCAAAACTTTACGTGATAGAAATTTTTGAATAGTTTTTTCTTAATCTTCATCCAAAAATACTAGTACATAAAAAAAAACGGAACAGTTTGAAGAAACTATGCTTCAAAAACTTAAAATTTACAATAACGATAAATAAAGTAATCAGTATATTTCATGTATACTGACAGTTTACATTCATTTCTAACATTTAAGAAATATTCCGTTCACACTGGAAAAAAGAAATAGTCTTTGACTTTACATTTTTTACGAACAAAACTATCCAAATGCAATTAATTATTCGTGCATATTTTCTTTCTATCAGGATTTTCGACTTTTTCAGACTGCAATAGAAATGCCTTTGATATTCAAATGAATATATTTATTGCCCTTTCTACTCGTTAAAAGAAAAAAAAAAAAAAAGAAAGAAAGAAAGATGTTTGCAATATTTGCCCTTAAGCATTTCTTGCATTTTCATAATCTTATTATACTTTTATTTATTAAAAAAGATGCATTGCGAACGTAAGTAAACAGATTCTCTGACAAACAGGTAGCTTTTAATCTTTCTATTTTGCTAGAGATTTTTATGGCTAGAAAAAAAAAAAAAAAAAAAAAAAGATATTTTTGTCACTCATATTTAAAAATACATTGAAAATGGGAAAACTGTCATCATAATGATCATCTAGAATGCAAAACCAAGCGAATTTAATGGATCCGTCTAAAATATTGATTGAATAGCACATAAATAATTCATGGTAGAAATTCTACTGCATTGAAACAGTGAATTTATTTCTTATCTTATTTGCATCTGTAATGTAAAATCTGTAAGAAATTTTTCTTTTAGGAATGTTTACTAAAGAATTATAGAAAAAAAAAAAAAAAGACAATTTTTAATCTTATGATTAATTGAGAGAATTTTCTCTGTAAATAAAATTTACTCCTTTTTAAAAAAGGTTTATGTTAATTGAACTGTGACTTTAATCTATCATAAAATGTAATATAAAATAGCATTTAAAATGTAATGGAAATGAATAATTTCAAAAAAAAAAACTTAAAATTACTTGCAGAAATGAATTAGCGAATACAATTTTTCTCTTCGCAAACAAACTATATTTACCATATACTTTAGTTATTACCACACAAAAGAGTACATCAAAAAACAGCAATATGGAATTATAACCAGTACATCTGCAGATCAGGAGACTCAACGTCCTATTTTCCTCACTCGCTATTCAATACATCATAGTTATTTACTCCATAGTATATATTTATATTTATATACAATATGTATATATATGATTGACTCGCTACATAAAAATATCCGTTTCTGAGGGTCGGCAGCCCCCCTCAGCCCCCTGCTATGTCTCTCTGTCTTTATGTATCTATATACATATGCATATTTATATATTTTCCTACTAACTGATAGTTTTCAATTAATTACTTATGTTTCCTCATAAATACTTGTACTAAATTTTATGCTAAGAGAATGTATAACATATCGGAATTATGTAACCCTGTACACTAATTACCAATTCTATGCCCACAATTCTCCACAGAAAAACACGCTTCTAAACATTCTAATAACATTTCATTATATTTAATGCGATGATTCAATATTCCCGTAGGAATTGTGATCAAAATTATAAAATTTGGTTTTAAGCTAATCGAAACAACAACATGTTTTTCCTTTCCTAGTGCCGAAACATGTGTTTTCAGCGTAAGACTATGTACAGACGTGTGAAAATTATTTTCAGGTGAAAATGGAAATATATAATAATTGATGAGGGTTGGACATACTTATTTGATTGCAATAGAAACAGATTGATTAATAAACCGAAAAATAGGAGAAAAATGACTTAAACATTGGTTCAGAAAAAATAAGGAAAGGTTTCATAAAGGTTTGATAATAATTTATGGATTATCTAATAACGAAAAAATTAAAGTAAGGAAAGTAAAAATAAATAAATAAATAAAAAATAAAAAATGCAAATATTACATATCTGCGAGTGCTACCAGAAATATGTTTTAACACCTATTTTCAAAGAAGATAAATTCCCTCCCTGTATCCAGACAGGATAAGGCTACAAGCCATACCTCTAAATCTACTGCTTCTGCTTTTTTTTTTTGTTGTTGTTGTTTTTTGAAAAGGGAAAGGGAGAGAGAGAAATGAATCCGAAATTGAAGCCTTTCCCTTCATATGCATCCCACCCAAAGCCCCCTGACATCTTCTCTATAGATTACTGTGCTTGTTGTGTTTTGGACTTTTAAAACAAGCTCTTTATAAGCGGCATCCCAAAACTTTTGATGAACTCTGGGAGATTGTGTAAAAGGAGTAAAACAAAATAATCCAAGATATATTTTAAGAAATGCTTTGTTATCTTGGAAATCAAGATGTAATATGATAGTTCAACAAAAGGACTACAAGACTGAACATATCAGAAAATAAAATTATTACATTTGTTTATATATATATATATATATCTTTACAAAATCTTTACAAAAATGTATGAAACCCTTCGTATTATAACGTTATTAGAATTCTTTGTATAATAATAAATATTTAGTTAGTTATATTTTTAACTTTAATTTTGATGCTGTCTTAAAGAGTAGTGCATTTTAGTTATTCAACATTTTATTGGAGTAATATATAATCTGAGAACCTATTGAATTAAATTGTTAGTTCTAAATCATTTTTCAGATAGTATCACGTCGAATGAATCTTAGATTTTACGTAAGAAATGTTTAACGACGTGAAGAACACAGATAGCTCTTCTCTAAAGACTCTAATTTGCAGGGTTCATTCAGTTGGGAAGAATTACCTCTGCGTTCCAGTCTGCAATTCTATATCCGACATAGTCCTCATGCTAAAATAAAATTGCGCCGTCGTCATTTAATTTCTTATATTTGGCGAAAAAGATTGTCTTTCGCCAAATCTCATGGAGTCTTCGTCTTTTTGAGACAAACAATTTAAAGTATTTTATTATTATTATTATTTTATTTTCATTTTTTATTTTTGAAGATTTTATTCTAGCATCCAGTATATAAATTTGATTGATCTCATTTTACCTACGTAAGTAATATCAGTAGAATTTGTTTCAGAATATTCTGGGTATGTGTTTTTAGAAAACTTTCCTTTTAAATTGAATACAAGGAAAAAATGTTTTTAAAGATACCTCATATATGTGAATTAATTTTGTTTCAATTAAGAATCGGTAAGGTTTCTGTTGACAATAAATAATTATTTTGGCAGTCTTTTTATAAAATATTTTTCGATGATGTTTTAAATATAAATTTTATTCTCACAAAATATTAAAATAAGGAAAATTCGATGAATGTGTTTATTTTAAAAAGAAAATTTTGAATGTTAATAATAAGTCTTCAGACATATAATAATTGTATTTTTTATAAAAATTTATACAGAGTAATGCAAATTTCTTCTATGACTATTTTTCCCATTAAAAATAAAATACAGAAATATTTTATTTTTATTTGTTGTATAATTTCCGGTCTATTCATAACAAGAAATGGTTTGACTTATTTTCTTCTACTGATTTCCGTATTTGGAATGATAAATGGTTTCCTTCTGATATCTTAATTCTCGTGAAATAAAACTATTGATTGGAATGAGTTTATGCAATCATTTTTCTCTTTTTATCTGCATTCCTACTAAGAATTTTTATTCGTTCATATATTTCGTTAATCTGTGTAATATTGTTACTATTTCTAATAAATTTAATTCATATTTTCTACAAAATAATTTATTTTAAAACTACCACTAATGATATAACGAAGTTTCTCTGATTTAAGTTCTCTCTTTATTTACCGGCACACGTGTATATTTATTAACTAGCCGCCTACGGCGACCAGCTGGTTCGTGATCCTTGAAAAATCCGACTTTATGAAACTCCCGCTCGGTGGCGCCTGCGGCGCGTTTTTCCCGTTTCAGATCTTACAACAGCTTATTGACATATAGTGAAAATAGCTTTATTGAAAAATTTAATCGCAGTAAATTCCCGCTCTGTAGCCTGTGGCGCCCTCTTCCACTTTCAATATCTGAAACAGCCTGTTCGCTCATCATGTTATGATCTTTCAAATTTCTGACTTTAGCAAAGTCCCGCTCGGTGGCGCCTTATCCCCGTTTTAGAACATACAACACCTTTCTCGCTCATTAGAATTTAAAATATTGAAAATTTAAAATATTGAAAATTTAAAATATTACAGCACCATCTGGCGGTAGAAATTTCTGTAATCTACTGTTCAATTCTAAATCAACAAACCTTTCAAATGATGTATTACTTATGAAAATATTTTAATTAGTAGCTGAGGTACAAAAGAAAATCTAAACAGGAGACCTTAAAACGTGCAAATCGGGTAAAATCTCGAATTCCACTTTCGATAATATGAAAGAAATTTAAAATATCTTTCGAATGATGTATTAAAAATAATTTAATCATAATTAGAATTTGAAATATTGAAATTTTAAAATATTACAGCGCCATCTGGCGGTAGAAATTTCTGTAATCTACTGTTCAATTCCAAATCAACAAAGCCTTCAACTGATATATTACTTATGAAATTATTTTAATTAGTAGTTGAGATACAAAAGAAAACCGATTCAGGACACCTCAAAACGTGTAAATCAGGTGAAATCTCGAAATGTAAATTAAAATGTATTTTTTTTTTTTAATTCTCCGAAATTTCTCTCAGTAATCTGACTTATCCTTGGTTTTCTCCGAAACTTGCATAATTCCGGGCTATATAACGTTAAAAATCCTTAGTACGATATGTGAGCAGAAATTCGAAATCGAAACTGCAAAATATTAAAGAATAAAGGTGTTCTCGGTATTCCGTTGTTTTCTCCGAAACTCCCGTTTATTAGAATAAAATTTTATTTGCAATTAAATGTAAATTAAAATGTATTTTTTTTTTTATTCTCTGAAATTTCTCTCAGTAATCCGACTTATCCCTGGTTTTCTCCGAAGCTTGCATAATTCCGGGCTATATAACGTTAAAAATCCTTAGTACGATATGTGAGCAGAAATTCGTATTCGAAACTCTGCAAAATATTAAAGAATAAAGGTGTTTTGGGTATTCCCTTGTTTTCTCTGAAACTCCCGTTTATTAGAATAAAATTTTATTTGCAATTAAATGTAAATTAAAATGTATTTTATTATTATTATTATTTTTTTTTTTTTTTAATTCTCCGAAATTTCTCTCAGTAATCCGACTTATCCCTGGTTTTCTCCGAAGCTTGCATAATTCCGGGCTATATAACGTTGAAAATCCTTAGTACGATATGTGAGCAGAAATTCGAATTCGGAACTCTGCAAAATATTAAAGAATAAAGGTGTTCTGGGTATTCCGTTGTTTTCTCCGAAACTCCCGTTTATTAGAATAAAATTTTATTTGCAATTAAAAGTAAATTAAATTTTTTTTTTTTTTTTTTTTTTTTAATTCTTCGAAATTTCTCTCAGTAATCCGACTTATCCCTGGTTTTCTCCGAAACTTGCATAATTCCGGGCTATATAACGTTGAAAATCCTTAGTACGATATGTGAGCAGAAATTCGAATTCGAAACTCTGCAAAATATTAAAGAATAAAGGTGTTCTGGGTATTCCGTTGTTTTCTCCGAAACTCCCGTTTATTAGAATAAAATTTTATTTGCAATTAAAAGTAAATTAAAATGTTTTTTTTTTTTTTTTTTTTTTTTAATTCTTCGAAATTTCTCTCAGTAATCCGACTTATCCCTGGTTTTCTCCGAAACTTGCATAATTCCGGGCTATATAACGTTAAAAATCCTTTGTATGATATGTGAGCAGAAATTCGAATTCGAAACTCTGCAAAATATTAAAGAATAAAGGTGTTCTGGGTATTCCGTTGTTTTCTCCGAAACTCCTGTTCCTTTTCTACATTTTTGCACCTTCGCTCCCCCCCCCCCCCCCTCTTTCCGCCGATAATAATAATTTTACACTCGAAAATATTCGCCTTAAAATCAAAATATACCAACCAATTTCAAACACAGTAACTCTTTCTTTTTTTTTTAATTTTTGCCCCTCCCCCCCCCCAAGCCCTCCCTAATAATCGTACTCTTTCAAAAATATTCACAATCGAATTGTCGGGCATTAAAACCAAATACTACGAAATTTTAACGGCATATCTCAATTTAAAATACTGCAAAGTATAAAAGAAAACTTAATCTTTTACCAATAAATACGTCATTTTTTTATTTATTCATATATTTTCATGAAAATTGAACAGTAGATTTATAATATGCTGTCTATGCCAAATATTAATTTAAATGTAACGTGAATGAAAATTTGAAAAAGTTTGAAAATTGCAATTTTTATCCCCACTACAAAACATGTGATATCTTAATTGGTTACATTCATTTCCTTTTTTATCGCAGACAATTGTCTCGCATGTGTTTTTGTTTCCGATCGAGACAGCTTAGAAATCGTCTGCTGATAGAATGTTTCTTTTTCGATCATTTTTCGATCGACATGGGTCGACATTTTAATTAACCCTTTAAGCGTGTAGCTTTTACTCCCGCGTGTGCACTGCACTGGGGAGTGTTTCTCGCAATAGTAGGAAGGAGTAAGCAGGCACGCTGCATTGGAGATATATTCTCTCGCATGCTACAATAAATAAAATCTAAAAACAGAAAGTAATAATTAAGTTAAAACATAAATATTTAATTAAACATACATACATTATCTAGTAGTTTCTTTTGGTGTGATAAATTTTAAAGCATGGAATGTTACAAAGAGCAACCTCGCAGTCTGGACACCATATCCTTGTCTCCTTCCTAATCTTCTTACCGTTTTTATTAGACGCACAGCAAACAACACATCGTCTTGTTGGTTCTCGTTTGCAGGGTGTGGCCGGTATATAGTCTGCGAAGTGTCTTCCTGTAAGACTCAATGGATCATTTGCATCACTTTTTCTTCCCGTCATGGCTGTAGACACTTGATATTTACGTAATATTTCTTCAATGACTGCAATTCAAAAATCCAACATTTTTAAATTTTTGTTAGTTATCTTGCTCTGTAGAATCGATGCATTGAAAAGGCATTGATGAAGCATATGCCTGAAATTTTTTTTGTAGCGTACTTTTATTCTTTTCCGTATTGTCTCAAAATAGGATAAATTTTGGTCCGCTTTGTCTACACCTTCCATTGATAAATTGTACTCTATTACAACCTTTGTCTTTTCAACCTCTTTTCCATTACAAGAAACTTTGCTCATTTCAATATTGTGAATTGTACTCAATAAATGAACATTGTTTTATCTTTCCATTTCATTGCAATTAGTTTTCCGCGTTGAAAAGCAATAATGTCACCCTTTCTAAGTTTTGATGATTGCATTTCTTTTGGAACCTCTTTGCTGTTCACTCGAATTGTTCTATACGAGTCAGTTTTGAATGATATAAGTTTATGACAAAGATCTGGTGACATAAGAATTATCGGCCTTTGTTATGAGCAAAGGTTGGATCAAACTTTGCACAATTTGCGATGTAAGTCTTTCCTTGTTGAAGTCTGAGCTTAGAATCATCCCCTTTGCAGTATATAAAATGTAATTCCATATGTAACCTGTGTCTGATTCACAGAGCACGTATAATTTCAATCCAAATCTAGCTCTCTTCAAGGGTGTGTATTGCTTCCAAGAAAGCCTCCCTTTATGTAACATCAAGCTTTCATCGATGCTAATGTTACGCTCAGGAGTATACAAAGTTCGAAATTTTTCCAAAAGGAAACTGTAAATGGACCATATTTTTCGAAGTTTCTAGCAAGGATGAGTTTCTTCATCCATAGTTTCATTATTTCAAAAATGCAGAAACTTGCTTATCAAAGAAAATCTTTGCTCTGACATAACTTCAGCAAAAAAAAAAGGAGTGCTCAAAATTTTCTTCGTTGACCAATACCAGGCTGTCACGGGCTTCAAAACAATACCCTGGAGTAAAAGAAGAGCTAAATAAATCCATATTTCAGATGCAGTTACCGGTTTCCACTTATGCACTCGGGATCTAACTTTCAGTACACTACACTTACGTTCTTTCGCAAAAATTGTTCTGCATATATATTTGTTTCGTCTACTATAGTTTCCACCAATTCCTTAGTTATGAATAGTTGGAAAAAATCTAAGGAATTATCAATATCTTTTACCTGAAAATTTATTCCAGGCTTTCCATCAAATTGAAAACATGGTGGAGCTGGAGTTGCACTTGAAACTTTACACCATTCTCGCACCGAATCCAAATTATTTTTTTCCTCATCTGACTCATAACTATAAATACTTGTATCTGAATCAGCTCCACTTTCAAAGTCAGAATCATCCAAAATGTCAACTTTTGAATCACTAGAATCATTCGATAATAAGTCATTTCTCACAAATGGCCCTTGAAACACTGCTACAGCTTGCCAAAGCTTTCTCAAGAAATTATATTTAACTTTACGGCAAATTTTGAAAACATAAAGTGTTTTCCTATAAGAATATAAGGATATGACGAGATATTTTCGCCAAACACGTTGAAATGCTGACTTTAAAATTAGATGACGAGTAGGACTCGTCAAACCCGGGTATAGCATAACATTCCGATGACGAGGTGAGTTTGTCAAGCACGCTTAAAGGATTAATATCTCGGGAACTAATTAAAATTTTTAAATTTTGTGTTTACTATGAACTCGAGAAGGCTTCTGAGCACCCGTATGTCAAATTTTGTACTTCTGCGTTCAGTAGTGGCTGAACGTATAGATGCACAGACAGAGAGACAGACAGACAGACATCTTCTTTTATTATTATAGATGTAGAGTGCCCACAAAATTATTATTCTTCCACTTTAACTTTAGATCGACAGTAACTATCGATCGCGCGTCCTAAACGTCGTGTCGCGGTACTCTGAAGTGGTTAGATGCTGCATAATAAGATCGATTATAGTGCCACCTGGTAGTAAATAACTTATTTAGTGTCTTACCTCAGAAAAAAAAAATACAGTCGGCAGCAAAAGTATCCGAGCACTAGCAAAAATTCCTATAAAAGAAAAGTACACTTAATACAGTTTTGTTAAATAAATCCTTGTCGAATCATGTACTTAGTCAGCCTAAGAACACAATTTGACAATGACTTATTTAACAAAATAGTATTAAGTGTACCTTTTTTATATAGAAATTTTAGCTAGTGCTCGGATACTTTTGCTACCGACTGTAGTTTTAGAGTGTCGGTGAAGTAGTTTTTTTTAGAAAAGGGCACTCTGTGCAGAACAATTCTAAGTACAGGCTGTGTAAAATCACGTTTAATGCGATTTACTAAATCCGATAAGAAACTTTATATTCCTTTCCATTCGTTCAAGCGGACCATCTCAAATGAATTTCTTTTATATGAATAAAAATCGCAGGAAAAGAGTATATTCACAAGTGAGAACTGATAACCTTTTTTAGTTAGTCTTTCTCAAATCAAAGCTCTTTGTGGGCTACTTTTGAAATATCTTTTATCACCACAGTCAGCATGTATACAAGGTCCCCACTAAAGTCCGTTCGCACCCTCTTACTGGTAAACTTATGAAGTAATAATTACTAAAAGTTATTTAGTTATGGTAAAGTGGCTGTGCGCTACTATACATGGCCTCTTACAGAGCAACCGGGTAAAAATTGTGAAAGTTAGCATTCCTGTTATGAAAACGAAAAGAAATAGGGAAGAAAAAAATAACTGATTAATGAAGTTTCAGAGTATCTTCGATTTAACACAAAAGAACACCTAGTATATATGAATGACAAAAACAAAAGCTTAAAATATGCATAATTGGTTTAACAGGAAAAGACACCTAGTAGATATGAATAATTAACAGTTAGCGCTTAAAACATGCACTTATTTATTTGCGATTTCTTAGTTTGTGACGTACCGAAACGATTTCAAAAAGAAAAAATAACTAGTCATTCCAAGATACTTTTATTTTTCATGTACAAACTTCTCTCCGTTAGCTGTAATGAAGAATAGAACATTTGTTTAAACTTCACATTGCACACTGTAATGGGTAACATGTGTGCTACGTAAAGTTCAGACAATGGTTCAGATGCGCATTGCAGCTGGTGAAAAGAAGTATAAGCATCGATAATAAAGGTACTGTGTAATAACTAGTTTTTTTTCTTTCTAAGATCCTTTCATCACGTCGCAGTAGCGGAAAATCACAAACAAACGTTCTGTTATTAGCATTCATGTCCATAGGTATAATTCCGTACTAAATCTATGATGCTCTACAACTTTGTCGTTCTTTTTTTGGCTCTCTCGTATTGTTTTAAAGATAGAAAGGTTAAGTACACCATTTTCCACTGGAAGATATATAAGCGATCGTAACTACTAGCGCATAGACAGTTTACTACACCAAAATGCATTTTTTACGACTATATCTGCAGCTGTTCGTCAGCTAAAAGAGTGGGAGCGAATTTTGATGAGCGCCCTCTATATCAGATGAATATTGGAGCCATAAATAATTTAATAATTTTTGACGTTTTATGGCAAGAAATGCTGATTAAAATGTAAAATTGAGATTTATTTCCCAAATACTGGAGTACATATTATCGTACAAACTAATTCTGCAGTGTTACGTGGTGACATGAATGATAAGACACCTGACTCCGGTACAAGGTTTCGTATTCTTCAGCTAGTGCGTGTTCAATTCCAGCGCAGGTTAAAAAGAAATTTTTCTTTTAAAACTTATTGATATTTTATTTATACTCTAGAAACTTATAAAATCTGTTTTTAACAGAAAACAAAATTACGGACCAACTTTATTTATTTATATATTTATTAAAAATTCTTTAAAATGGTGGTGTTTTTAAACCTAACATGGTGGTGATTTTAAGCCTAGAAAAGTGAAGTGTTTTAAAACATCTACAATATCTTAATTTCAGATGCAAAAAGGTGACTTAAAAAGAAAGTCTTTTTTTTCCCTTTCGTTTAAAATGCGACCATCAGTATAAGAGACATTTTAAACTGAATTTAAGACGGTTACTTTTACAGTGCAAAATTAAAAATTATTAAACCAAACAATGATTTCTTCTATTATGATGTGTGATCAAAAATTAACATTTTTGAAAAAATTAAACTTAAAATTAAAATGAACTTTTTGAAAAAATCGAAAGTAAAATTAAAATTAACTCTTTTGAAATATCAAAAATTAACTTTATTTTGAAACATTTCGCTTAAAAATAAAGGTCTGTGGATTAATTATTTAGAAGATATTAATCAAAGTAGATTATACGTGAAGTAAGTGAAACTTTCAACTGCAAATCATACACTTACCTTAAATAATAAATTTGATAATGCAAGGGAGAGAGGGGCTAGTTGGCATATATTTTGGTTTTTAATTTTTATAGAGAAATTCTGATGAATGCATCTGATAGCTAAACTCTTTGGCTACAAAATTATGCATAAATATTTATTAAAACGTGTTTAACCCCCGCTTTACCAAGATGGGGTCATTTTGACGCCATTTTGAAGATGAAATTTAGTTAAGCAAACCTCATTCGAAAAATGCTCTTATTCGCCAGAGATAGCAAACGTAACCAGTGTAATGTTGCAACTTCTAAACGATACAAAAAGGCGTGGTGCTGGTGATTTTCGCCAAATGTGCCAAGCGGCACCTGAAAGATATTTTTCTGCAGTAATGCCTTGATCTTGGGAAAGCGAGGGTTAAACATCTGAATAAAACTTTTACTAATAGCTTGCAACTAGACCAACCAGCTCGTAACAACCGGGAATCGCCAAGAACCCCGTTTGTTACTAGTTGGCAACCGTTGACAGTTGCCAACTAGGCCTGCCAACCCGGTGCAGGGCTAGTTGGCATAACGTAATATAGATAGGGATAGGAGAAAGTAGGGTAATGACGCTCAGCGGATAATCCCGCTCACCCAAATATCTCTAAACAGAATAGTATTGAAAACGCGTGATCGGTACAACAATCTAACGAATACCATTGTAAGTTCTCAGTAAGGATATAGTCATTATCGGGAGGAAAGTATTTTTGTGTTCTCACATTATTAGTTTACTCTTGCTTTATTATAAAATTCTATAACAATTATCCCGAAGGTAAGTGTACATTATAATTTATTTTTTTAAATATTAGTATCTTATTTTTCTAAATATAAATTTACTCATTACAACTACAAAATATATGCATTTAGCTGTATTTTCATGCATTTTTTAATTTTTGTAGTGCATTGTTTGGTCAACTAGAATGTATTAAAATCCAACATAGCGGTGAAGACTAATGGCGCTCACGTAAGCGGGATCAAACCTCACACTTACGACGAATCGTAAGGTTTCAAAAAGGAAGTTAATATATGACACCAGCTCAGAGGAAGACATTCATGAGTCGCTGCTGTGGGATGATAAAGATGACCAAGATGATTTGTTTCTAATTCGACGGGAAATAGAGACAGAAATCTACTGCTTTTGTGAAGAATTCAGGAGAGATAACGAAATATGGTTTCGCGGCACAATACATGGAAAGTAGTCGAAGCCTGCAGAGGTATTAATAGCATACACAACTATGTATGTGACTTCTGTCGCACTCAAACTTTGTATCCAAATTTTGAGAGCAATTATCCTACCAGGTACCAGGTCGGGTATTACCGCTCTATCCCTGATATAGATTTAAGTAAACTATAAAAATGTTTCTAAACTTTTATATAAATTAGATGATTGCAACCTGTATTTTTATGCTTTGGAGTTATACTTCGTTAACAAAATATTGACTTTTGGGGTAAATTTAATAATCTATTAATGTTTCCTTTAAGCGAGCGTCATTACTTTACTTTTCCCTACTTAGGCAGAAAACAGCATATAATAAATACAAAAATTAAAAAAAATTAAAAAAATTAAAAATCTTAATTTAATAATATTTGGCCAAAAGTTTCTACTTAAATGTATAAACAAATAACTAATTCATCAAGAAAAATAAATTCTGCTTTTTTATATACTTATCTAAAGTTATTCAAATAGAATAAGATCAATGTTTGAAATTAACAGCGAATGTAATATTTGCGTGATCTTTTATTTGAACAGGTGGTGTAATATCTCCACAACTTTATTTTGGTCGTATAAAATTTAATCATTCTCATCTGGCCTTCTCCTTTTTTTTTGCCTTTTTTGACAATGGTGGATATGTGAATTTCACTGCTATCGGTTTCAGTTTTCATATCGTACTGACAGGATTGGTATTTGATCAAAACAAAGTCATTCATTTTTGTAATCAAGGGGGTCAGGAGGCCTTTAATTTTATGGATTTGTAATTAACTTTGTTTCATGAGATCATTCGGCGTCTTTCTGGCGTTCGTAGGAACTGTCAAATAAAAACTTCACTATCGTCTTGGAAGGAGACAGAGGGTGGAAACTCTTCATCCTGGAGAGGTTCTTCAGCATTGAACTATCATTAAGGAAAGTTAAACTATACCATAGCTATGTTACAGCTATGCCAACTCGGTACAGGTCAGTTCGACGCCAACGTTTCGACGCCAACGGTTCGACTCCAACGTTTCGACGCGGGGGCAGTTCGACGCCAGGTCGTTTCGACGCGGGGTCAGTTCGACGCCATACTTTTTTTTTCGTATTTTTATTTATTTTTAGAATAAGTTTGCGTCATTATTCAAATAAATGCGATGTGCCAGATATAATATCTATATTTTATATGTTATATATATGAAGCGTGATTCAAATAAATAAGTAATATGACTGATATAATAGATATATAATAAATGTTAATGTGAAACCCAAAAAGTTATAACAAACAATTCAACAGGAATTACTTCGTGGATAAGAAAAACCTGGCGTTGTACTTTATTATTTTGACATCCTCAAAGAATGTCCTAAACTGTTAGTCTTTCAAAAGTGCAAATAATGTTTCCGAACTAATTGCAATTTTAAGAAAATTCAAAGGTTTTGAACATATTTCAAACTATATTGCATTTCAACTAGCTTATCCTTATCTATTCTTCTTTCTTTGAAACATATTACAGGCTTGTCAATAACTCTATCTCTTTTTTGACAAGTGCAATCCCCCCCCCCCCCATCGCTATCAACTGAACGAATAAAGTTCAGACATTTAGCAGAAAATTAGCAAAATAGCAGAATTCCATTTAATGCGACGATATAATACCGATGCTGATTTTGCTCTCTATGCACGTATGATTCTTGCGTTAAATTTTGTGACTATCGAAGAACTTGAAAATGCTTTAGAAGTTTTGAGTGAGAATTTACCTAATCAGTTAACCCCAATTTTAGATTACTTTGAAAATTATTACGTTGGAAGGATTCAGAGAAATAATCGTCGCCATCGTCCTACTTTTAAACCAGAAATGTGGTCATGATATGCTAGAACCTTAAATAACGAAGGACGCACCAATAATTTCGGGGAAGCAGCGCACAGGCGTCTACAGGCCGAATTTGGTGTTTCACACCCCACATTATGGAAATTCATAGATGGTCTCAGACGTGTTCAAAAAACAATTGATCCAATGTTATGAACAATTTGTACGTGGAGATGAACCGCCGCACAAGCGGAATAAGTATCTGCGAGCTGATATGAGAATTAAAGTAATAGTTGAAGATTTTGAAAATCGAGAAATAATGGAATACCTGGAAGATGTGGCGCATAATTTTGCAATGGATTAGTGTAATAACAGTTCTGTGTTGTAATCTTATTTATGTGTAATCTTATTTATCTGTAATTATATTTGTCTGCAATATTATTTATGTGTAATCTTATTTATCTATAATTATATTTGTCTGCAATATAACTTCCTTGTAACCATATGTTTATTTACCATTTCTGTATTTTACCTTTTTGATGCTGTTTTGTGAAATAAATAAATAAATAAAAAATCTCCCTCATGTCCCGGGGCCTTGACGTTGGCAAGGGTGCTTCTCACTAATCTGGGACACACAAAAAAAAAATCTAGAACATTTTCATACATGTACACATATATTTATTTCAAATACGCATGCAAATAATCGCTAATTCAATAAATAAAAATCAGTCATATTACTTATTTATTTGAATCATGCTTCATACATATAATATATAATATATATATTATATCAGGCATATTGCATATTTATTCTAAAAATAAATAAAAATACGAAAAAAAAAAATATAGCGTCGAACTGACCCCGCGTCGAAACATACGGCGTCGAACTGACCACGCGTCCAAACGTTGGCGTCGAACCGTTGGCGTCGAACCGTCGGCGTCGAAACGACCTGCTTCGATGCCAACTGACTCCATGCCTAACATTATGCCAACTAGCCCTACAGGGATACACAGCATAAGAATAAACGTGTCATGATGCATGCATGGAACAACAGTTAACCTCTCTTTTTAAAACTGCCATAACTAGCGTCTCAGTTTCATCTACGGATTCTCTAGAACAACAACAAAAAAAAAAAAAGATGAAAAAAATTACTCATCAGTTAAAAAAATGATGAAACAGAGATTTTTCTTTCATGACGGTTCCAAGATTGAATATACGTTGGAATGTGCAATTATAGATACACTCCCTACTAGAAAAAATAGGGCACTCTACCACCACTGGGGCAGGAAATAGAAGCTGAGTGTGTACTGGCACCTTATGCCAATAAATTGATGATCACCTTAAGCAGGTTTATGTGTTTAATTATACAAAATGCTAAATTTCTACGGCTAGCTTTTTTTTTTTTTTTTAAATTTTTTTCAAATCTTTACAAAGCTAGGATATATACTGATAACAATTTTTGTTATCGTAAATAATTTAAGGTCCGAAATCAGTATAGAAATCGAAAAAAGAAAATATATAGCTATACATTTTAACTGTTAAAAAAAAAAAAAAAAAAAAAAAAAGCGTGCTACACCAACCTGCTTTTGTATTATACGAAATTCTTACGCGCTTATAAACATTCATACGTATGTGTATACAGACGCCACGATAAACAAATCATATGTATTTCTCAAATAGAGCTTCGTGTAGTAGCTAAAATCGGATCTAAATGAAAAGAAGCTATAATGTATACAGACGTATGTGTATACAGACGCCACGATAAACAAATCATATGTATTTCTCAAATAGAGCTTCGTGCAGTAGCTAAAATCGGATCTAAATGAAAAGAAGCTATAATAATCTCATACATAATGATACACAGCAAATTTAACCATAGCGGTGATCGCAATGCAATATTTGTTTCATATAAAAGGAAAGATAAGGGTATAGAGGAATACGTTTAAATAATGCAAAGCTCTATGCATTTCTAATTATAAAATTAATTTCAAAATGAAAAATTTGACTATACAGTGATCGTTGAGGTAAGACACAATGTGATTCGTTACTCCCCAATTCTAAAAAGAAACGTCGAAATATTTTTTTTCTTGAAGAAATTTTAAAATTATTATCATTATAACTAAAATCTTTCCTAAAATGATGTCTTCCCAGAAACATGCCGACTAGCATTTTGTAACCCTGAGAAGGCATTATTCAATAATTTACTATAAAAATTACTAATCGCAATTGATTTATTAAAATAATTTATTTCCCATGGGAAGTGCAGGCGAGTTTAGTCTCTGAATAATATAACATAATCGTTATTTTATTTATTTATTTATTTGTTATTATCACAGACCTACACTTCAACTATTCACTTTAAATTATCGACAGTTCTCTCGAAATTTTTTCATTATGATAATTTCACCCCCAGGGGAAACAAACTTGCTTCTACTTACACAAAAGTTTTACCCTGTTTGACCCATAACTCTTATGAATAGACATTTTTTTTTTCACAATGATTACTTAAAAATAATGTTCATTGTGTACATTAGTACGAAATTGTTTTCTTTGCTGACAAACTAAAGTACGAAAAAATGAGATGTCAGCACCACTTGTTAGGCAATATGCACCAAAAGCTAATCATTCCTAACTTCAGCTAAGTTTAAAAAAACATAAACTTATATTAAATTTTGCCTTTTGGTAGTAAGTTACATCTTTTCCCAACCATTACACAAAATTTGATGAAACACACCCAGTCTAACTCAGAGACGCTTTCTAATAACTTTCAAATCATGTTCAGGAAAACTCAACAAATGTAAATAACACGAAAATCGAAAATCGAAAATTTTATCGAATCTTACTCTTTCTTCTTATTCGTATAGAATAAAGTAATAACATGAGGATTTCTTTGAAAGTACTCTAATTATGGTAGAAACTTTGCACTTAATCGCTGAAATGCCAATCACTACAGAATGTGTATTACATTTTTTATAAAATAACACTTCGTTTTCACTATTTTAAAGTTGAAAAATTATTATGAATTAATTTCATGTTTTTTATTGACATTTTGTATTACCCCTTTTATTCGTTTTCCACACTTATTACCTTGTTAAGTTTTTAATTAGGAAATATCATCGATAATAATAATAGTAATAATAAAATAAAATAATCTAAAAAATACTTTGGAATAAAAAAGAAAAAAAAATGTGAATTATAATCAATATGTTTTTGACATCGAGATTAGGAAAATCATTCTAAATATTTCAGTTACATCTGCTAAATACGCTACTAGATTTGTAAATATCAAAAATAGAACTTAATTATTTATAATTAATATACAACAAAAAGAGTTATTTTTATTGAAAAAGGTTATACTTAACAAGGGTTTATAATTACAAACACTGTCTTTTTTTTTTTTTTTTTTCTTTTTTTAAAGAAGTAAATTAGCAATCATGCTGGACTTAATTTTAATTCCCTTAAGTGACAAGTTACTTCGAATAAAGTAGCTTAATCCCTTTGTTTATTCCGATTGAAGTTTTTAATTTTTTTTTATTTTTTATTATGCAATAATGTAAGCAGATTTAAAAAATAAAATTATTATTGTTGTAATAATAATAACAATTATTATTTGTTAATAAGATTGCGTACAGTTTGAATCGACTTAAAAAAAAAAAAAAAAGCCTGGTAAAAACAAATAATCAGAAATTATTACAAAATATATATTTTAAAAAGCAATATATTAAAGCCGCTAAATTAGTTACTTTAAATATATATATTAATGTTGTGTATTCTTAAAAGGGATTTTCTTTGATATAAAAAAAAAAAAAAAAAAAAAAAAAAAAAACAGACGTATAAACATATTCTATAGCTGAAAAAAGTTAATCTTTTTTTTTTTCCTTATAATTTTAACAATTAAGGGGAAATTATCATGCGTTTTTCTTGTAAACAACATTTTCAAGTTCTTAAATTAGGTCTTTTTTTTTATATAATATTCTTTTTGTTGCTAAACACAATTAAAAATATCAAATTTTAGTTTAAAAAAAAAAAGCAGTTTTACTTACTTTAATGTCTGTTTTTTGCAAAAATTAAAAGGTCATCTTTTGTAAAAATAAGAAATAAAATGACTCTGACTATTAAAAAAAAAAAAAAAAAAAAAAAAAAAAAAAAAAAAAATGGTTTATCAATAATAACGCTCTATTATTAAAAATATTTATTAATGTATCGCAAAGTTTTAATAATTAGAAAAAAAAAAAAAATGAAAATTTTGGATAAAGTGTTTTTTTATCTACAAAATTATCTAAATTACAACTGTTAACTTTATTTCTCTTTTTTTAATTATCTGTAAGAAATAAACAAGCAATCTCTACAAAACATAATACGCGTATTGATTCATCTTTATGTTACTATTGTTGCAAATTTATCAATGACTGAAGAACTGTTTCGAGAAGCCGTATACTGAAGTTTTTAGCAAAAATTCTTTAATTCTGTTATAATAAACATATGTGATGCATAGTAGGAAAGCATACTTTCAAAGTAATAAGATTAAAAGTACAATGGGGAAAATAATTTTCTAATTAACAGATCAAGTTTATAACTGTTATCGAGCAATAGCTAAAGCCAAATATTTTATTATATGTTATAAAATTTCTCCTGTTTCGCAAATTCTCTTTACGTTGATTGGAAATATTTAAAACTTGAGCAAAGCAATTAGTCTTCTAACAGTGGAGATTTGAGATTCATAGAACTCTATTTAATTAAATATTCATATTTTTTTTTTTAATTATTAAATCCGTGAAAAAATAAAGATAACAATTTCTTTCTCGCTCCCGTCAAAATCACCGTGTAAAATTTCTCTCCATATTTTTGTGACCTTTATATCTCTAGGCTGAAGATGTACATAATATTTAATATATATATATATATATATATATATATATATATATATATATTTAACGTACAAAAATGTCTTACAAAAAATATTAAATGTAAACCACATCCCGTACCTAGGTAAATATTTTTTGATTAATTTATTTTTAATTGGACAGGACTATTGTTTTCAGTTAGACATTTCACGTCATCGACCTTTACTGTGTTTTAACCTTGAATATGCCAGGTCTTTCGCTACACAAAGCTGCACTGATCAACTGATCAATACAAAAATTGGTACACATATAATCAAAACAAATGTCGAATAACGCTGTATTTATTAGATTATTGAATAATTGATTTAAAATACAACAAAAACCCCATTTTAATTTTAAATTATTAAAAAGTAAAAATAAGTTCATGCAAAATAAATAAATAAATAAATAAAATAATAATATTAATAATATTAATAATAATGAGTTTTTATTTATTATTATTATTATTATTATTATTATTTTTTTTAGATTAAAAAAAAAAAATAATTTTATGTGCAAAGGAATAATAAATATATGTCTTTTCATTTCGGTAAAAAAGTAAACTTGTAACGATTTTCTTTTATTTAAATTGACGGCAAAACACAATAATTGCAGTAATTGTAAAAACTTTTACATATTTAAAAATCGATTGTTAACTGTTGGATTGACAAATAGTGAAATAATTCAGTTAAAAAAAAATGCCTCCTATTTCTGAGGAAAAAAAAATTAGACCTTTCAAAAATTCAAGGAAACGAAAACAATAAATTGTTCGAATCATCTTAAAAATTCTAAAAAAAGTTGAAATGTATCCAATTCAAAATGTCTATTACTTTTCTTTTAAAGAAACTTTCGTCCTTTATTTTGTCCTTTAAATATTTTTTTTATTATTTCAATTGGATTTTACTGATCTCACATCTTATTTTAAAGAAGTTTTATACCTTCAAAATGCCAAGATTTTGTCACATATACTAGAAATTGGTCAAAAATCATATGAACAATATGTATAATATGTAACTGGTTTACGGATCGGGCTTCAATTCTATTAAATACTTTTTAAAAAGTAATTTACATTTTTGATAAAAATTTATTTTTCAAATATTTGCATAAGATTTTGGTTTTAAATTATTATTATTATTATTTTTGAATGTGATTAAAAACCAAACCTTAAATTTGTATCCTAACTTTTAGAAGTATAGTTAGCATTCTTTCCATTAATTACAGGATGCTGGGTTCGAATCCCGCTGAAGGCATGAATGTCGCAAAATTTCGGAATCCATTTTAAACTGTAGGTCATTAGCTAATATAAAGACTAATGTGAAATATATATATATATATCGTAGTTTGAACACCCGAACATTAAATTTGTTAAAAGAGAAAAAAAAAATTACATAAATGTCAGTATATTGACATGATAAAAAAAATTAAGTTATATTTTCAATAAATAAAATATGAGTAATATTCGAAAACTTAAAATGTAAAATAATTTGTTTATTATTATTATTATTATTATTATTATTATTATTATTATTATAACATTAAAGTTTTTGTATCTGTCATACTTTTAATAATAACCAAAACTGTTTATTAAAGAAAAATTATGAGAGTACTAAATTGATAAAAATAAAATATGATATAGAAATAAAATATAGAAAAAAAAAGACTTTTTATGCCTGTTTTCCATTTTCTGTGAAATAATAAAATTTCCGTTAAAGATGTCAAAACAAATTTCATGATTTTCATTTTATTTCATAAGAAACGAATTATTACAAAGTTAGAAAGAAACAAAAACTATTTTAAGAGAATATATATTGTTTTGTTCCGTTTTATTTTCTGTTACTTGTCAAGTAGATGAACGCATAATTTCATCCGACTATTAAAAGTTGAAAAATGAAATTTAACAATATTTTTCAATTACTTTGAATTCGTTGAATTACTTTGCCACTTAAACACGTTGAAATTTGTTAAAGAGCTAAAAATATGTTTGGAGCTTTCGAGTTATATTAATTTTCAAACATGTTTGAAAATGTCGAAATATATAAACTGTCAATAGTTTTCCAGTTCATAAATTGGTATGTTTCTTAAATTTTAAAATGCTTAATTAATGAGGTGCAATAAAATACGTGCATAAAATAAGATTGTGTACTGGCTTTATGTGCCTAGAGGTACTGTAATACTGTATATTACACACAAAAAAAGTAGATATAAATTTTCAGTGAAATTAAAGGACATCTATTTAAAATGAAGCACTTAAATATTTTAATATTCTAAGTAAATAAAATATAATTTCTTTATATAAATATTTAAATATTAAAAATATTAGAAAATAAGCACTTCTCATTTTATTTAATTATATATATATGTATGTATACATATGATCCTATAGTATATTACTTTAAAAGAGGTAAAAGTCCTAAAAAGATGAAGAAAATCATTAAAATTTTGAAAACATAACAATAATCCATACTTCTAATCAGGGCATATACTGAATTATTGTAAGCAAAAATATAGTAATTTTTGTATAACTATAAGCGTAAACCTAAAAATTACCAATGAATTATACTCGATTACTTTTAAAACAAACAATTTCAATTTCTAAGAAAGAGACATTTAGAAAAAAAAAATTAAAAAGTTAAAAAAAAAAAAAAATGGAAGCGAAAATTTTTAAGAAGTAAAATTAAATACTAACCAAAAACAGAAGAAAAAAATTTGATGATTATAATAATGTTTTAGAAGTTACGATAAACCAAATTAAAAATATTCTAACAGTTGTGGTTACAATGAGAAATTTGTTAAATGTTGAAATACATTACCAATGAGAGAAACTTAAATAAATAAGTAAATAAAATGAAAAAATATTCATTATTTTGTAAAATTTCTATAAGTTAATATATTATTATTATTAATTTTTTTAAGAAAGATAAACCTGTATATAAAATATTCTTTTTTATAAATGAATATGGCAAAATGTATCAGTGTTTTATTCTGACGTTATAGACCTGCCATCTACTTACAGAAAATATATAAAATATCTATTTTTCATTGAAACACACTTTCAGAATTAAATAATAATAATAATAATAATAATAATAATAAAAGGTTAAGTTATTTTAAAACCACATTTGAAAATTACCTGCTGTGCATAAACCGTATGATTTCTGTTACCCACTATTGCACATATTATTGGCTGTTTTTCAAGATAACGTATTCAGAAGAAATAAAATCGATTTAACTGATCAGAACGCCAAACAATTCCCCGTAATAACTAACAAATTCATGCATCGTAATATATCTAATAACGAGTTTAAAAAATTAGAATAGAAGTTTTTTGACACATATTCCTCCAAGATTTAGAGCTGACATACATAATCAGAGGACTATCAATTTTCTTGTACTAACCAACTAATACATGTGAAAGTATATAGTGAATTTGAAGAAAATCTTTCAAGTCGTTTTTCAGATATAGACTTCAAATTAAAATATGATCCCATTTACGGCTTTCCGTGTTCCACTTCCGATTTTCCAAATTTCACCAAAAGTTGGCAAGCTTATCTGTACACTGGAAAAAGGGGTGCATGTAAATATCTAAAAGTGGGTTTATGTAGCAAAACGGAAACTGTTACGGCCGTTTTTGAGATATCGGCTTTCAAATCCCTCCTTCCAATTTTCACTAGAACTTTAGAAACTGTAGTGCATATTACTAAACAACTAACACATACGAAATGACATCTGAAAAAAAAAATGTATACATCGAGTTTAAAGAAATCTGGTCAGGCTCATTTTTTAACGCACCCACTTCCAAGACTTAAATTGACTTAGCTAATCAGGTTGTCTAACAATTTTCATGAAGTAAACATTTTACAGATACAAAAGCATATCCAAAATAGGATGTTAAAACAATGTTGAAGAAATTCGTTACAGCCATTTTTGAGATAATAATTTATGGTCCCACTTTAGCTTTTCCAGTTTTCCCCAAAACTTCTCAAACTCATTTGTGAATTGGATATTCCTTATTTATAAAGTATCGATTATCCTTTTTTTTTTTTTTTCGGTTTAGAAATATGGCAGTCGGGAGATTCTTCATTCACACACTCAAAATAAATAATAATAATAATAATAATAATAATAATAATAAAGAAGCTTTTGAAGTTAGTAGACCTTAAAACATGCAAATAAAGTGTAAAATTATTCGATATACAAAGTTTTGACTAAATACCGTATTTTTATTATCTGTAGTGCTCTGCTAGTGGAGGTATGTTTTAGCCATAATCAGATTAATTCTACTATCTGATAAACAACATTAACTTATATTTACTATACAATTTATAGACTTCATTGCAATTTATTTCTAATGACCCAACAACACTTTTATTAACACGCAAGAAATAATTTTGATAAAATAGGGTTTATTCACATTATTGAAGAAAGTAATTAAAAGTGGTTAATGAAAAATACTTGAATCTATAAGCAAATCCAATCTATTTCTTATACAAATTGTAGATTTTAAATGCTTTTAACATACTTATGAAAATTTAAAGTTTTGATTTATAGCTCATGAAAAGTAAACATGCGTGAGAGAAAGTAGTCTTAAGTATAGATAACATAAAGTTCATTACTCCACCTTTATTGAAGAAAGGTATCGTAAGAGATGCCCTATTTACACAAAAGTAATCGTATGTATGAGAAAAATAATCGTCAATGAATCCTCAAATAAAATAAAACAGTTGCCTCAACAAAAAGCTGGGGGCTCCGTGGCCGAGTGGTTATGTCACCACATTGCTAATCGCCTTCGAGCGTCGGAGAGCGGGTTAGATTTCCGCGCTGGCCCTGGGTATTTTTCAATTTCTTCGTATTGTAATTCTGTTACGTGCTATCTGTAATTATCTGAAGAAGATTTACAAGCGGACTACGAGTCAAGTACACAAATCTGATGTATATGTTATGAATAAACAAACAAAAACTGATTTCCCATAATTCTTCATATCTTAAAGGGAAAAAAAAAACAGATATCCATAAGATTTTTACTGTCAAATATAACACGAACACCCAAAAAACAATTTCTGGAATTTCAGAAATTCGGCCCCCAAAGTGGGAGGGGGCAACACGTGTTTTCATATAACCCTTTCTTTATACATATAAAAGAATGCATCCACCACTGAATCAACACTGCTTTGGCGATTCTCTGAGGGAATACATCATTGAGACTCATTGAAACCTTTGGACAGCCCCTGCCTGCCTGGACGAGCCAAGCTTAACGGGTTAGATGCCGTCCGCCGGAGCGAATTAATCACCAGATCACTGCATGATAGCTGCCTACTGCCAGATAGTTATCTAGTCGCTACATAGAATGAGCTGTGTCCGACGACTCGTTCAGGCTTCTGACATCAGACAGGGAGACTGCTGGCTCCAGATCAACACAACTGCAAAGTTACTTCTGATGACAGCTCAGGAATGGCAGGGTTGCGACATCTGCTTCTTGATACATAATGCTCGACTGGCACACCACACCTCCAGATTGCCCAGGGAACGGAGCGCACAGACACGCTTCCTGGATGCAGAACAAAAATTTTGAATATGTGCACAACTAGCCTAGAGCCAGAGAGGGAGAAAAAATAATAATAATAATAATAATTTTTTGGGGGGGGAGAATCGCAGTGGGAGCCTAGAGGATAGTTGTGCACTCAGATTTACACCGAAAAGAGGAGGCAAAAACAATGGGGGAGGGGAGCTAAACACCTAAAATAACAATGGCTGAACGGTCTACAAAACAGGGAGCTAATAATAAAAAAAAAATAAAAAATAAAAAAAAATAAATAAATAAAACGCTACAAACAGTAATTCTTAACTTTTTAAGATCTCGCCACGTATGGTTGGAAGGAAATTTAGTAGCACATAGCGTAGAATTTTGAAGTGGCTGGGCCAATGGGGGGAAATGAGCTATGCACTAAGAGGCCTAAAGGGAGAAGAAAGAGGGACCATCACAATTTGGATCCACCACGGGGGGATGGTGCCCCGCGTTGGTAGCCCGATGACTGCTAAACGACCCCATCGAGCACTTGACGGTGCAGCACATTTTAACGAGGACCAGACACCGCCACACCCTCGGAAAGACGAAAAAAAAAATATATATATATATAAATAAATTGGTTTTAGTGAATAAGTAATTGGGAAGTAAGACTATTGAGGGAATACATCATGAATTTTTGTGTGAAGGTTTGTCCTTGAGCCCCGACACACTCTAAAACGGAATTTTGCAAAATTTCCCTTTCCCACTAGGCGGGTGGACGGCAAAAACAGGCTTGAGAACATAACTCGGCTCCAAATTGCTTTACACTGAAGAAAATACATATAGGGAGACTGGACTCAAATACAAGATAAATCTATACTATTATATAAAGAGCAAAAAAATGTATGTTTGTGGAGGGTAATCTCGAAAACTACTGAACCGATTAAAAAACTTTTTTCACTGATCAAAAGCTATACTATCCCTGATTGTTATAGGCTATATTTAATTTTGATAAAATAAATTTTAGTTTAAAATCTGAGCATTTTAATAAAATCCCCCTAAAAGCCATAATAGAAATGAAAATAATGAAATATTAAAAAAATTAGCTGCTGCCAACATAAAACAAACTTTTACATGTTCATTTTGTTTTTTAAATATCTTGACATGGAAAGAAAAGAAATATATTTGCACGTGAATTAAATTGAAATTCATATAAAGCTTTGTGAAATGTTAAATTTACACGTTAAATCTGACGTCATTACAGATTATTATGATTTTTTTTTTGCTAATGATATAATTTATTTAATACTGAGCATTAATGTTTAAACATATGTGTAAACAAAACTGGATTAAAAATAAATAAATAAATGAATAATTTACCTGAAACATTAAATGTTTTTTCAACATTAAATACTAAAAAGTATAATTTATAATACAGTTTATACACCTTATTAAAATGCGCAAGCGAAGTGATGACGTCACTGACCGACAGCAGGGCCAATAAAAAGATTTTCTATGTTAATCGTCCATTGAATTTTTTGTAAAACATTGAAAATTGAGGAAAATTATCTCCCGATTTAAATCCCCAAATTTAGGTATAGATATGTATTCGTTATTTTGGGCATGCGTTATATTAAATTGTTTTGCTGTTAAATTGATAAAATTTTGGAGAAAAAAAAAATGGCAAACTTCCATTTTCGAATGTAAACATAAGCATTTCATTTCAAAGGTTGATATTAGCACAATAAATATCAATTAATATACTGATTAAAATGAAAATAATAAATATTCTATTATAATTTGAAGTCAAATTTGTTTTCAAATGTCTAAATAAAGTATCTGATATAAGATACTAATATGTTGCAGCGGAACAGATTTGATATGTCAACCTTGGCGGGGGAAAATTTATCTCCAAATTATCTAGCGATTATATTTAATTATTTTCAAAAATCATGGTTATTTTAACAGCGTATATTAAGAGAGCAATCTATAATATGAAACGATATTTCGTACGAATATTACGTACGTATTTCGTACGTTTATTACGAAAATATAAATCTGGTATGTATATTTCTGTATTACGTTTTTGATCGCCAAACACAAAACAAGTAACTCGGACACCATGGACGTCCGAGTTTTGAAATTAAAAATTAAAATTTTATCAATTTGACAGCAAAATAACTTAATCTAACGCATACACACAATAACTAATACATATTTATAAGACCTAAATATGGGGATTAAAATCGGGAAAGATTTTCCTTGATTTTTAATATTTTTTTACAAAAATTCCAAAGGTCGGTTAACATAGGAAAACTTTTTATTGTTCTCACAGATTGTTACTGACGTCACACTTCGCTTACGTATAGCCATGATTTTTGAAGGGAAATTAATACTGCGCGAGATAAGTAAGCGATCATTATTTCTTCAAAGACGAAATATCAAATCTGCTCCGAAAACTTCATAATAGTCGTCAAGCAAGTGAATATTGCTGGTGCAGTGAAAATCATTACTTTAATATTTACCTCTCGAGCGTTTCTAAAAATTAATAATTCAAAAATAATTTTACAAAAATGTAAGCAATTAAGTTTCCTTTTTCTATTGATTATAATAATTTATTTAAAATTATTTGTCGACATTATAAGTGCTAACGCTTAAACATAATTCTACTTTTTTCAGTTATATGACTGTCACGTAATTTAGCTCATTTCGCGATTTACACACATGGTTAAACAAGTGAGTATTTGGTGGACCACAATTAACATTAAACGTTTGAACCAGTGAGTTCCACTGATGAACCAATGAATTAAAAATCTCTGTTAGGCTAACTCTTTGAATCATGTTCCATTAAAGAATCAAGGACACTTTACTCATTCAATTTTATTGCCTGCTTCTCCAGTTACTATATTTAAATTATTTTTTTTTAATTGGATAATTGAGTAGTTTAAATTTATTTGGTGACCATTTTCAGCAACAAACAGTTATGGCAAGTAGTGCAATATATACAGCGCATACACCCATTAATAAAATGCAAATAACATTTAATTATTCGAGTTTCATTATGTTGATTAGAAACATGTTTAAGCTATCTACACTATCCCTAGCCTATAATAAATATTCATAAAATAAATTATTAATTCAAATTTTCAATATTTTAATAAATAATAATAATAAAACATAGATTTGATATCTGTTGTCCTTGGCGATTTTTGGCGATCGAAAACGTAATATGAAAATCTGTATATTTTCGTTTGATGTATATTTTCGTATTAAATATCAGATCTATGTTTTTGTAGTATATATTGTACTAATATTGTTTCATAATATTGATTGCTCTCTTAATATACATTATTAAATAACCATCAATTTTGGAAGAAATTAAATATATTCGTGGGATAACCTGGCGATCATTATTATTGTTTTTTTCGCCATGGATGATAGATATCACAACCTTTCCCAAAACTTTTTAATAACCATCAAATAATTGAATACTTAAAAAAAAAAAAAAAAAAAGGCTGCCATAATACCATAGTAAAATCATTCTTTTCAATACTTCGCTCTCGCGTGTTTCTATAAATGAGTATTTGAAAATTAATTTCCCTGAAATGTACGAGCTCTACATTCTTTATCTAATGATTATAATTTATTTCAAATTTCACAATTTTAATTTGTTCACCAGTTTAAGTTTTAACGCTTAAACATATTTAAAAAATGTACTTTGTAGTTAACGTTCAGCATTCAACAGAAAAAAATTAAAGCCAGAGTTGCTTTTTTTCCCGCACTATTTACTTTTAAATTATGTTTATATATATATTTTTTAAAGAAACTAACGGGAGCAGATTTGATAATGTCCCTGTCGAAAAAAAAAAAAAAATAATAATAATAAAGATCGCCATGTCAACTGGCAAACATATTTAATTCCTATCAAATCATGGTTATTTTAATAACATCCATTAAGACAGCAATCAATAGTATGAAAAAATATTTTGTACAATATGTATTGCAAAAATATACATTTGGAATGTATATATTTTTGTATTACATTTTTAACCTCCAAATAAAATATCGCCAAATACGACAGATATCTAATATAAGCCAAACAATCGCTAAAATGTATAGTGTTTCCCGCCGTTTATTTTCATTTATGTGACATTCACGTAATTTGGCGCATTTGACCATTCAAACACATGGTTAATTCAGGGAACATTTGGTGGCTGCGACAGAAATCAACATTGAATGTTTGAACCAGCGAATTTTACTGATGAACCAGTGAATTAAAAATGGCTGACAAGCTCACTCTTTTGAAATAGTGGCGTTCCACTGTGGAATCAATGTGACTTTATTTATTAAATTCTATTGCCGCTTCGCTCCGCTATTTCAATGATTTAACTGAATAATGATTTAACAGAAAGTTTAAATTTACTTAGTGAACATTATCAGCAATTAACAATTATGGCAAGTAGCGCAATATACAGCCGCTAAGGAAATGCAAATGACATTTGATTATTCGAGTTTCATTATACAGATTAGAAACATGGTTCATTTAAAATAAATTAAACATGTATTCGCATTAGAAATCAGCTTTTGTATAGGACTTCCTTGGCGATATTTAAAATTTGGAACCGCGATAGCTAGGATGTATTACGCCAAGGTCTTTACGCTATTGCGATAAACTTTTAAATTCATCGCCAAATTCACAAAAAATATTAATGATAGCTATGGAGAACCAGTACTAAAACAGTAACCATGCATATTGCTTTGCGGATGTTAAATTTAAGAAAATAAAAAATACATAAGCTATTTATTTAATAAAAATTAATATTTTAAAAACAAATAAATGATAATAATAATAATAATTAAAACTATTATGACGTCAGTTTTATATTTAAAAAAATAAATCATGTTATCAGTTTCATTTTTCAATACTTTTTATTCGCAAGAGTAAAAAAATGTTTCTTTTTATGTAAAAAATAAATGAATAAATAAATAAACATTAAGTAAAAATCGTCAAAATTTAATTTTATTATCATCAGCTTGGAAATTTATTTTAAATAAATAATATATTAAAAAAAAAAAAAAAAAAAAAAAAAAAAAAAGAGAGAGAGAGAGAGAGTAAAAAATTGCTTGAAACGTAATTTTTTAAAAGTTCTAATAGCAATGTCGAAAATATAAGATGCAAATATGCACGTGTTTCATTTTATAGAAGAGAATTTCTAAACTAAACGTGCCATAATTTGTAATGTACGTCAAACACAGACAGGCAAATTATTTCTTCTATTAATATAGATACTTTTTTGAAATTTGAAATTTAGCACTGAAATTACTGAAACGTTCCGCGCCAATGGCTTTACTTACGCAATAGAGATAGTCATCTTAGTACATTGCGAAAATGGGGGAAAAAAAAGATATAAATAGCAATAAAAATAAACATAAGAATTAATATATAAATAAATAAAATGTCGTCATGGAGTTCCTTTAGCAATGCTGTATCTTATCTATTTACCTACACATTAATTTTTAATTCATATAATTAAAGTATTTCAACCTTTCGAAATTCCTTCTTTTTAGGAACTTTTCTTAAGAATATGCCTAAAAAAGTCACAATTTTATAAACAGTTATTACTATTGCCTCACAAACACATAAACTAATATATTTGTTGTTGTTTTTTCTATATCAATCCATTTTTAGCTAAAATTTGTTCATTCGTGCGAAGCCGGACGGGCCAGCTAGTAAATAAATAAAACCAAATTCGTCAATTTTATAATTTTCCCTTTTAATCAAGAAAGGGGGTATTTATTTATTTATTCATTTTTTTCGAGGTGTGTGCGTGCGTGTGTGGGGGGGGGAGGGGGGGGGTTATTTGCAAAATGTGCATTTTACAGATGAACTCTTCCAAAAATGACACATAGAAGTTGATGTTGGCTGTGTCACTTTTGAAATGTATATCCAAAAACCATTATTGTGAGTTTTGCGCCTTTAGATCTTTTTTTTTTTTTGGGAGGGGGGTGGTGGGTGGAAGGGAGGGTACTTATGACGAAAAAATTTTATGGCCCCCTTTTTACGCTAAATTTGTCCTAGGAGCTGCATTCCTGAATTCTGGCGTGTGGTTTGGTTATTTGCGTGAAATACCGCACTGGTTATGTATGAAACACCAACTGCAACATGATTTTGCGAAATTCCTCTCTTTTCCATCTATAGGGTTGAGGATGAGGCAAAAAACGGTTCTCTAAGCGTAACTCTGTCCCAAATTACTTTAGGACGACAATTTTAGGTATTTGTGTGTGCTATGTGCACACAACACGCACTGTAAAGGGTTGTTGCGAAGTGTCCCACTTCCACCTTTGGGGTTGGTGGGAGGGATTAAGAACACGTGTCCAATTGTAACTCTCTTCTAATTTATATTAGACGAGTGATTTTTCGATGTATTGATTGGTTGTGTGTACACTCTGTAAATAGATTTTGTAAAATTTTCCCCTTCCCCCAAGGGGGCAAAAAATACGTTTCTAAGCGTAACTTACTTAAAAATTATCTCAGGAAAACAATTTTTTTTATTATGTGGGTGTGCTTTGTGTACCCAATATGCACTGTAAAATGATTTCGCTTTGCTATATCTACTCTAAATTATTTAAATTTATAGGTTAGTTTGTGTACCCAACGCACTGTAAAGGGATTTCTTTTAATCCTCCAATCTGGCGGATGGAGGGAGCATAAAGACTGAGGCTTTTGACAGATTTCAATCTCTCTCTCTCTCTTTTTATGTTTTATTTCATTTCATTTCATTTCATTATATTATATTATTTATTTATTTATTGCTTTTTTTTTCTTTTTTTATGAGAATTTTATATTAATAAATTACATGTAATTCTGAGAATAGGTTTAAATATTGTGACCAGCGAAGCGGGCAACGCCATCTAGTACATATATATATACAGAGAGAGAGAGAGATAAATGAATATACAGAAAATGATAAAAAAGCGTAAAAAAGAAAATGATAATATTATTCTTTGTCGTCGAAGAGGTGCTGAGTATTTGTTATAAAATATAATTTCCTTATCTTTATTTTTTCTTTTTAATGCAATTACATATATATATATATATATATATATACTAGCAGACCCGGCCACGCGTTGCTGCGACTAAGTTATACGTTGAATTATACGGCTGTAAACTATTTAGTACAGTCAAATTATTATTTACGAACAAAGACGAAAACGTTGTAGCCGATGTAAAAACCCACAGGGTTGAGATTTGAAACATAGGTCAAAATTCGGAAGCGATTGATAAAAATTTTCGTAGTGTTGATATTAAGCACAAATTAATTTTATTGTAGGGTCCTATAAATTTTAATCGAGAAGTGATATATATTATTTCTAATGCTACTTTGGATAAAATTGCTAAAATGACTAATATATAAATTAAATTCTATTAAAATTCTATAAAATAAAAGTATAAAAGAAACAGACGATTTTAAAATAAATTTTTATGGAGGAGTGAAATATAATATATGCTATAATGGATAATTTTACTATAAAATGACCTCATCATTTTAAATATTTTAAAGAGGGCAACAGCTGTAGTTATAAAAAGGAAAACAATAAGGCTAAACCAGAAAAATAAGTAAATTTGATAAATATTTTAAAACTTTAAAATTGGAAATCTTATGAAATATTGGACATTTAAAGTAAATACATGTATCATTTTAAATAGAAAAAGATTTTGGAAAAGTTTAGTGTATTTTAACGAAGTGATGAGAAGTTTTTGAGTATGTTAAAATTTTAATAGTAAATTCAAGTTAATAAAGATGGGAAACATTGAGGATTAAGATAAGAATAATTATAAGATAAAAAAAAAAAAAAAAAAAAAAAAAAAAAAAAAAAAAAAACTTTTTATATACCATCCTTTTAAATTTTAATATACTAATAATATAATAATTAAAAGGAAAATGATAAATATTCTATCATAGTTTGAAGTCAAATTTGTTTTCAAATGTCTAAATAAAATATCTGAGGTAAGATACTAATATTTTGCAGCGGAATAGATTTCATTTCTGTCATCCTTGGCGAAAAAAAAAGAATATCGCCAAATTGTCTGGCGAAAATATTTAATTCCTTTCAAAAATCATGGTTATTTTAACAACTTATATTAAAAGAGTAATGAATAATATGAAACAATATTTCGTACAATACATATTACATGTCATACATACGTACAATGAATAATACATATTACATTTCGTACAATGCATACATCTGGCATGTATATTTTCGTGTTACGCTTTTGATCGCCAAATAATAATAATAATAATAATAAAAGCCAAGGGCGACAGAGTTTTGAAATTTAAAATTAAAATTTTGTCAATTTGACAGCAAAATAATTCAATCTAACACCCGCGATAACTAATACATATCTATACCCAAATATAAGGATTAAAATCGGGAAATAAATTTTCTCGATTTTTAATAATTTCTTACAAAAAATCCAGTGGGCAATTAACATAGGAAATCTTTTTCTTGGCTGCACAGACGGTCAGTGAGTCACACTTCGCTTGCGTATAGAACTCATAGATATAGTATAGCATATATAGAATAGAGTGATCATTGGGGAGAAAAAAGTTATTCCTTTTCATTTGGGAAAAGACGACGTTTTTACCAAAATATGGCCGTCTTTCCCCGAGTGAATACACACGGGAATACATACTAATATTTTAGCAAATAAAATTTATGAATCATTTATTTGCTGAAGGGGAATGGAAGACTCCAGATACAGTTTCAAATTCATATTTCTTTCTTTCTTTTCTTTTTTTTTTTTTTCTTTTTTTCTTCGAATACCACTTAATGGCTGTTTCCAAAGCTTTTATTTTTTTTTTTTTTTTTCGGCATCAAAAATCTTTGTACGATAACATGGGGATGAGAGATCTATATATATATATTACTATATCTATGATAGAACTACATTAGCACTTTATCAATGTGTATAAAATCTTTAAATTGATTATGACGTCAATTTTCGTGAGATGCATAATTTAACTTTTTATAATTTTTTAACGTTCACGTTTGATTAAATGTATTTATTTTTATGTCGAAAGAAAATGAACTCGTATTTTTTTTTTTTTTTTTGGCAACAATTAAATTAATGGAACTCACAGATATTTTGGAGCAACTTTAATAAAGGTCTATAATTAACAAATAATTGCAATAAAACAATATTGTGACAATAAATTGAGATAAAAACTATCCTATCTCTCAAGTTGGACCGAACTGCACACAGTGTGCAAAATTTCATTAAAATCGGTTCCTTAGTTTAGGAGTTTACCCCGGACAAACATCGTGACACGTAATTTATATATATATACAGATATAAGTGTCCGAACACAAGCAAAAATTCCTTAAAAAAAAAAAAAAAAAAAAAAAAAGAAAATGCTTAATAGAGTTTTGCTAAATAAATTCTTGTCGAATCCTGTTCTTAGACTGACTAAGAACTGGATTCGACAAGGATTTATTTAACAAAACCGTACTAAGTGTACTTTTTTTTTACATAGGAATTTTTGCTAGTGTTCTGACACTTTTGTTACTGAATATATGTATATATTCTGTAACTAGTGAAATAAAACCAATTAAAAATTATATTTGTACAAACTAAAAATACAAAATAAATAGCTTGGAAATTAAAAGAAAATCCTATGAAAATGAAAATGAAATTTATTTTCTAAATAGAATTCTTTGCAGTGCAAAAACAAAGAAAAATATCTGATGTACATACCACATGTCCTTATACACCCAATGGAATATACATATTGTTATGAAAACATTGACATTTTTGTGAGGTAACTGATTCGTAATAAACAAGCAGTTTCTAAACACACACACACACACACAAAAGGTTGAAAATTAGATGTGAAAAATTATAACTTTTACCGAAACAATTAATTCAGTTAATAGATTTACTAATTCGGGCTAGCCTGAAACTCGCCAAGTCGCCAAGTTTTTAGCCAACGCTAATTTTGGTCTTTGCATCGATTTTGAAGATTTTGCATTGAATTTGGCGACTTCGCGACCGAATTTAGCGAAATTTTGTAGTTTATGGTCACCAAAGTTTGGAAGCTCTAATTTCAATAAGAACATATTTCTGAATTTTTATGTAAAGATTCATTGGTTTATAGCGCTGAATTCTTCGAAAATACTTTAAATGTCAAGTGCATCCGTTGCATACCTGCTTGTATACCAAGAATTTACTTTTTACACTGAAAAATGTCGCTAACTTTCATAACAATGTGATTACGTGCTCTATCTACATGCTGAATATTCATTATCGCTTTCATCGACTAGAACCTGTTCATGTCTTTGAGTATTGCTTTCTACACGCAAAAATATTGACAACATTCATGATAATGTCATTTCGGGCTCTATCATTAACTTATATTGAAACCTGCTTGATGGTAGGTCATATATAATGGCAAAAACCTTTGTATATATTTGGCCATTATAAATATAATTTTCGTAAATATCTCCAAAACGGAAATTCATAGAAAGACCAAAAAGGGAGGGGCACAACTAGATGTTATAAAAAACCCATATACCAATTTGCAACGTTCTACGTCCAACCGTTTTTGAGTTATGCAAGATACATACACACACACACACATATACATACACACACACACATACAGACGTCACGAAAAATCATGTAAAGTCGCTGATATCTCAAAAACTAGAGCTCCTATTAAGACGAAACTTGCAGGGGTACAACTAGATAACATGACTGTCACACATATTGTCTTGCAGCATTCTACGAGGATTCGTTTTTGAGCTATGCGAGATATGAAATCCATCTCGCAAATCGAGATTACAATACTTCTTTATAAAGGGTCTTCCATTAAGAGTGATACAATTAAAAAAAAAAAAAAAAAAAGGATAAAGAAAAAACACATATATTATTCAGTGAGACACAATCTTTTTTTTTTTTTTTTTTTTTTTTTTAGAAAGCTTACATTATGCCATTAAGTATGAAAATAATATCGTTCATGTGAGCACTCCGACTTCTCTGTACATACCGTATTCTGTCAAACCATTTTTCCATCACTCTTTCACATAAATTTGGTGTTATTTCATGAATAACACGTTCAATGTTGGTTTTTACTTGCTCAATTGTAATTGGATTAGTAGCATAAACTTGTGACTTAACATATCCCCAAAGAAAAAAAAAATCACAAACGATCTAGTTGATTAACCGAATAATGTCGTCCATGATTTCTCCTCAAATTTCTCTCAGTATTCACATACGAACACTGATTTTGATAAAACAATTTAATAATTTCGAAACGTTGTTCAAGCGTGTATCTTTGCATGATTAAATGACATAGCACACTAAACGAAAATGACAAAAGAAATGCCAAAAATTAATACGCGCAGTGTTGTCATTCTAACCATTTAAAATTGTATCATGCCTATTGGAAAACCCTTTACCTTGTATAAGGACGTAAAAATGTTGCTTAAACAAAATATTTATGTATCGATAAACTCATTTCATTCATGTTAATTTTTTGTAAAATGTGTATAAAGTTATGCAACAAATTGCATTAATTCCATTTATTTTAATGCTTGTAACTTTCTTCTTCCTTTCTTTGAAATTTTTTTCAGTTCTTTAATAACAATTTGAAATAATTCTGCCCTGTTCTATTAAAGCAAATACTTCTTGATTATGCGACTACTTATATTCTCGGTTATTAGTTTAACTACATAACAAATTTAATCTTTTTAGTCAGATTTTTTTGTCAATCTTTTTTAATTACAAGCATCAAAATAAAATATAATAAAATGTTAATAATTATGACAGAGTAACAAAAGTTTTAATAATGTAAACTTAACGTTCATTACTTCCATTTTTTTAAAAAAAATGTGTTATCTCCCATAATTAATGAAGAGAATAATGAAAATAGTGCTTTTTCTTCATAATGATTATTTTTTCTTTAGAAAAAGATATTTTTTCATTAGCGCTGCAAATGTACCAGAATGTAAAATTAAGAGGAAGTATTTTTTTTAAAATTTTAATTCAGATTGTTTACCATTCCTTTTTATTATACAGAAATTTTAGTTTAATAATTAGAAAAATTTTCTTATATTGTATATGGGATAAATTAAAGTTTTTTTAAAAATTCATTTTACTTAATATTTATATTTCTTAATATTTTTTCTGCGTTTAATGCATATCTCAGGTATATTTTTAATAATAATTTTTAAAAATAACGTTTTTAAATCAATTTAAATGTTATAATTCAGACTTAGTTATGTTCTAAATATATCGTGCAGTTCAAAAACATATAGACAAATGCTTTTAAATTTGATAAGTATGAAACTAGTCTACGGTTTATGTTACTCCTTTTAGTGCGCGAATTTTGAATTTACAAGATAAAACCAATTAAATACAGTTTTTATTGTAAAATTGGTCAACAAATTTTTTTATTAAAAATGTTAATCATTTTTACTACATATCTATAAAAGAAATATTTAGTTTTTTTTTTTTTTTTTTTTTTCCTACTTTCATATAAATTTGAAAAAAGTTAACAAACAAATTACTTTTGTAATCAGTCTTTCTGTAAATATTTCCATTTTCCATTTTAACTTCGCATATATTCATATCTTTGCTTTAACACCGGCTGGAAAACTGCTTTTGCAACCAATCATTGGATAAATATTTCTTTTTACATTATAAATTTTTAGAAATCCGTATTCCTGCTTTTGCTGTTTTAGGAAAAATTTTTTACGGACTTCATTAAAAAGATTATTATCTCTAAAAATGTCTATTTCACTGATGATTCTTTTCTCTTCTCATTTCTCCTCTTACGCAATTAAAAAAACGCTTGTTTGGTTTTTCCATATTTAAATCTACTATTTATTTACGTTATGTTGACGATATTTTTATCTTCTGGCCTTACTCAAAAAATACATTACTTAATCTGATTGATAATTTTAACAAACTATTTCCGTCTATAAAATTTACTTATGAAACAGAGATTAACCGCGCGCTTCCGTTTCGAGATCTTAATATATATCGGAATGAAGATAAGTCAATTATCTGGATTCATGTTTATTTCAAAGATTCGTTTATACTTTTACCATTCCCAGCTGATTTGGATCACCCTACTACAGATAAAAATTCATTTTTAATTATTACATTAACCGCGCTATAATTTATACATCCTTTCAATTTAGCGAAAAGCAAGAAATAAATAAAATTACCGTAATTTCGCGTATATAACCCGCGGGTAATCAATAAAATAAACCTGACTTTGTATGTCTTGCGGGCTATCATCCGGTGCGGGGTATCTATCGCGAACAAGGAGAAAATCAAAGCATCTCTAGTGAAAGTAGCTGAATGTGTATTAACGTTTGGGACTCTATTACTATCAAAACGGTAAAATCTGGATTAAAAAATCTAGATTATAAATGTATAATGACGATGAAATTGAGGACAGAGAAAAGGAATTTGATGAGGAGGACAATAAGGATGATGAAGACGAACTGTTCCAAACAATATTGCAGCATTTTAATTCTGATACAGAAAAATTCGAATTCGATGGATTTGAATGAACTTTGTAAATAAATTTATTATTAATTATAATTTTCTTATAAATTGAATACAGTTGTTAATCATTAGAAGTTACTGCAGTTTATAGTAATTTATATAGAGAAAAATATTAATAATAAGTTATGATTATTTGCTCTTTCATTATAGGTAAGTAAATTTCTTTGGTTATTATTTATATTTAGTGGTATATTTGTTTATTATTTATACTTAGTTGTATATTTGCTTATTATTTGTATCTTTTCCTACTTATTATTAAAACAATAGCAATTAGTATTGAGATTAAAAATAGCGATTGTCGACCATGTGATTTTAGAAGTGCGCACTGCAAATAAAGGTGTCTTAATTTAAGACATAAAAACAACTGAAAAATCATTTAAGATACGTAAATGCCTTAATATACACCTAAGACATTATAGATATCTTAATTTAAGACAGAAATGTGTCTAAAATACCGATTCAGACACAAAAAATATCTAAAATACATAACTATGAGAAATTTCAGACAGAAAATGAGTCTAAATTTCGTCCATTTTGGAAATTCAGACACTTGCATTTCTTGGCATTTTTTCTTATATGAAATCTACTTTAAACAACATACTTATTCTACTTAAATTTCTTTCCTCATTCAATAAATATAATATCATTTTATATATTAAGTTGTTAAGAGTAAGCAATTTAAACAATATTAGTTTATGAAATTAAATTTTTATTGAATATTACTCTAGATATGTGTATATTTGCATGAAATTATGTTTATTATAACTCATAAAGCAATATATTATAACGGAAAGATTATTCGGTTAAAAAAAAAAAAAAAAAAAAAAACTATGCATTTACAGCTAATATTTCATATTTAAAGAAAAAGTATTAATATGATAGCAAGTAACTTACACTAAGAAAGCGAATCTTGAATACTTTGTGCATCACTGTTTTTTATTTATTATTCTTAATTTCGATTTAAAATCTGTTTTCTTCCACATATTTACTTGTTCTTAAGCATAAAACAACGAATTTTCAGATATTCATATTCATAATTTGTTTTCTTTTAAAAAACAGTTTAAAGGAGAATATCGTTATCCAAAAATATTGAGGGCGAAATAAGGATAGTTTTTCACATATTTTATATGCATTTTTTAAAAATTCTAAACCTCTAGATACAAAATTTATTATAATAATGCATATTAACTGTTAGATAGTATATTATTAATAGTTTTATAACAAAAAATACGAATTAAAACATACAATTACCAGCGTTTTGCTGATACTGACTTACATATAATTACGAAAAGGACTTTTCTTGTGTGAAATGGTAACCTGATTGGCAAGGTACATGGCATTAACTGCGACTTCTGATGCATGGTTTCGTATTCCGCAACTGATGTGAGTTCGATTCCCGAGCTGGGAGAAAAGCATTTTTTTTTTTTTTATGCATTTTTTTTTTTTTTAATGCTCTAGAGAATTCTAAAATCTATTTTTAACAGAAAAACAGAATCGCAGGCCACCTTTATTTATTTATTAAAAAGCCTTAAAAATAGAGGTGTTTTTAAGCCTAACATGGCGGTATTTCTAAGCCTAAAAAACATGGCGGTGTTTTAAGACATTTCAATGTCTTAATTTCAGTTGCAAAAAAGTGTCTTAAAAATAAGACATTTTTTTTTCGCTTAAAAAATGACCATCCGTTTAAGACACTTTTTTAACTGAATTTAAGACGTTTACGTTTACAGTGCGGGGTATCTTTCGGTTATAATTATTTTTAAATGAATTTTTCATGCTGCGGGCTACCTTCCACCGCGGGTTATGTACGCGAAATTACGGTATTCAAATTGGTAATGATGAAGGGTACGGTAAATCTAATATTGTTAAAATTGTTAAAAGAATAAAAAGTCGAATGTTAAATACTCCTATTAATCACACTACGGATTTAACTAAAAAATTTCAATATACTAATAGTCTCCCTGACTGTAAAAAAAAAAAAATCTTCAAACATTATAACTGGCGAAAATTTAACTTGTTAATCCTTTTTAGTTCTTCCTTGACTATAAAACAATTAAATCTTAATGACTGCGATATAAATGGACCCACCGGAGGTGTGTATAAAATACCATATGAAACTAATTATGAACTTTTCTATTATATCGGGCAGACAAAAAAGAACTTCAACCATACGAAAACAAGAACATATCCAGAATAGTAAAGAAGGAAAAAACTCTATGGTTGTCGATTTCATATATGCTAATCCAAATATTAATCCTATATGAAACAACGCTAAAATATTTCACCACCACCTAATATTCAAGAAGCCAATAATATAGTTATGTCCAAATGCAATAAATTCTAAAGATGCAGCAATTTTGTCAATAATATGGCACAATACTATAAAATCAGATAATTAATATATTTTATGTTTTTCTAAGTTTCTTAAAGCTCTGCAATATGGCTTATACAATCACTGAAAATTTTATTCCTACAAAAAAGCTCGTATGCTACTTCACTACAAATAAACTTTTACAGTAGATACAGCTTCTACATGCAGTACTTTGGTGACACTGCAAGATCCACTACTTTTCTGCTTCCCGATTTTCTGACGTATGATTTTTTTAGTACAAATAAACTCCCACAGTAGTTACAGCTCCTACATGATGCACTTTCATAGCCCTGCAAGATGCACTTCTTTTTTGCCCCCAGATTTGCAGTCGCAAAATGCATCTTTTAAGACAACCTACACCAGACTTCTCAAGTTACCCATTTGTTATCACGTCCAACATCTCCTCAATGAGCTGAACTGTTTACTGGAATGTAATACAATATATTAAACTGCTAATATGAAACCTAAAAATGTAATTCCTGAAGGTGCTTTGTATATAAAAGCGAAAAGCTTCGTATCTGTATGTAATTTTTAAAATGTTTTCAATTAAATATAATTTTAATTGACGTGTTTTGAAGTATTTTTATCATAAAGTATCAATGACACGTGGTCTCCAACATAATATCTTTTAGAGATAACTTAAATTATTTAACTCGTCTAATAAATTTACAAAACCTTAGATATATCTTCTTGGTGATCCATTATTTTGCTTTGACCTTGATGTCGTAAAGCATGTGAAACCGTATCTGCGCTATACCATCCGTATACAATGAAACAATTATAAAAGTTCACATTTATTAAAGGATCGTTTCAATTAATGCCAGATTTTCTAGGTCCTAAATTTTACCTTTAAGACTTATTACTAATTTACTTTTAATAAAGGTCCGTATACAATTGTGCAACTCTTTTGTGGATCAAATATTATAAAAGCCGATAGATATATGTGTGGAAGTGTAACGAGAAGACCGAAATTAAATTATAGTTGTTATACATAATATTCAGCAAGAACATGAATCGGCTCTCGAGAGGAACAAGAAGTAAAATATATAAATGAAAAAAGATTTAAAAGGAAGGTAGCGAGAGACTTTGAAAAGAAAGTCACTACAAGTGAATTATTTGTGAATCAACTTCGTGTAGCAAGCAGTTTATGAAGCAAAGCTTCGTAAGAAGCAATTTAGGAAGCAAAGAACGCAATTGTTCCAGAAGTGAAGTTATTGAAAGGATCTGATTTGTTATTCCTCTCCATATCTTCTGTAGTAAACTTCAGCATCGATGACTCATTATGTCTAACACGTACCTATAAAAAACAATAATGTTTATCCCCATACATGTATTAATAACTGGTAAAATAAAGGATTAATCCTAGCTAAGACAAAAATTGAAACCTAAAACTAGTATTGTCCGCCTGGATATTTTAGTGAAACTGATGTAATAATAAATATTTTACATTATAAAATGATACTGTGTTAAAAAAAAAAAAAAAAAAAAAAAAAAAAAACTTTTTTTCGATAAATATACATATAAATATCAAATTTCAGCACAGCAATGCATATAAAGAAAGGAAAATACATGGTAAAAATCATCAAGTAATTAAAATTCAACTAAAGAAACAGACTATTACATATTGAAATAAGTAGACTAAAAGATGATGAAATAAGTAGATTCAAAGATGATGAAAAAAGGAAAAACCTTGAAATATACTCTATAACAAAAAAAAAAAAAAGGCGCACAAAATTTTAAAATTTGACTACCATCGAATGATCATGCGACGCTGCAGCGCATCTTAACTGCGCAATTGGCAAAATATAAAAATGATAAATTTTCATTCCAGGTCATGAATTCTTCGAAAATTTTATTCCATCTACTCAGATAGACAGTAATCGCATACAGGTGTGCAAACATTATGCGCAGATGTCAACATTTGAGAGAGGTGTGTAGTCTGGCTCAAAGAAACCGGGTGGTCTAATCTCTGAATTGTTTGACAATTGGATAGGAGTGATGCCACTATTAGATGATGTTGACAGGATGGGTGAACCCTGGCCGAAAACAGTGTAAGGGACTAAGAGGTCGGCCTAGAGAAAAGACAGAACATTAGAACCAATCAATCGTCAGAGCGATGCTCAAAGCTCCAATTCGTCATTATCATCGATTCTACGTACAACTGGTACTTCAGTGACTTCAAAGATCATTAATAGGCGGCTCAGAGAAATAGGGTTGAGCCCACGGAGCCCATTGTGCGGACTACTATTAGGACTCCTTTGGTTTTCATCCGTGGCATCTTTACAGCACAGCGGTAAGTCGACGATATTCTATGTCCCGTTGTGTTTCCCTTCATATCACGCAATCCTTATCTTATATTTCAGCATGATAATGCCCGTCCGCGCACAGAGTAGTTTCTACTGCTTGTTTTTCTGCTTCTCTAACATTACTTTGGCCAGTAAAGTCGTCGGATCTCTCTCAAATTGAAGACGTTTGGAGCATCATGAAAAGGGCCCTACAACCAGCTCGGGATTTTGCCAATTTAACGCACCAATTTCACAGAATTCAGCATGATATCTCGTAGGAGCACATTTGCCAACTCTACCAATTAATACCAAACCAAATAACTGCTTACACAAGGGTCAGAAGTGAACCAATGCGTTACTCACTTGCTTACTTCTTAAGGCCGTTTCCTTTGATTGAATTATCCACTTTTTCTGAAACTGGGATCATTTATTTTTTCCAGAGGTTCATCACATCTACCAATTTTGTCTCATTTGGATAACTCCTTCTGGGTGCGTCGGTTTCTTTTGTTATAGAGTGTAATAACAGTGAAAAAACAAAAATAAAAGCAGCCATAATAACGTCAGGAGTACGTATTGCTGTAAAATTGTAAGAAAGCAATAGTTTTTATGAAGGCGATTTGAAAAATTCACCATCAGTAAACAATATCATCAAAGACATACGAAGACTGTATTAAACGAGAAAAAAATAATTACACAGGTCTGCAACAAAAAAGTGTTTAGAAACGAATACCTGTTACTGATAGATATTCGGATGCTGATATCAGGAATAACAGTCAAAAGATTCCCTGACATACTAGTTTAAAAAAAAAATTTGAAAATTAAAAAGAGGTGGAGCATAGACACTAAGGTAAATGGAACGACAATATGATGGTGGACTACTGTTCCATGTAACACAGAGAAGTTCTCCGTACTACTTATAATAGACTAAGTGCCAAAAGGAACTTTCTGGACAAAAGGAAAAGAATGCACTAAGGATGTATGAATTTAGGGTGTATTAAACAATGGTAACCGTTAAGTGTTGTAATTAATATAATTTCTAATTAATATAAAATTAATATTCTTATCAAATCATGTCCAACTGTTTGATATATTAATAAATTTGTAAATAAAACATTTAAGGGAACATACGACCCTTAGAACTTCAAAAAACATCGATTTAATTATAGATTTTTTTTTTTTTTTAATTGTTGTTAACTAAGTTTCATTGTGCATGTCTAATTGTTAACTATACGTTTGTTATGTATTTTGGAATATAATTTAAATTCTGTGGTGAATTATTTAATAATGTATGTGTTAATAATTTTTAACATTATATATACTATACACTGCTCGACATTGAAAATGCAACACCAAGAAGGAATGATAATAACGGAATGAAATTTGTTGGACACATACATTACAGTAGGAAGAACAACCGATTAAAATTTCAGAAAATTTGGAGTAATATGTACTGAGAAAACAGTACATAAAGCAGCGAACTCTGTGAGCAATAACAGCACATATCTGCCTAGGCATTGAATCGAACAGCGATTGGATGACATGTACGGGTAGAGCACTTCATGAAGCTTCAACACGATGCCACAATTCATCGATCGAAGTTACTGGTGAGTGGTGGGGGGCCAGTCGCTTTTCAATGATTAAACAGTCATTTTCATTGGTGCGAGAACGTGCTGGCCAGAGCAAGAGTCGAACACATTCTGTATCAAAGAAGGTCCGGACAATACAAACAACTTGCGGTCGTGCATTATCTTGCTTAAATTTTGCGCTACGGAGGCCTCTAATACAGGGCAGAGGGGTGGGCCTTAACTCATCAGAAATTTAATGGCCGCTGTCGAGAGTGACAGGAATACGAACATGAAGTAATCGAGACGTGTAACCAATGGGAACACATAAAATCATTGCAAATGATGGACAGTATGATGATGTCGAATCCCAGCTGGCAATGTGCATTATTCATAATGCCGTTAAATACGGATAAGGCAATCTTGATGCTGTAAACAGGATTGTGATTTGTCTGAAAAGTGACTTCACGCCATTCCTGCGTCCAGGTTCATCGTTGATCACACATTAATGGCCCTCATATCAGTAAAGCAGTTTTGAGGGTAATCAGAATTTTTGTAGCCGCATAGTGCGTCACCACCTGGATTTATGATATGTTGTACCATTAGATACACGTCCCGGTCACCTCTTGTTTTCATTCCCGCCACTCTGAATACCAGCCATTACATTTCTGACAAGTTAAGGCCCATAGCTCTGCCCTATGTTCAAGGCCTCCGAAGTGCAACATTTAAGCAGGACAATGCACGACCGCAAGTTGTCCATATTATCTGGACCTTCATTGATGCCGAATGTGTTCGACTTTTGCTCTAGCCAGCGCGTTCTCCAGATCTTGCACCAATGAAAATGACTGTTTAATCGTTCAAAAGCGACTGCCCCCCCCCCACCACTCACAAGTAACTGCGATCGATGAACTGTGACATTGTGTTGAAGCTTCATAAAGTGCTCTACCCGTACATATCATCCAAATGCTGTTCGATTCAATGCCTAGGCAGATATGTGCTGTTATTTCTCACAGAGGTCACTGCTTTATGTACTGTTTTCTCAGTACATATTACTCCAAATTTCCTGAAATTTTAATCAATTGTTCTTCCTACTATAATGTATGTGTCCAACACATTTTATTCCGTTATTATCATTCCTTCTTGGTGTTGCATTTTCAATGTCGAGCAGTGTATATATATATATATATATATATATATATATATATATATATATATATATTCACCTTGCGCGCAGTATACCTCTGAAACTATTTAATATTTTTTCTTGAAATTTTCCCAAATTATGTAACATATCAGATCCTTCAATCTAAACCTAAATTTGTTCAAATTTAGGTTTATAAAAAATGTGTAAAGATCATTTATTTTTTAATAAAATCTGAAGTATGACCTGTGGGAAAAATAGGGGAGATACAAATTTAGGATATGTTTGATGGATGTGATATGTTACATAATCTGTGAAAATTTGAAGAAAAAATATCAATTAAATTCAGAGATATCCTGCGCGCAAAATGAAAAAAAAAAACACATTTAATATTAACACATAAATTATTAAATAATTCACCACAGAATTTAAATTATATTCCAAAGTACATAATTAGCTTAAAGGTAACAATTAGACATGTTGAACGAAGCTTAGTTAACAATAATTTACTTGAAAAAAGACTATAATTAAATCGATGTTTTTTGAAGTTCTATGTGTCGTATGCCCCATTAAAAATATTTTGAAAGTACCTTCTTTCCACCAAAATATATAGAATAGGGTTTCTTTCCTATATATTTAAGCCCATTTTGTGAAAAATTCTGACGTGATTGAAAAAAATGGATGCCATATTTGAAATCAGCATATCAAATATTATAAAAATCATTCATTTTATTGCAAACACTTTTTCAAGTCTTTAATTTTGTAGGTCTGTGTTATTAAAATTTAAAAAATCTGGTGTGTAACAGCCACACGAATTTCATTACCCAGTACTAACACTGAATTAAACTTTTCCAAGTAATCGATTGCCTGAAATTGAGCTATTTATACAGGACGCCTATCAATTTTCCTGAACTAACCAACTATATCATTCAAAAGGACATCTAATATAGTTTTTATATAGCAAATTTGAAGAAAATCGTTAGAGCCGTTTTTGAAATACGGACTTACGGTCCCACTTCCGGTTTCCGATGTCCCACTTCCGGTTTTTCAATTTTTACCAAAATTTGGAAATTTCATCTGTACACCAGACGTATTTCAATTCTAAAGTTTCGTAGTTCTATTTTTATTTGTTTCTGAGCTATAATAGCGAGAAGATTCTCCACATACATACACATACACACATACATACACACTGACCAATTGCCAAAAACCACATTTTTGGACTCAGGGGACCTTAAAACGTGTAAATCAGGTGAAAACCGGATATCGAATTTTCAGACCGAATACAATACTTCCATAACCTACGGTAGTAGGGTAATGGAAGTAAAAGACGAAGATGGAAATAGAACGATAAAAAATACAATACCTTGCAAAAACACGTAAATATTATATGTAAACTACAAAATATATATCGAGAGTGAAGTTTAGGTATAGACTGTTGGTCAAAATTAAAGTGAAAACCTGTTTTCCCGTTTTCTTCTTTTGCGGATATTTTTTCAACAAATAAACAAGTGAACATGACATTTTGAAGACAAATTAGTCGAATTTAAAATTTAAATTCGATTAATGATATGATAACGAACATGCATTCCAAATTTTATGCTCATATGTTTATTCATGTAAATGTAATGCCCCAAAGAAGAAAACGAGAAAATGGGATGTTGCTTTAATTTTGAACACCAGCATATTATAATGAAAGCAGTAATACATGAATAATGAAATCATTTAAATAAAAATAAAAATAAGAATGTAATTTTAAAGAAATAATACTATAAGGGAAAATTAGAATTTATGAATTATATTAATAATTCATAAAAAAAATGATATAACAATAAAATTCCATAAGATTCAGTTGTTTGAAATACTTAAAGAGTCGAAGGAAAACACTAGTAATATAAGAATATGTTAAGTAATTTAAATTACAAGGACACTTAATAAATAAAATTAAAAAATATACGTAGCATTATTATTTTATATATGATTTTTACTTAAAATTAATGATATAACAAAAAAAAAAAAAAAAAAAAAAAAAAAAAAAAAAAAAAAGAAATATTTCGATTAATTAAGGTTCTGAACAGTGGATTGTAATGAAAAAAGCTTTATATTTAAAACTAGTTGGCATAGGTGGACTTTGCTCAGTTCCCCATCATATATATGTTCTCACAAATTTCTAGTGCGAGACATATTATAATCATGTTAAAAGAAATGAATTTGTCCAAAGCTTGATAAAGTAACAGAATGAAATCCCCGCCTAATAGGCTATCCACCGTTCACTTCAATATATTTATCTTATTCTAATCTATTAATTTATTTTATCAGGGTCGATTCCGTTGTTTAGTTTTCATGCTACTGTTTCCAGTGCAATAATCCTCAAAATTCATATTTATATGAAAAATTTACAAACACGCTATGTTGACAAAATCGTAAATTACGAATAATTTACGAAATTTTCCCATTAGAATATTTATATTCAAACATGTTCAAAGAAATATCATAAATGTAATTTTGAAGTTGTCTAATGTATTTATGATCCTCAAAATGGAAGTCTATGCTCAATTTTTCCTTATTCTGACATGTTAAGTAAATCGTAAATTCCAAATAACTTACGAATTTTAAATTGGAAAAATCATAGTCATGCCATTATCCTAAATAATATTTCGAAAGTGGTTTGACATCTTTACGATGAAAATATCCCTCAAGATTGACGTTTATGTGAAATTTTGCTCTATTCTGCCATGTTAAGAAATTCGTAAATTTCCAATAACTTACGAAATTTTTAAATTGGAAAATTGCGAAATTTTCAAAGTAGCATATTTATAATTACTGATGTTCATTCCGGTATCAAAACTGATATTTTAAAACTGGTCTGACATTTTTACAGTAAAAAGTTTCCATTTTAATGCACGTTTAAGTGAATTTTTGTCTTATTCTCCCATGTTAATAAAATCGTAAATTTCTAATAATTTGCGAAGTTTTTTAATTCGAATGTTCCAAATAAATAGGGTTCTTGCCAGTATCGAAAGTAATATTTTAAAACTGATCTGACCTCTCTGTGGTTATTTGTTCGTGAGATATTGTGTAAAAAGACTAACAAACTAACGGACTAACGGACTAACACACTAACGGACTGACCCACTAACGGACTGACACACTAACAGACACCCTACAGACAGACACCATACAAATTTTGTCATTTTCGGATTCCTCACACCTGAAAACGTATAAAAAAGTCAAAAAACTGAGGTCGAAATTTTTCACGATTACCTAAGTTCCCCATACCTATAGTATGATGGGGAACTAAAAATAATTTAAGAAAAGCCTCCAAATATAAGTTGCGGAATCGAAGTCTAATTTCATATATCACAGATTTTATATATATAAACACTTGAAAAAAATTTTTTTTTTCTTTGAAGGTTAAAAAATAAATAAATAAATAAATAAACTTATATTATCAATTATGGGATTACTATAGCTGCAAATAAGTCAAATTTGAAATATTAAAACTATTTGATTTGCAGAATTAAGATTTTCTGAACAAATTCCATTAAAAGTCTGATTTCATTATAGATATTTTTCAATGACACGGTAGTTGACCTCTTAATAATGTTTTACTGTATTCCTTAATAAATTCCTTGAGGTCACGTAGAAGTTTTTTAAGACAGATGAGCCATATGTTTAAGTGTTTCTCTAAAATAATGTTTAAAAAAATATTTTGCGCATTCGTGTTAAACATTTTGTGTGATTTTGTGGTGTATAAACATATTTTAGAGACTTTTAACTGAATAACTATAATTGTTAACTGAATAACATATGCGCCAGTAGCGCATATGTTATTCAGTGGCGTGCTATGTTCTAGAACTGAATTTATCTAATCATATATACGTAAAATTCTTTTGGTAAATAATGTAATGTTTTAGAGAAAAGAAAAAATGTGGGATTTTCTGTAAAAAAAAAAAAAAAAAAAAAAAAACTTGATGACAATGTGTTAAGGAATGGATGATTTCAAAGTAAACTCATATTAAAGAAAGCTCATCAAAATAACCTCATAGCAAAATATCTGACTTAAAACTAGCAGAAGAGCTAAACAAAGGAATGAGAGGAATAGAATATAAGTACAGTAAGAAGAGCACCGATTATCCGCGCAATTGAGTTGCAATCGCTGATAACCCGAAAAACAGAGTAAAATTGTGTGCGAACAGGAAAATTATACGCGGTAGAACAGTATAACTCCTATTTCTAAAGCGAGGGCAGCGGTAGCCCAGTCGGTAGAGCGCTGGCCCCGTAATTGGGGGTTCGGTACTTTGCGGTAGATTGCGGGTTCGGTACTCGAGCCAGCTAAAAACCGTCGTGTACACTTATGGTGGCTGGTGCACGTAAAATCTGTCGCGGCCGCAATGACCTCCATGTTCCCATCAAAAATTATACATCTGGTGGTCACGGAAGCGGAAGAGCCATCCCTTCCGTGGAGGATCAAAATTGTGATGGCATGTCTCCGGACCACCTCTAGGGGTGTGTCCCAGACCGTCACCATTTGCCCATCTGCGCAGCACTAGTGCAACGTAAAAACCCAACCATCCATCCTATTTCTAAGTAAAAAAAAATCCATTTCCTACTAAAACCGTTGAAAAATTCCAAGCAGGCCTATAGATTTACGATTCACAGTAAACATGTGTCTGTAATTTTTTACCTTTGCACTGTAGAACCTTTTGTATTTTCCTTGTTGTTGGTTTGAATTAAAATTGGGTTTTTTGGAGGTAAGTAATTTAAATTGTTTTTCGGGGCTTTCGCACTTGTGGATAATCTGCTCGTGGATAATCGGTGCTCTACTGTAATAGTTTCCAATAATATCCTTAATAATGTTACTGTACCTGGCACAACACTGCACATTTGATAAATAATTCTTTAAGTATATAAACATTTCCTTAAAAAATTATGAAAATTACTTTAAACAACATGCAGATAAATGTAAAAACGAAATTTTTAAAACATTATATTATATTAGTTATATATTAATAGTTGATTAAAATATATCAAAATTCAAAAATTATTCTCAATAATTTGAAAAAGTAAAAATTATATTTGATTAAATTATTCTTTTTTAAAATTTGTACTATACACTTTTTATTATTATTATTTAATGAACTAGGTGGTTCTGGCAACTGCTCGCGGTGTCAGGGGGAGACGATGCCTCCCCTGACACCCTTCACACATCAAACCCTTCAGGACTCTGTCCGCCTATTCACTGCTCTGTATTTCACTGAATAGGAAAACTAGTAGAGCATTACACAAGGCAAAAGCAGAAAAATGTTGTAGAAATCCCCTTGTTCAATGTCAAATTGAAATACATAATATTTAATACAACATTTTTCTTAATGAAATATTACGCTAAAATTAAGTAATTTTTTTTTCCAGAATTCAAAGAAACTCGTAATATCTAAACCATTTCGCGTCACAGCTTTAGTAAAAAATCCTTCTTGTGAATTTTAAATTTTAATCCCTATTTAGTTTAACTGCTTGTTAAAAAAAAAAAAAAAAAAAAAAAAAAAAACTACCACATATTTTTTCTAATGCCTATAAATTTTACTACTGGATTTTTTGGCAGTATACAAAACTCTCTATGTATTTCTAATTCACAGCTAGTTAATAGTTTTACACATTCGAAAATATCTTAAAAGAAAAAAAAAAGTTTATTATTGTCATTACTTAAAATTGGATATTCTCGTACAGTTTCAACTTTTAATTCTTTACTACCTACTACTTAAAATAAAGAAGGATAGCATGTACTCGATTCTCTTTAACAGTTTTAGCTGATGAATTTTTCTCTCGCTACAATTACAAATATGAAATGTATCATAGAATTTTGTAATTATGCACTGTTAAAAAATATCAGTGCGAAATTAAAAAATGCTGTTAGCAGTAAATGAGTTTCAATTTGACTCTAAAATATTTTTATGTCAAAATATATCCGAAGTATTTTAAAATATATTTTTTAATTAAAAAGGTAAATATACTTTAAAGACAAAAGAATTGCTGTCAACTATACAGACACGACAGTAGTTCATTATTCACACACACAAAAAGAACATACACACACACACATATATATATATATATATATATATATATATATATATATATATATATATATATATATATATATATATATAAGCATCGTGAGAAATTGCCAGTAAGAAAATAATTTTCTAAATGTTGAAAAAAAAATATGTCAGCAGACGATTTATTTGCAGATAAATTCCTTTGTTACTAATAGTAACATTCACTTATTTTTACCCCATGAATGACATTTTATATTCCACGTATAATTGTTACGTCACAAGACTGAAAGAACAAAGATTTGGAGAAACCATATGCAAGTTTGCAAACAGAGTACCTTTTTAACCCAGTGTGTTTAATTAATAACTTCGTTAATTACGATGATAGAAATTTCTAACCAACTGAAATGTCCTCATTGGAGTATTCGGCACACATTGATATCTCATTGATATCAGATGATCATGAAGCGGAGAAGTCACAGTCATTCACGTGGAGATGCGGTCGCAGACAAAACATTTGACGTCAGCGACAGTAACTTTTTTTAATAAATAAATATTCATACTTGATTAAAATATCCATGATTATCAAAGATAAAATATATCTGTGATCTGTTATCTATTATCTATTACACCATTTTATATCTACTATAATGTGAAAACAAAAGTGTTTTTGATTAAAATACATTGTTAATGATTTCAAACTATAGCAATGCAATAACAGTGATATATTTAAAACTTTATAAAAAAATAAAACTTTCTAAACGCATGTCTATAACATCATTTTATGATTACTTTTTATGCAACAAAATAGAAAACAATATCTTTAAGTAAATTATTTACTGTTTAAAAGTGTTTTTGTTTGCGGATAAAGATTTAAATACTGACTAAAAAAAATAAGAATTATTCATGAAACAGATTCTCTAATATTGGATATTTAAATTTGGCTGGATCTTTTATGAATGCATTAATAAACAATTATTTAAATGTTGCCGCTTTTGAAATGCAATTTTTAAACTATGAATTTATACTATATCGTTATATTTATTTTAAATATTTATGACTTTAAACTATTGATAAATTAAAGATACGTTTAATTTAATATTTCAGCTTACAGTTTCATGGAAATTATGGAATTTTATTTTTAAAATCACACATATATATATATGTATATATATATATATATATATATATATATATATATATATATATATATAATTCGTTGTTAACGTATTTAATGTCTTCTTCGCGTTCAATTAGCAAGTACTTTTCATTGTTAGCAACTTTTGTGAAGCTATTTTTATGGTAAACTAACTATTTTATGGTCTCCCAAGCGGTGTGGTGGTTAACGTCCCTGACTTCTACACGGTTGGGCCTGGGTTCGAATCCCGGATAAGGCATGGATGAGTTGTCCCTGTTAGGGGTAATGATGACCGCCCATTTACAAATGGTCATCATTTCGGCAACCTCTCGGCCAATGCTTGTGGCATATGCGCCGCGCCACTCGGGGGAAAGAATTATGGTAAACTTTAAATAAAAATCGATGATTTTTTAAAATAATAGTACTACTAGATCTGCAGATCAGGAGCCTCAACGTCCTGTTTGCATCACGCATTATTCAAAAGGTCATTTTAATTTATTCCTTTTTATATAATAGTATATATTGATACGATCAACATGTTACCATAATCAGATACATTCCTGAGGGGGGCTGCCGCCCCTCTCAACCCCCGCTGTATCTCTCTTTGTATACCTATCTGTATATCATATATATATGTATTCTTAATAAAAGACGGGCTTGTATTATTTCCCTGAAATTCATAAATACCAAATTACATGGAAAAAAAAAAAAAAAAAAAAAAAAAAAACAATTACATAGCTTATCGGAAATATTTTGCGTAAACCTGTAAATTAATTACCAATTCTATGCCCAGAAATTTCAACAGAAAAACACGCTTTTAAAATTCTAATAAATTTTCATTATATTTGATGGGGTGTAACCATGTTAAAATACACTTTTAAGAAATACCGACTATAGACTGTAATAGTACGAAATTCTTTTATGTATCCCTTAAAAGAAGCCACAGTAATTGTATACACTAAAAAAGAATACACCTAATATATTATAACTCATTAACATTTCAATCTAATTTGACTTCATTTGGATAATTGTAGAATGTCATAGAAGTTCTTGTGTGGCCCCGTAAATAAATCATTTAGTCTATACACACCCTTTTTATAAAGTAAACATGCGTTTATACATCTTTATAATTTATGTTAATTCCATTATGTTGAAGGCAGAATAAACGCGTTAAAATGCGCTTTAATAAAAATTTCTCTATAGGCTCTAATATCATGAAATTATTTTGGGTGTCTCTGTATACGAACCATAAACATTGTATACACCAGTAAAAAATATTCAGCTTATTTTGCATTTAAAATTGATAAGTGTTCCAAATTTAACATTGTTTGGATGAATGCGTGACATTGTCAGAACACTTTTGTAATGTCCTGTACATTACTTAGAAAGCACATATTTTCTTCAAGCAACACAAGTTTAAGCATCTTACTCACGTACGCTAGTTTAATTTTCTTGATTTGCAAAGTAATGATGTTAAAATGCGTTTAAACGAATTTGACCCCATACGCCGTAATGTTAAGTGTTTTGGCGTGTCCAAAGTATCGTGATAAAAAATTATATAGCTATTTCTATACCAAACCTGAATGGGTGTGTCAATTTGCAAGTCAATCGGAGAATTTTTTCGGCCGCTATTGCGGTACATTCAAATTCTGCCCATAGGCCGTAATAGTAAGAAAAATATTTGTGTGTCCCTGTACACGAACTACAAATGGAATACACACCCAAAAGTATACAGCTAAAATTATGTGTTCTGCATAAATATGTGTACCAAATTCCAAGTCAATAGCGTGACTTTTCCAGCCGCTATCGCGGTACATACAAATTCTTCCCGTAGGCCGTAATGATAAAAAAAAACTTTGGGGTGTTCCTGTACACGAACTACATGCGGAATGCACACCCAAAACTATACAGCTATTTTCGTAGGGATCATGAACATGTGTACCAAATTTCATGTCAATAGCGTGATTTTTGCGGCCGCTATCGTACGACAGACACACAAACAGATGGACAGACAGAACCCAAAATATTTTTGAGTCTCAACAGAGGGCCTCCATTGAAGTTTCGGAAAAAATTGGAAATCAATAGCTTGATGTTTGCGGTGGCTATCGCGGTACATACGGATTCTTCCCATAGGCCGTAATGATAAGAAAAACTTTGGCGTGTCCCTGTATACGAACTACAAATGGAATCAAAACTATACAGCTGATTTCGTTGGCTCATGAACATGTGTACCAAATTTCAAGTCAATAGCTTTGTTTTTGCGGCCGCTATCGAGCGACAGACAGACAGATAGACAATCATACAGACAGAACCCAAAACCGTTTTGAGTCTCAACAGAGGGCCTCCACTGACGTTTCGGCAATTAATTATTTTTTCATATGTATATAGAAAAATACTCTAACAGCACTAATATATTTTAACTAAAAAAAAGTCTCACAAGAAATTAATTTATATGCTTAATTTGACTAAAATATAAAACGACATCATAAATTTAAATAATTGATTGTTTTCGGTTCACATTAACCATTATTAAACTTTCTGTTTCTAACTCAGATATGCATTACATTAACTTAATTGCTTAACACGTTCAGCTTCGGATATTTCGCGAAAATTTTAAGTATTACTTGATTAATTAACCTTAAATTTCAGGGATACAAAGAATGGGAAAAATTTGTCCTGAAATTAAAAAGGAGACCAGTAGCTAAATAAAGAAAAAAAGTTTGGAATAATCCTAAAGAAAAAAAAAAAAAATACTTGAGATATTTTATAGTTGAAACATACGATTTTAATTTTAATTTTGATTAATTTATTTATTTATGCATGCTATAAAATTTCTTATATATAATATATTATCAAATGTATAGATGCATTCTTATAAAATTACATCACTGGTAGAAAGGATAGTGTCTCCGTTTATCTGAAAATGTATTTTTTAAACTAATAACATTACAGTGTATGTTGACGCATAGCAAAATTTCCATAAGACCTTTAATGATTTTTGAAAACCTATTTTACAAAATAATGATACAAAAATAGAATAAGAATAAGAATAAATGTATAAATAAATTTCATGGGTGAAAAAAGCGTTTTTGGTTTGAATATTCTCAAAAATATAACGCTTAGAAAATAATATTTCATGTTGTTATTTTTTTTAGAACTGTTTCATTAAACAAATTTAAATACGAGCAAACATTGATTAGAAGAAGAAATCATAATAAACATCTACGCAACAAAAAATATGCGTACTTCTTTGTTTTTAAACAGTGGATATTATTATTCTGAGAAATTGATGCTTCCGTCACACGTATTAAAATCGGCTAGAAATGGATATACAATCGATCGTTGGAAGAGGAATTGAACGAACTTTATAGGCAATTAAACCACCCTAGTTGTACTGCACATGAGGGCAGGTGTATTGAGTTCATCTCAATATGGATCGGTCCGCAAAATTCAGAACCAAAGGGCAAGAAACATTGCGCGTTATCCAATAGTCTCCAGCAGTAGGCACATTTCGACAACATTTGCTACGCTGAAAACACAGAAATAACTCGTTATATGACATTGTCAACATTTCAGTACAGGCACAATCAATTAAAAAGGAAGTGGGGGGGATTGTCTCTTGTCTAGCAAAATTTCTGAAGTAGGTCAGGGAAACCAAAAAACCTCAAAGGATTAGAGGACCCATTTTTACTGAGAATTTGAAACTTACAATTTAAGTACTTATTTTGTAATGCGTATCTGCAGACATACAACATACTGAAGAGGGAGATGTTTAATTAATAGATGATATTTTGTAATGTATTCAGGCATGTAGTATGAGCGTATAATTTTGTATGTGGTATCTATAATATTTACAAATAATGCTCGCAATCATCGCATATGTAATAAAAAAAAATATATTCAAAAACATAGAAAGAAAATTTATAATAAAATGAGAACATTTAATATTTATATTTTACGAAGAAAACATGTAGATAAATTCATTACGATTAATTTTTACTTTTTTGTAATAAACTGGATCACAACTGTTTCAATTATGTTTAGACTAATTCTTTGGTTTTTTTTTTTTTTTTAATTTAAAGTGAAGGAGTAAAACTGTACTGTTTTCAGAGATGTTTCGACAAGAGGATCTCTTTATTTCACGCGAACATATATCGTTATGATTGTTGTGTTTCTTTTTCATATTAGAAAGAAATTTTGGGAAGCTTCCATGGTCAGAGGTCGCCAAGTTATGGGGACGCTGTTTGCAGATAAAGGAATTTCAGAATCGTGCGCATTGCTGCAATCGTCGTTTACTCTATATTGCTGATGTTTGTGGTACAAATACTGATCTGAGGTCTGCAATGGTATTCTTCAATGTATCTGACAAAATTATTATGTCGTCCAAATATGACAAAGCTAGGATGTTCTTTAATACCCTTCTAAAACAGTGAATAAGTCTTTTAAAAATGGCCGGGTCATTCCTGGGCCGAAAGGCATCTTCAAATAACGAAACATTCCATATGGACATACAAAGCAGTTTTATCTTGGTCTGGCGGAAACACTCCAATTTGATGGTAACCAGATCTAATGTCTAAAGGTAACATGTAAGGGGTACGCTTAGCTTCATGTAAGAATTCATCCATTGTTGGCAATGGGTAGGTATCTGGTGCAGTAATAGCATTGAACTTCCTGTAGTCAGTGCATAATCTCATGCTACCATCAGGTTTAGGCACTAAGACCACGAGAGAGGCTTGTTGTGATTCACATTCTTGTATGACTCCTTGAGCCAAAAGATTATCCAGCTCCTTCTTAAGAACTGCCTTTTTTGCAGGCGTCATACTGTAGGGTGGTGAGGCAACCAGAGGGTGATTCCCTGCATCGATGTGAAGTTCCGCATATGGTATAACCTCTCCTCCTGGATTGAAGCACTTCTCATACTTTAGAAGTAAATTATTTAATTGATTTACCTGGTCAGCTATACAGGCTTTACCCTCATCTTCACGTTAATCATGTGAATTTACTTCAACCTTTCCTATTGGATGGTGATCAATTACTTCGCCCTCTTCCAGAAGGGTCTTTTTAGGTTGATCACCAAAATACCAAAACTTGATAGGCAAGGCTAAAACTATAATAGTTTGCTTCAAACAGTTCCTACCCATTAAGGTTCTGTTGGCTTTAGCTTTTGGCAGTACTATCAATTTAGTATCTAAAGTTCTACCCTCAATGGTTACGGGCAGAACAGTCGACAAAGTTTCAACAGAGTGGGTTACTGCATCAGCCAATGCAGCGTTATGTGTATGGAGATTCAGGGTTACCTTATTTTCTTTGAACAACTGAAACATGCGCTCACCGGCAATACAATATTTGCACCAGTATCTGCACAGACGTACACTTCTTTATTACAAATAGTAATAGAGATATTTGGAGCTGATACTTTCGAAGTGTTACAACTACGAGTACAAAGCAGGAATTTTCGAGGTTCTATATTTTATTTTTTTACTACAGGAGAACAGATAATGCATTTCTTCTTTAAAAAGCCAGACCTACCGCAACTATAGCAAAAAATCTTTGATTCTTTACTCGAGGAAAGCTCAAATTTTCCTGTACATAAAGAGGCTTAGTTGGCTTCTTATAATTTTCCTAAGAAGGGGATTCCATTTTACCGCCCCTGACTCGTTTCTTTTGGCGGGAAAAATATTCATAATTTCAAAATATTATTTAAATAATATATATTTAATCGTTTACCTTAATAAACTTGAATTAAAATTATTATTATTATTTGTTACATTTACTATTATTAATAGAAGATTAACTTAACAACATAAGATTACTAAAACATTTTTTCATTTTTCTTTTTTTTTTTTTCTTTATACACGCCGGAAAAAAATTATCTATCAACAGAAGACTAACTAATACAATTGTTTTTCTAGATGTGCCGAACGGTAAAATATATTTTCAAAATTACCACACAAGTATTCACAGATCTGGAAGTTTGTGAATAAACCTTTAAAATGAAAACACAGAATATCGGCGATAACACCATTTCACGAGCGAAAATCACTTTCCTGGATGAAAAACACAATTCTCAAACTTCACGAAACACATTGTATGAACCAATTTCTTAAAAAAAAATAATCGCACAAAACTTGAAAATCTTTATCTTGAAAATACTATTTACCACATTTTGGAAGAAAAATCTATTTCTTACCAGCAGACCCGGCCACGCGTTGCTGTGACTAAGTTATACGTTGAATTATACGGCTGTAAACTATTTAGTACAGTCAAATTATTATTTACGAACAAAGACGAAAACGTTGTAGCCGATGTAAAAACCCACAGGGTTGAGATTTGAAACTTAGGTCAAAATTTGGAAGCGATTGATAAAAATTTTCGTAGTGTTGATATTAAGCACAAATTAATTTTATTGTAGGGTCCTATAAATTTTAACGGAGAAGAGAAATATATTATTTCTAATGCTACTTTGGATAAAATTGCTAAAATGACTAATAGATAAATTAAATTCTATTAAAATTCTATTAAAATAAAAGTATAAAAGAAACAGACGATTTTAAAATCAATTTTTATGGAGGAGTGAAATATAATATATGCTATAATGGATAATTTTACTATAAAATGACCTCATCATTTTAAATATTTTAAAGAGGGCAACAGCTGTAGTTATAAAAAGGAAAACAATAAGGCTAAACCAGAAAAATAAGTAAATTTGATAAATATTTTAAAACTTTAAAATTGGAAATCTTATGAAATATTGGACATTTAAAGTAAATACATGTATCATTTTAAATAGAAAAAGATTTTGGAAAAGTTTAGTGTATTTTAACGAAGTGATGAGAAGTTTTTGAGTATGTTAAAATTTTAATAGTAAATTCAAGTTAATAAAGATGGGAAACATTGAGGATTAAGATAAGAATAATTATAAGATTTAAAAAAAAAAAAAAAAAAAAAAAAAAAAAAAAAAAAAAAACTTTTTATATAACATGCTTTTAAATTTTAATATACTAATAATATACCAATTAAAAGGAAAATGATAAATATTCTATCATAGTTTGAAGTCAAATTTGTTTTCAAATGTCTAAATAAAATATCTGATGCAAGATACTAATATTTTGCAGCGGAATTGATTTCATTTCTGTCATCCTTGGCGAAAAAAAAAGAATATCGCCAAATTATCTGGCGAAAATATTTAATTCCTTTCAAAAATCATGGTTATTTTAACAACTTATATTAAAAAAGTAATGAATAATATGAAACAATATTTCGTACAATACATATTACATGTCATACATACGTACAATGAATAATACATATTACATTTCGTACAATGCATACATCTGGCATGTATATTTTCGTGTTACGCTTTTGATCGCCAAATAATAATAATAATAATAAAAAAAGCCAAGGGCGACAGAGTTTTGAAATTTAAAATTAAAATTTTGTCAATTTGACAGCAAAATAATTCAATCTAACACCCGCGATAACTAATAAATATCTATACCCAAATATAAGGATTAAAATCGGGAAATAAATTTCCTCGATTTTTAATAATTTCTTACAAAAAATCCAGTGGGCAATTAGCATAGGAAATCTTTTTCTTGGCTGCACAGGCGGTCAGTGAGTCACACTTCGCTTGCGTATAGAACTCATAGATATAGTATAGCATATATAGAATAGAGTGATCATTGGGGAGAAAAAAGTTATTCCTTTTCATTTGGAAAAAGACGACGTTTTTACCAAAATATGGCCGTCTTTCCCCGAGTGAATACACACGGGAATACATACTAATATTTTAGCAAATAAAATTTATAAATAATTAATTTGCTAAAGGGGAATGGAAGACTCCAGATACAGTTTCAAATTCATATTTCTTTCTTTCTTTTCTTTCTTTTTTTTTTTTTTTTTTTTTCAATACCACTTAATGGCTGTTTCCAAAGCTTTTATTTTTTTTTTTTTTTCGGCATGAAAAATCTTTGTACGATAACATGGGGATGAGAGATCTATATATATTACTATATCTAAGATAGAACTACATTAGCACTTTATCAATGTGTATCAAATCTTTAAATTGATTATGACGTCAATTTTCGTGAGATGCATAATTTAACTTTTTATAATTTTTTAACGTTCACGTTTGATTAAATGTATTTATTTTTATGTCGAAAGAAAATGAACTCGTATTTTTTTTTTTTTTTTTTTGGCAACAATTAAATTAATGGAACTCACAGATATTTTGGAGCAACTTTAATAAAGGTCTATAATTAACAAATAATTGCAATAAAACAATATTGTGACAATAAATTGAGATAAAAACTATCCTATCTCTCAAGTTGGACCAAACTGCACAGAGTGTGCAAAATTTCATTAAAATCGGTTCCTTAGTTTAGGAGTTTACCCCGGACAAACATCGTGACACGTAATGTATATATATATATACAGATAGATGACATTTTTTTTTTTTACTTTCCGAACACTATAGTGAGGAAAGTATTGTAATCATGTCAAAAATCCGAATTTGAGATTTTGATGTTTCTATACGTTTCGAGGTCCCCTGAGTCCGTTTTCACTTTTTTTACGATAATGTATATGTATGTGTGTGTGTACGTAAGTATGTATGTGTGTGTGTGTATGTCTGTGAGTGAACACGCTAGCGTCTAAACGTTTCATTCGAATAAGCTGAAAGTTGGTACGTAAAATGTAAGTCACCATAGTACGAATCCCATAGATTTTGGGGAATCTAGCACTTACAGTTTTTTTACAGTGACACAAAGAAAAGTTCTTTATCAACATGGTCTATGGGACCAAAATCTTAAAAGTGCGATAGCATCTAAACGCCTTCTTTAATTGAGCAAACAATTTGTACACATATTATAGGTCACAGTTGCACAAATTGTATGGAGTTTGGAGAATTTGGCACTTATAGTTTTTTTACAGGGGCACAAAGAAAAATTCTTTATCATTATGACCTATGGGGCCAAATTTTTGAAAGTGCGATAGAGTCTAAACGCTTTATTAATTTGAGCAAAAAATTTGTACAAATGTTATAGGTCACAGTTGCACGAACTGTATAGATTTTGGTGCATTTAGCACTTACAGTTTTTTACAGGGGCACAAAGAAAATGTCTTTATCATTATGACCTATGGGGCCAAATTTTTAAAAATGTGATAGCGTCTAAACACCTTATTAATCAGAGCAAAAAAAAAATTACACATGCTATAGGTCACAGGTGCACCAACTATATAGATTTTGGTTAATTTAGCACTTACAGATTTTTTACAGGGATACAAAGAAAAAGTCTTTATCATTATGGCGTATGAGACCAAATTATTAAAAATGCGATAGCATCTAAACGCCTTATTCAATTGAGCTTAAAATTTATATGAATATTATAAATCACTGTTGCACTAGCTATAAGCATTTCGGTGAATCTAGAATTTATAGGTCTTTACAGGAACACAACGAAAAATTCTTTATCATTATGATCTATGAGCTAAAAGTTCAATAGCGTCAATTAAAACATCGTGTAATATATGGAGAAAATTACTCAAACACTCTATTATGGTTTTCTCTCTTTTGTTTGCTTAACAATTCCTCTTTCTTTACTTTATCTACAAAACTGTTAATTACTCAATGTTCGGAAAATCGAGTGGAATCACTCCAGATTTTTTTTTTTTTTTTTTTTTTACACCATTTCTTGAAAAGGTGAGACACATCATAAATTATGAATTTTCTGGACAAATTTCTTGAGCAGCAGAAAGGAGAATAAATTCATCGTAGATAGGACACATAACTATTCTCTTTGAAAAAGATAATCTCGGGATGATTTTGGATTGATTTTGGGCTGACCCTGGGTTGATCTCAGACCCCACGTTGGGCCGCCACTTATGTTGCTGGCAGCTAGATTAGCTCGGTAGAGCACGTAAAATATACAAAAGATTTACTATTTTTGCTTTTCCATAAAACCAATTTTAAATCAAAACGGTGACAGGGAAGAATTGGACACAATAATTTTCCAACGAGCGTCGCACATGACAAAATTTAATGAAGACAGAAACACAATATATACAGAGTACAAGGATAACATTATAAATAAAAAGCATGAGCACGAGTAGCGTTGTCAAAGCGGTGCTATATTTTATACTTTAGAACATTTCAAAAGAAATAAACACGCTGGCGAAACTCTGCGAACCTTTCTGAAAAATGACTGCTAACGACTGTCAAAGTATGTTACTAAATTTCATTGGGTGCGAGGTCACGTGTGTACTGATGACGAACGCTTCTACGTAAGTGTTTCGTCATTGGCCTTCGTTGGGAAAACAGCCTCACTAAGCTATGCAATTTTGGGTATTACACATTTGCATAATTTAATAGCCAAAGATATTGAGCATCTTATGTGAAAACCCCAAACAAATATCATGTAAATTAAAAACATTACGAGAGATAGAATGAACAGAATTAATGTTCTTTAAAAAAAATAAAAAAAATAAAATGCTGATAAGGGATTTTATCAATATTTATTTATAATCAGCAAAAACACTGTTTTACCATTGGCCATTGGCTGAATCAAAATAAAAATGTTAGTAAAACCCCTTATAGTTTTGCTTTTATTTTGAGAGAACTGAAATTCTGTTCATTCTATCTCTCGTAACGTTTTGAATTTACATGATATTTGTTTGGGGTTTTCATAATCGTTGCTCAAGACCTTTGGCTATTAAACTATGCAAAATAATTTTTTTATAAAACTTGCGCATGTGTAGTTAAAAGTTATTTAGTAAAAATGCTCATATTTCGTAAGATATTAAACATTTTTGCATTCTGATTACTTTATGCACTGTCTAATGTATGCCATATTTACTAAAAATGGTTTTGCACTGGGTCTGATAGCCTACATGTTATAATTTAAAAAGTGGAAATTATTTTTGAAAGTTTTTAAAGAAACCGCTATATCTCCATGAATATATGTGGTAGCATCATAAAATTGTATACAGATAATACGAAAAATCTTCATAATCACATGCTACAGCCAAAACACTTTTAAAGCATTACATTTTACAGGGTGATCCAAAACATTTTTATTTTTATTTAATTTTTACTAGTCCCTTTTCCTTTTCAGGACACAACTTTTGCTGACGAATATGAGGTATAACATGTTTTTGCACTACTAAAGTTTCAAGAGGATTCCTAAAGAATTTTCCTAGATATTTGATAAAATGTATAAATTCGAAAGTGTCCAAATACTTATTGATAGGTAGTGTATTTGATATTTATCTGACAATTATGATATTTTATTTTAGATGACCAACATTGGACATAATTTCTGTTTATTTAGCTGTTGAATGCTAAAATTGTTTCAGTTCAATTTTATGTTTTGCTCAGCATTGATTTTGTTGTTCAAAGGTTACTTACTTAACAAGTTGAGTATTCACTACACCAGGTCGCGAAATTTCCTCTCGCCAGCTCGCCATTGGCGAGTGGAAATTTTACTGTGGCGAGTAAAATTTCAGTCTAAATGTAAATACAATTCTTACAGTGTACGGTGCTATAAAAAAAAATAAATAAATAAAAATTATCGATTTAAAAACGTAAAATTATGCTAATCTTAGGTAAGGGGACCAGATATCCTCTTTTTAAAAGGACAGAATTCTTTTTCAACGCTCTGCCATCTTAAACGGAAATAAATATTAAAGAACTAAAAACTCTTCTGTTTTTTTATGTTTTTCGTCTTCTGTCCTCATTTTCAAAGGAAAAGGACTTAGTCATTAATTTTAAATAAAATCTTTATGTAAAAAAATAGAACCGACTCCAAAAAGGAACTACTTTTCAAACAACTAAAAATGAAAGAAAATTGGCAGAAAATGGAACTGTAAATTGCGCCTAAAAGTATAAAATAATTTCCTTCGCCAATTAACCTATAACACTACAATTAATCATAACTTTTGAAGTCGGCGCAAAATTAAATAAAATTTAATTAGTTTTTAAAGGTTTGTATTTAGATCGGTAGCAACAAATGCTGTTGTTTCGAATGATCCATTTTCATGTTTCCTTTATTATTTTATCACTGTATAAAATTGGTGCATTAGTAGCATCTACATAAAACAGTGAACATTCTTCATAATGCGGTATTTATGTTTCTACGAAGTTAGAGTTTCCTTTGCAAATTTGGTATAACTTTGATAACTATCATCCTTGGTGGCTTTTGGATTTGGGGATCAAAACGTAAGGCAAAAATATACATGCAAGATGTATATTTTCATATTATATATTGTACGATATGTTGTTTCATATTCTTGATTTATCTCTTGATATTCCTTATGAAAATAGTCATGATATCCCAAAGAAATTAAATATGTTTGCCAGATAATTTTGCGATTTTTCTTTCACTAAGGACGTCAGATACCAGCATCTTCGCCAACTTTTGCTGCTTACGAAATCTTATTTGTTTTCTTGAATCAAAGTAGTTTTCGACTGCGTTTTGCAGGTGACAATGTGAGATGTGTATTTTGAATAGGATTTGATTTTTGTATTGAAAAAAGGTATCAATTTTTATTTAATTTTGCGCCGACTTCAAAAGTTATTATTAATTGTAGTGTTATAGGTTAATTGACGAAGGAAATTATTTTATACTTTTAGGCGCAATTTACAGTTCCATTTTCTGCCAATTTTCTTTCATTTTTAGTTGTTTCAAAAGTAGTTCCTTTTTGGAGTCCGTTCTATTTTTTTACAAAAAGATTTTATTTTTCTCTTTTCAGTGAAAACTTATTTATATAGCAGAGCATCAGAAGACGTTCGACGGAAGTTTCACAAATCATAAGTTCAAAGAAAAGTGAGATTACTCAAAAAAGGGTTTATGTCACTGAAAAATACATGAAATGCACCCAATGTGAAAAAAAAATTACATCTCCATCTAGAAAGTTATCCACTCGAGAGACAGTTGTGCCAGTTTTATTATAGTCAATTTATTTTTAAGTTGATTTTTCTCAAATGCTGCATTTTTAAGTTGTGTAACTTTTCTTGCCTTTATCGGATATGAGCAAAAAACTATCTATTGAACGAACATACTTTAAATTAAAATGTAAAGGACGGATACGCTGTATTCGTAACCGAAAATTCTGTTAGGCATATATATTGTATTTTACAGGGAATACGTGTCACCTGCTGCGCTGGAAATTGTGCAGCGTAAAGTTCAAATAAAGAGCAAAATATGCATTGCAGCTGACCGACAGAAGTTTCAACATCGATACTTACATACTGCTTTTACCATTGTAGCTGCATGCGTTCAGCAGTTAGAGTTAGAACAGATTTTTGTGAGTATCCTGTAATTTGTTTATATCTTAATGAAATCCTAATGAAACCTATTTCAGGCCAAGATCATTACGAGAACAAAAAAAGTATTAAAATTGAATCATCTCTTACGATGTTATAAGCTAACAAATTTCAACAGAAACAATGAGAAACATGGTTTGCATTGAGAACCTCTTCCTTTATGAAGTCGGTTTAAAACGTTCATGCGTTAGTCGATGTGACCGCTTACAATAACCATACTTTGAATTTTACATAGCATAAATGTCTCCCGCCACGCTACAACATATGCAATGTCGTTCAAGTGTGCACAAAATAGAAAATTGTGAACAAACAAATGCACGTTTTAAGCGTTCTGTTTTTAGCATTAATTTCTAAACTATCTTTGCTTACTACATCGATGATACTCTGCAATTTTATAATTCACTTTTTCCCCTGTCTTGAAACGTTTCCTAACTCCACTCTTTTCCACCAGGTGGCGCTTTAGGCAGTTGAATCGCGTAGCACATGTCCACTATACTACATACCACTTTTATAATTATAGCTGCAGCTGTTCAGCAGTTAAAAGAGTCGGGACTGAAATTTTTGGGCATCCTGTATTTTCTTTTGATCGTAAAGATCTTACAATGGGATTTATTTCAGACCAAGACCTTTACCAAAAAAAGCAAAAAGTATCAAAATCGGATCATCTGTTCAGAAGTTATGAGCTAACAAACAAAAGCAAAAACAAAAAACATTCGCTTTGAATTGAGAACCTCCTTCTTTTTGAAGTCGGTTAATAGGAGCATCTCTTATGAAGTTATAAGCTTACAAACACCAGCAACAACACTTAGCTTGAATTAAGAACACCCTCCTTTCTGAAGTTGGTTGAAAACGACTTTGCGCTAATCGATGTGACCTCTTACAGTAACAGTACTTTGAACCACAGAGTATACGTGTCATCCGCTATACTGTAAAGTGTGCAACGTAGTTCAAGTGTGCACAATGTAGGAAATTGCGAACAAACAACTGCACGTTTTAAGCGTTCTATTTTTAGCAATAATGTCTGAAAACTGTCTTTTCGTAGTAAATCGAAGATGATCTACAACTTCGTAATTAACTTTTCTCCCATCATGAACCGTTTTTGAGATAGGAGCGCTAATTCCACTGTTTTTCACCAGATGGCGCTTTATTTTCTTTAGATTGTAAAGAAGTTATAATGGGACCTACTTCAGACCAAGATCTCTACAACAAAACAAAAAGTATCAAGTAACCGTATTTTAAACTATATAGCGTATGTCTCAGCAGCTACGCTACAACGTGAGCAATGTAGCTCAAGTATGTATAGTGTAAGAAATTGCGAACAAAAAAATGCACGTTTTTAGCCTTGTATTTTTAGCATCAATGTCAAAACTATCTTTTCGTACTAAATCGATGATGCTCTGCAATTTTATAATTCACTTTTTCCCCCTGTCTTGAACCGTTTCCAAGATAGGAACGTTAGTATGAATGTCTAAACTATCTTTTTGTACTAAATCGGTGATGCCCTTCAGCTTTGTAATTTACTTTTTCTGTAGAACCGTTTTCGAGATAGGAACACTAACTCCGCTATTTTCCACCAGATGGCGCTGCAAGCGGTTTAACCTTGTACAGCATGGCCACTTTGCTATACTTACATACCATTTTTATCACTTTAGCTGCAGTCGTTTAGCAGTTAAAAGAGTTGGGACTGATTTTTTGGGCACCCTGTATTTTCTTTAGATCGTAAAGATATTACAATGGGACCTATTGTAGACCAAGACCTTTTCAACAAAACAAAAAGTATCAAAATTGGAGCATCCGTTCAGAAGTTATGAGCTAACAAACATAAAAAAAACATACGGTTTGAATTGAGAACCTTCCTTCTTTTTTTGAAGTCGGTTAAAAAAATCTCAAAGCTGGGAAGCATAGTCGGCTGTTATCTGTATCGAACGGTGAACATTGATTTTTTCTGCGTTAGGTTAGCTAAAGAACAACTTTATAATAAACTTGCCAAAGAATATTATGGTTTATGTCTAATCCTGTTCTTTGAATCACAAAGAAATTAAAGTATTCCCTATATTTCTATGGTTCTTTGATCCAGATCACGGATCACTATTGAATTTTCATGAAATCATTAAGAAAGTGGTACTCCGGTTTGTACGCGGTGGGTTGACGTGTGTTCTCACTTTTGCATGAATAATATTCCTCATAAAAATAAGCCCACCAGTGATCGAAAGGTTCTCACCTCGAAACTGGTATACATGAGGCGCTGGGTTCGATACCCGGTCGCTCTCGTTGGCTTAACCGTTCGGAGTTTTCCGTGGTTTTCTCCGAAATAAGCGTAAATGTGGGCTAGGACTTCTTAGAAAGACCCCACGGAGGACTCTATTACTCAGGCCTGGAGTCCTAGTGCAAACAATTGGCCTTAATGATAACACTGCCACCACCTCACAAAAATATGCAAAAGTTAGTTGAATTCATTTTATGTCCTCCTGGCAAAAACGCTCCCACAAAGCGACTGTTTAATTAACAAAATATATATATGTGAAAAAAATCTCCTTTATATACCTACTTTTAAAAACTTATTAAATTCTAAGACTAATTTAAATTATACTTGTCAGAACTTTTATAAATTGTTGATAAAGAATGACTGTTCGTTAAAGCAAATCGTTTCATCTGCCGAATATCAATTTTATTTTTTCTTTTACGATTATAGTTTCAATAAAAAATGTGCCTACTAACATTTTATGTAACTGCATGAAAGTACCAAAAAAAAAAAAAAAAAAAAAAAGTTTTTGTGTATGGCAAAAATTTATTAAAAAAAAAAAAAAAAAAAAATCTATATTGTCTAGTGACACCTATAAAAATTAGGGATTTTTCTTCTCGTATCCTTATATTATTAATTTAAATTAAAGTGTACTGATATAAATTCATCATATGAGATAAAAATGTTTTCACGATTTGTGTAAAGTAGCTTTTGAATCGGTTTTTATAATCATTTTCATTCAATTTGGTGCCCTCTAAAAGGACCTCTTTTTCAAAATTGAATGTCTTCTATTTTCTTTTCAAATAAAAGACAATGTGTACTTTTTCCTCTTTTTCCAATAAAAATTCTGGTCACCTTATACGTAAAAAATAGTGGAAGTCATATTTTGTGGCGAGTAACGTTTTTTTTTTTCAGCGAGTGTAATCTAAGTTGAAATTTTGGGCCCTGCACAACACTAAAATTTTCCTTACAGAACAGTGTGCTGGTAAAAGTATTGCCTATACTCACTGTACTATATTTTTACAATGCGCAGTAAAATAAATTTACTGCGATTTTCACTCACGTGTGCTGTAATTTTCACATTATGCTTTAAAAACGTTTCTTGCAATTATTACCCATGCGTGCAGGGAGTAATCCACGACACTAAGCAACTTATTTATTTTTTACACATATAATTTACTTTATTTATTTATTTATTTATTTATTTTCATGCGGAGAAAACGATCTTGGATAGCCCAGGATTAGAACTCACAATCTCCTGTTCTAGAGGCCAGCACTTTGCCAGTTGCGCCGTTGGGCTCACAATGACTTTTCTTTACAAAAAGAGATAAGATCAACATCAGCACTGATTGGTAGATAAATCATGTCATACGCACCAAAAGACTTCTGAAAATTTTTTAATACCGATTTACAGCACAATATGAAGTAACCAGTCTTCAATTATTTTTACAGAACTAGCTGTAAAAATATGCAGCAGCCTATTCTGTATTTGTGTTCAAAAAAACTTTATTTATACAGAAATTTTTTACAGCGTAGAAATAAGGGGTAATTATCATTCTCACAGAAGACGCATGACATTGATAATTACAGATTATTAAATTAATAATTATATTACGATTAACAAAATAGTACATAAATATTTTGTCTTTCATTGTCTTAATATCCCACCATGCATACATTTTCAACTCATACATATTCACTTTTAAATAATTGTACGCATGTTTCAAGATAAATTTAAAAAAAAAAATGTTTAAATATAAATTTAAATGAAAAATCGGTTCATGATATATAAAATTCAGAAATGACTTATTAAATAAAGTCAATGAGTACATTTGGGATAGCAATGCTGGAAATTGACGTAGTAATAATTGTGTTTCAAGTTCAGTATATTTTTCAAATCCATGACACATGACATGGTTCTAAAAGAAATTTGGTTGTCTTTAGTAATTCATGTACCATAATAAGTGATCTTTTGTATAATATATATTTGTGTGTTTGTGCATTATAATTTTTCTAATTTTGTATACGTAACGGGCAGAATTCTTAATTTATATACAACGTTATTATTATTATTATTATTATTATTATTCATTATTATTATTATTATTATTTGTTAATAACTGCGATTAATGATTAATAAATCCCAGCTGGAAGTCGAATTACTAATTTTCCTTATCGATTCCTGAAATTATCTCAAATAACTAACTATACATTTATGGAAAAAAATAAACCAAATTAAACTAAATTATTATACCACAATAATCCTACTATTCAGTGATTAGAAATGAACGAGAATACTAGGAAAAAGCCCAGTAAACATTTGTTAAACGAATGTTAAAATAATCTTTTTTTTTTTTTTTTTTTTTTTTTTTTTTTACGTTTTTCAGCTTACTCATCAGAAAATAATACTTTTCACTCATAAACATTTTTATTGACGCTCTTGTTTAATAACTTATATTCTAGTTTATCTCTATATGAAAAAATAAAATTAAATTGAACTGTGAATCTAAATAATGTGAATACAGCTAAAACAATGATTGAAAGCATGATTTCTTTACTTGAAAAAATACTATAAATATATGTTTTTTTTTTTTTTTTAATTAATTCATAGCACAGTCATATAAAAATAGATAAATTAAATAAATGACGTAAGAATAAAATAATTGCAGATGCATTTTTCACGAACTTTACTGAAGTAAAAAAAAAAAAAAAAAAAAAAAAAAAAAAATCTAATAATATAAATAATGTATATTTTCAATATCAATGTATCTAAATAGAGAAGAAAATTTCGACGTCATTTGCGGCATAATTTCCTGCCTTTTCTTTATAAGATATGAATTTTGACTCGCTCAGATTTTCTTTTCCGTATTTCCTTCCCTAAATGAAAAAAAAGAATATTAGCAATGAGTTATCTTTAATCTGAGAAAAGCAAATAAATGGTGGTTACGCTTCATTTTCATTAAAGTCATTTATCAAACTCTCTATTATCTATATTTATGTATCCAACTGTAAATGGCTTTTTTCGAACTAGAGGAGGAATTTGAAAGGCTATTTGTAAATACTAATTAAATTAGGTATTTATTGTAGTAGAAAATATTTGTATCTATAAACTGCTGTAAGAAAGAAAGAACTCTAGAAAATATCTATACATATATATATATATATATATACAGGGTGTAAATTGACGGTATTTACTTTCGCCCTCCATTTTCAAAAAGACATACTTCCGACTATAAAAATGCTTTAAAGTAAAAAATGAGTAACGTCATGCACAAAATACAAAAAAAAAAAAAAAATAATAATAATAAAATTATACAGACACGACATTATTTCATTATTTAAAACATGAAAATCTGACACTGACAGATTTTAATTTAGTGCCAGAGGCCTACAACTAAACTTGTTAATATCGACAAATTCTTCTTTAGTTAATTCGTGACGATCTAAATTCCATGATAAAGTTTTCATTAAATCAAACCAATGTGTTTCAGCTGCAGATATTGTAACAAATAACGTTGGAAGTCCAAACTGTCTTATAGCCGCAAAACAACGTTTTTTCTCTTTTTCCCAATGATGGGGAGGTGTGCCTTGGGGGGGACTCATGTCAAAGGTGTGCCTTGGGGGGGGACTCATGTCAAAGTTGTACCTTGGGGGGGACTCATGTCAAAGTTGGGCCTTGGGGGGACTCATATCAAAGTTGGGCCTGGGGGGTACTCATGTCAAAGTTGGGCCTTGGGGGGACTCATGTCAAAGGTGTGCCTTGAGGGGGGGACTCATGTCAAAGTGGTACCTTGGGGGGGACTCATGTCAAAGTTGAGCCTTGGGGGGACTCATGTCAAAGTTGTGCCTGGGGGGACTCATGTCAAAGTTGTGCCTTGGGGGGACTTCATTTCAATAAATCCCCATTCAATAAACCGACTGAAATAGGCCCTTAGCACTATTAGGAGTGTATTATAAAAATTCGACAACGCTGTACCGACTGAAATAGGGGTACCTTCGGGGGGGGACTCATGTCAAAGTTGGGCCTAGGGGGGGACTCATGTCAAAGTTGTGCCTTGGGGGGACTTCATTCAATAAAACCCCATTCAATAAACCGACTGAAATAGGCCTCTAGCACTTATTAAGAGTGACGTATAAAAATTCGACAACTGTACCGACTGAAATAGGCCTCTAGCACTAAAAAAAAAAAAAAAAAGAACAAATGTTAAAAAAAAAAAAAAAAAAAAAAGAACAAATCTGTATGAACACTTTAGATTCTGTAGAAATTGAATTCTCTTGACTTTCTAAAAACTCAATTAAATTCTGTAGGAGGCAAAAAAAGACAAAAGTTAATTCTTCCTTACGTCCTGATTTAGACGCAGGGAGAATTGTGACAATGTCTTTTGAGGATACTTCTATCTCTTGATTTGGCCACAAAAATGTGGTTTAAGTATACTTCACTAATCCCCGGTACTTAACCTGCTAAAAGAATTTTTTTTTCTACATTTTTTTTTTTTTTTTAAGATAAACTGCACCTTAACTCAGTGTATTGTTTCGATACTTGCTATAGACTGAAGCTATTATCAACTTTTTTTCCCAGCATACATTACGAACAGTTCTTTTCTCACATTTTCTACAGTCTATAATTCTTCGTTTTCTAAATTCTGATTACTAATCACCAAGCCATCTATACTCTTACCTTCCTGATGATGTTTGAAGATGAAGATCAAATTTCACTCCTGTTTTCCTTGTTACGTTCTCTTATCCTTACGGTACACAAAGTATTGTTTTAGAGTCAAATTTTCGAAAGCGCGTTTTTGTTATATTATTCACATTCTGAGGTCTCCTGAATACGAAAATCACGTTTTTAGCGAATGGTCTGTGTGTGTGTCTTGTGTGCCTGCTATCAGTATATCTCAAAAACAAATAATAGCAGAAATTCCAAACTCGGTATTCTAAAAGTGTATCATATAGGGATGCTGCAGTAAGCTTTTCGTTGAGATGAAGCAGATGGTTTGTGTACAGGCACACTCAAAAGTATTCAAATATATTACATGTATGGGGCAAATTGCAAGCAAGTAGAGTTTAACATCTGTAGACTGCACTAAGCCAAATGAAACAAATATATATATTTTTTTAATAGAGATAGTCAACTGGGAAAAAAATTGTGTATCTAGGAGCCTCGCCTCCCCCTCTGGGGGGGGGGAGTCCCCCTTCGAGGGGAGTAAATTTTCAAGATGGGTATTTTTCAAAAGAGCTCTCCAATACTTTAAAACGAATGGTTCAACCATCTATCTGCGATAATTTAAAATAAATTTATCGATTTTTTTTTATTTTTAAGAATATATATATATATATATATATATAATGTAATATTGAGAATAAATTCAACTTTTTTTGGATATTGAGTGTTATACTACTTCTCTAATATGGAAATCGTCTGCATTGTCATGGAAGATATTTTTTTTAATAATAATTTCAATAAATTATTTTTACTGAGTGAATTTGTATAGGAAAATATAGAAGAAAGCCCATGTGGTGGCCACAACACAGTTGTTATTTGTTGTTAGTGGATGTTTTTTACTAATAATATTTTACCAATTTCAGGAAAGCTGTTCGGGAATTGAAATAAATTCCTCATAGAGATATGGTAAATAATGTATGTTTTAAGCTAAATATTCATCGCTTGTTTTTTGTATATTTACACGTTTTGAGGTTTCACTGCATTGATTCATTTGAAAAGCCATTATATACATCATGCTGATAGTTTTCCTCTTATATATTTCCAAGAACTTTTTTACTTTCCGACCATACATATGTATGGAAAGTATTGTAATCATGTCAAAAATACGACTTTTAGAGTTTGGTTTTTCTATATGTTTTAAGGTCCCCTAGCTCATTTTTACTATTTTAACGATGATGTATGTATGCGTGTGTACGTGTGTACGTATATGTGTGAGAAAACACGATATTGCCTTAACGCTTGTTCGAATGAGATGAAAGTTTGTACGTAGGATATATGTTTGATTGATTTTGGTGAATCTAGGACTTACAGTTTATTTTCAGACACAAAGAAAAATTCTTCCTCATTATGGCCTATGGGCCCACATTTTTCAATGTTCGATAGCATCTACATGCCTTATTCGTATAAGCTAAAAATTTATACACATATTTTAAATCACCATTGCACGAATTGCTTAGATCTTCGTGAATAAGTTCACTTATAAATTTTTTTACATGGACACAAAGAAAAATTCTGTATCATTATAGTCTAAGGACCTAAATACTGTAAAGTGTGGTTGCGTATTATTTGTCTGGACTAAAAATGTATACACATGTTATAAATCACTGTCACAGAAATTGTACACATTTTAGTAAATAGCCCTTATAGTTTTTTTTTTTTTTTTTACAGGGACACAAAGAAAAATTATTTATAATTATGATCTATGCACCCAATTTTTTTTTTTTTTTTTTTTATTTTTTTTTAAGTGCAATAATATCTAACGGTCTTATTCGATTGAACTGAAATTTGTACACATGTTATAGATCACGGTCGCACAAATTGTGTAGAGTTTGACGAATATGGTTCTTATAGATTTTTACAGGGACACAACGAAAAGTTCTATATGATTATGATCAATGGGCTCAAATTATTTGAAGTGTAAGACAGTAAAATAAAACAATGGGGGAAAAATACTCAAACATTCTTTTATATTTTTCACTTTGCTTATTTAACCCCTTGTATTACTTTAATTTATTTAAACAAGGTTAAAAAGTTAATGGGAGGGGAGTTCGAGGGGAGTCACTCCAGATTTATTATTATTATTATTATTATTATTATTATTATTATGTTTCAAAAAATGTTTGTTAAGGGAATATTTTGCTATAATTTTGCAAAAAAAAAAAAAAAATCTAAAACTTGAAAATAAGAATTAAAAAAAAAAAAAAAAAAAATTCTAAAGAAACATCATTAATATTTATTATTGTGTCTCTTCTAACTAGAATTTTATTGTAGAACAGAGTCTATGTTTTAAAAATTCTGTAGTGAATGTAATTTAAGAAAAAAAATTACTAGGCTATTGTTTATTTTATTACTAGTTTCACCTTGATTTATTTAATTATGGCATATATTTTTTTATTTCCTGGTGTTGTTAATCAAAAAATTGAGACAACGCTTTTGCGATAGACCACCACGAGAAAAACAATAATTGCTGCCCTGAAGAAAAATTTCTTTTGTTCTAATACATTAACAGTTTTACTTATAAGTAAGATTGAAAATTTAAAAACAAATAAAGAGCTTAATGTTTCTGTAGGACAATAAAAATAAAAAATGTATGCATAAAGTAAAAAAAAAAAAAAAAAAAAAAAAAAAAAAGCCCTTTCTTTACGATTTTCAAAATGTATATAATAATCTTAGAGCTTCGAATTTTCTTCTTTTAATATAAACAAGGTAGAAATTTTATTTTCATTTGTACAGATAATAAAAATTTTTCTAACTATATTTATTTAAAATTTCTTACATACAAAAGCATAAGTGTGAAATCTCAATACTGGAATCTCTTTTAAATTGTTTTCATCCTATACAATTGTCAAAAGTATGTGTGACATATTCCTTTAAATAAATAACGATTACAAATCTAATTAAAATTAAGAAAGATTAGCAGCCGTGCAAAGCCATAAATTTTTTTAAATATTATTGGGAAGTTTACAATTTCAATACAGATAAGAAAAAAATCTCTTCCAACAATTTTCTATGGTGGATCTGAATTTTTTTGTATGGTAAAGTAAGAAAACCATTAATATTAATGATATCCTTTGTCAGGATGCATATTTATTCGATTTGAAATATTTATTATAACTTCATAATGTTTTGTGCAAAATAAACACATTTAAACGGGCTTTAAAGATGCACCCTTCTTATAATGGGAAACATTCTTCTGTGGCAGAAAACAGTTGGACTAAACTTAAAAATTTCTATAAAAACATGCAGAGTGATACTAGCATAATTCAGGTTATGTGCGATTTGAAAATATTTTGAAACTTAGAGTGAAGACACAGCAGTCGAATTTACGAATATTAGAAAGCGTTTAAAATGTTTAAAAGAATTTAATGTTTCAATTTACTTACATTAATTCAAATTATATTTAATAATTATGTTAATATATTCTTTTTTTAATAACGTCTCTTACATATTTTAGTGCGCTTTTTATAAGTCCTAAAATACATTTCAAATTTTGTTGTATTAATAAAAATTCAATTTTGGTTAAAACTTACATTTAAGTACTTTAATTTTTAACTAAAAAAATACATTATTAATTATAGTGTAAAAAAAGTTAATAACATAAATTTATTCACGAATTTAATTCAAAAATTAAGATTACAATAATGTTCCCATTACTCGCAAATACCAAATTCATTTCATGGCAACAGCAGTACTGGCTGTTTTATTTATTTAACTATATAAAAATAAAATTTATTTAAAGATGGTAAAATTATTTTCATTTTTTATTATCTCATTTATGGATTTTTCATTTAAAAAACCAAAATATTCTCCAGAATTATAAAACGTACCAAGATAACAACAAGGTTAAGAACAGTCATCTTTCTAACAAATCGAATGAAAAATTAAAAGGAGATAACTCTAAATAATCATTTTTTTTATTTACATTTATTATGTAAATATATTAGCCTGAATAACATTGGCTAATAAATCATAACTTTGTAAAAAAATACAATAAAAACCTAAAAATAGCAACAATTACTATAGAATGATTGTTCATTAAAAAAAAAAAAAAAAAGATATTGCTTGACGGCAAATGTTTTAAAAATATTTTACTCTTATTTATTTATAAGAGGTTTTTGGGGATTATTTACTGGAAATATGACAGTATTTTTGTCCTAATTCTTAACAGGAAAATTCAGCTGGGAAACTACTGAAACTAAAGCATCTTCTCCACATAACAATTTATAATGTGTTATAATAAAAGTCCCTATTAACAAGTTTACAAAAAATAAATTAGTAAATGAAATGAAAGCTTTATGGCTTAGTTTTAAGCATAGATTTTCTTTTTTCTTATCATCTAACTTTCCTACTGGTACAAGGTGGCGGATCATGCTGATAAATGACCTTGGTTGATATATTTAAATGTGCTATGAAGAAATCGCGTTTCAAGTAAATCCAATCCTAATTACGTTCTTCATAAGATTTTAATTTTAATTTTAATTTTAATTTTAATTAATTAATTTATTCTTTTGTATCTACCATTTTGAAAGAAGATGGGTGGATCAACTTGATTACTAAACTTAGTCAAAACGTTTTTATGGGCTATATACATATTAAATTTCCTGCAAATCTGTTAATTGCCGAAACGTCAGTGGAGGCCCTCTGTTGAGACTCAAAACGGTTTTGGGCTGTGTCTGTCTGTCTGTTCGTCTGTCTGTCTGTGTCTGTCGCGCAATAGCGGCCGCAAAATTAGCGCTATTGACTTGAAATTTGGTACACATGTTCATGAGCCCCACGAAATTAGCTGTATAGTTTTTGGTATGCATTCCATTTGTAGTTCGTATACAGGGACACGCCAAACTTTTTCTTATCATTACGGCCTATGGGAGGAATTTGTATGTATCGCGGTAGTGGCCGCAAAAATAGCGCTATTGACTTGAAATTTGGTACACATGTTCATGAGCTCCACGAAATCCTCTGTATAGTTTTTGGTATATATTCCATTTGTAGTTCGTATACAGGGACACGCCAAAGTTTTTCTTATCATAACGGCCTAAGGGAGGAATTTGTATGTATTGCGATAGCGGCCACAAAAATCACGCTATTGACTTGCAATTTGGTACACATATTCATGAGCCCAACGGAATTAGCTGTATAGTTTTAGGTGTGTATTCCATTTGTAGTTCGTGTACAGGGACATGCCAAAGTCATTTTATCATTACGGTCTATGGGAAGAATCTGTATGTACCGCGATAGCCACCGTAAAAATCAAGCTATTGACTTCCAATTTTTGCCGAAACGTCAGTGGAAGGCCTCTGTTGAGACTCAACAGGATTTTGTGTTCCGTCTGTCCGTCTGTCTGTCTGTCTGTCGTGTGATAGCGGCCGCAAATATCACGCTATTGACTTGAAATTTGGTACACATGTTCATGATCCCAACAAAATTAGCTGCATAGTTTTTGGTATGTATTCCATTTGTAGTTCGTATACAGGGACACGCCAAAGTTTTTCTTATCATTACGGCCTAAGGGAGGAATTTGTATGTATCGCGATAGCGGCCACAAAAATCACGCTATTGACTTGCAATTTGGTACACATATTCATGAGCCCAACGGAATTAGCTGTATAGTTTTAGGTGTATATTCCATTTGTAGTTCGTGTACAGGGACACGCCAAAGTTTTTCTTATCATTACGGCTTATGGGAAGAATTTGTATGTATCGCGATAGCGGCCACAAAAATCACGGTATTGACTTGCAATTTGGTACACATATTCATGAGCCCAACGGAATTAGCTGTATAGTTTTAGGTTTGTATTCCATTTGTAGTTCGTGTACAGGGACACGCCAAAGTTTTTCTTATCATTACGGCTTATGGGAAGAATTTGTATGTATCGCGATAGCGACCACAAAAATCACGGTATTGACTTGCAATTTGGTACACATATTCATGAGCCCAACGGATTTAGCTGTATAGTTTTAGGTTTGTATTCCATTTGTAGTTCGTGTACAGGGACACGCCAAAGTCATTCTATCATTACGGCCTATGGGAAGAATCTGTATGTACTGCGATAGCCACAGCAAAAATCAAGCTATTGACTTCGAATTTTTACCGAAAAGTCAGTGGAGGGCCTCTGTTGAGACTCAAAAGGATTTTGTGTTCCGTCTGTCCGTCTGTCTGTCTGTCTGTCGTGCGATAGCGGCCGCAAATATCACGCTATTGACTTGAAATTTGGTACACATGTTCATGATCCCCACGAAATTAGCTGTATAGTTTTGGGTGTGCATTCCATTTGTAGTTCATGTACAGGGACACGCCAAATTTTTTTTATCATTACGGCCTATGGGAAGAATTTGTATGTACTGCAATAGCGGCCGCAAAAATTCTCCGATTGATTTGCAAATTGACATATATATTCAGGCTCGGTATAGAAATAGCTATTTATTTTTTTAGTCCTATACTTTTTATGGATTGTATACAGGGACACGCCAAAATACTTCACATTACGGCGTATGAGGTGAATTGCGTTTAAACGCATTTTAACATATTTACTTTGCAATCAAGAAAATTAAACTAGCGTACACGAGTAAGATGTTTAACTTATGTTGTTTGAAGAAAATATGTGCTCTTAAGTTTTCTAATTAATGTACAGGACCTTACAAAATTGTTCTGACAATGTCACGTAGTCATCCAAACGATGTTAAATTTGGAACAATTATTAATTTTAAACGCAAAGTAAGCTGAATAGTTTTTACAGGTGTATAGAATGTTTATGGTTTGTTTACAGAGACACGCAAAAGAATTTCGTAGCATTAGAGCCTATGGACAAACTTTTATTTAAGAGCGCACTTTAATGCGTTTATGCTGCATTGAACTTAATAAAATTAACATACATTATAAAGATGCTTAAAATTATGTTTACTCTTAAAAAAGGTTATGTATAAACTAAATAAGTTATGGGACCACACAAAATAATTCCGAGTATGTACTGTAATCATCCAAATGATGTCAAATTAGTTTGAAAAATTAATGAGTTATAATTAATTAAGTTTATTCTTATTATTGGCGTTTATAATGACTGTGGCTACTTTTCCGGGATATATAAAATAATTTCGTACTCTTACGGTCTATAGTCGATATTTCTTAAAAGTTTATTTTAACATGGTTACACCCCATCAAATATAATGAAATTATGTTAGAATTTAAAAGCATGTTTTCTTGTTGATAATTGTGGGCATAGAATTGGAAATTAGTTTAAAGGTTACGCAAAATATTTCCGATATGCTATGTAATTTTATTTGTATGAAATTTGGTAGTTATGAAATTTGGTATTTATGAGTTTCAGGGAAATAATACAAGACCGTCGTTTATTAAGAATACATATTGTTGCGTACTTGGGGGTTCGTAAGTTGTCCGAGAATGAAAGGCAAAACTTGCAAAAATTCAGTGATGTATTCACAGGAAGTTCCAGAAAAATACAGGTCTATAAACCAAGTATCAGCTTCAATTCAACCAGTAAACACAGCTTAAACAACAGCCGTTAACAGCAAAACAACAGTACAAACTATTTAGCAATAACACATAAAGAAAGTCTCATATAAAGAGGCTCAAAGCAAAGCAAGCATTTCACGAAACTGACACAGATCTGAGACTGACTGCCTTGGCGAAAAAATGCTCCTTTTATACTTTTCTATCGAACACAGACTGTTCTGGAAAATTCTCGTATCTCATAATGAGATTAGAGCTTCCATATTTGGTATATCCCTAATAAGGATTTTCTCGCGAAGGTCGCCAAAAAAAATCTCCAAGAAGGGAAACAGTCGCCAAATTTGGCGCCAAATCCATTTCTTCCCTTATTGGAGCTTTTTTAAATGTTTTTAAGGGAAAATTAGGCTATTTTAACGCTAAAACGACTAAAAATGCACAAAGTTAGCATTTTATTAACTTTACTAAACTTCCTTGAAAGAATTGATACAAAAATAAATGCAATTATTTACAATTCCGTAACACTTTATAAGATATGCAAATAGAGACATAGCGGGGGGTTGAAGGGGGCGGCAGCCCCCCTGAGGAATGTAATTTATTATGGTAACAAGTCGATCGAATCAATATATACGATTATATAATAAGGAATAAATAAAAATGAGCTATTGAATAATGTCTGATGTAAATAGGACGTTGAGGCTCCTGATCTGCAGATCCACTAGTAAATATAGATTTTATGTCAGTTTAAAAATTTTAAGTGTTTGATACTTTGAAAACAAATGCCGGATTGTGTTGAATAAGGAATTTGTTTGAGACCTAGATATGAGCTATGTACATACTGCGTTAAAAGAATATCCATTCATTATACGTTATTTGTTAGAGTTCATTATTTTCAAGAACCCGTCATTTATTACTGAAAAAATGGCAGACCGAATTTTCCAATGAAACCTTACAAGATATTTTTCAAATAAGTCTACTCTCTAACTTTGTTTCGAGTCAATTCATTATTTCTGAAGTTATCGTGATGACAAACTATCCAGTGGAAATTATTTTAAAGAAGATGGCAAACCAAGTTCGTTAAATACTTGGTTGAGGTCAAACGCTGTTTTAAGAAAATCGATGCATAAATACGTTTTTATGTAAATTTGATATTTTCAAATAGAAATCTACTTCAAAAAATTATGGTGTATTAAGTTAGCTAACAAACTTATCAAAGGTATTTCCAAGATACGTGCCTCTACTGTCTTATCATGGTACGAATTTATTCTGTGTTTTGTATATTATCGTAATAACAATTTTTTAAGTTGCCTCTTTATATTTTCAAACGGCCGCAATTTTCATTGATCAAGATAACTAATAAAATAATTTGAATTGAGAACTTTATACTGGATATGAATACATCGAATGTAAACAAATTCTATATTAAATACATTTTGTAAGATGTGAATTTGAAAATTACAGGTGTCTACCAACTAGACACAAAGTAGTGGATTAAGTTGCCTCTTTAACTCACTAAGATATAGCAAAGAAAACACTATTATTAGACTTAGGTGACAAATGACGCCATTTTAAAACATGGTGATGAATTAATTTCATTAAATTTGGTGGAGATTTTGATATATGGTATGTATACATAAAAATGTAAGTAGTTCCGATCTTTAATACTTTTTTTTACCATTATGTGAGCGGAAATTTTCAAGTCTTTGTTACTTGGAAACAAAGAAGTAGATCAAGATCTTTGGAGAACACATCCAAAACATTTGTAAAATAAGTACACTTTACAACTTTAATTCGAATGGATTAAGAATTTTGAATATTATCACGGTAACAAATTTCAAATGGCCATCAATTTGAGATAAGAAGGCGAATCAAGTTCATTATAACTTTGTGGAGACCTGCATACCGGTTGTAAATATTTAAAAAAATCCATAATAGCTGGAAGAATTTGGATAATTGAAAGCAGTTTGCGAAAAAAATTTCACGTGAAGAAGGATTAATTTGTTAAAGAAAAAAAATAGTTAAGATTTTCATCTGTAGAGGGTGCTTCGAAGATGCGTAACAAATAATATGCAAATCAGAATCTTATAAACTGCATACTTTATGATTAGCAGTTCATTTCTTATTTTCCCTCTTATTTGTTTATACATACAGTTTTAACTGCGATTATTACATTCGTGGATAAAGCGTTATTGGTGAATTTCTTTTACCTCAGCCAAGAATCGCCGAATGGAGTTGCAGTTAGCGGTGTTGTAAATGTTTTGCAAACTCTAATTTGTGGTTATCACGGACACATAGACTGGGAGTGATATGATTGTAAACAATCGCCTGCATACAAATATAGTTTTTCGTTGAAATGTTTGATTTGCTCTCGCACAGCGCTCTCTAAAAAATTTAACTATATTTTTTCCCTTTTATAATATAAAAGAAAGAAAAGAGAAAAGGAAAATGAAAATGAAAAGTTCCTCCTTTCCGAGAATAAATTTTTCACAAACCACGTTGAATTCTAACAATTTTTTTAAGTTTTATGATTTTTAAAAATATTTACAGACACATGTTATACTCGGTACTTACCATAAACAGAAATTTAAACAAACAACGATTTAAACATAAACGATCTTAAATAGGTTTCATTAAAGTCTGAATCTGAACTATTTAAGTGGTCGCCATTTCAATGCAAAGTGGTGGAAAATTTTTCCTAACGAACGTATACAATATAGGGGAGAGTGTTGTGCAATGGAGCACTTTAACATTTTAGTTTTTAACTTCTAAAATTAAAGTTAGATTTATATTCTAAAGACAATATTTAAATACTCCAACATTCTCCTCTATAATATATACATACATATATATATAATACTTTTAACAGTTTGAAAATAAAAAATTTCCAGCCATTTTTAGTAGGAAGTAAAAACTGTCCCAAGGTACAATAACATATTCTACCTTGGGACATGCCTTATTGTACTTTGAGACATGATTCAGACTTCCTACAATAGTCTTACCCTAAACGAGTTTTGTGCAAGTAATTAAAAAAATAAATGTTAAGGCATTAAGAATAAATAAATAAATAAATAAAAATACACTTACAGATGCATTACATAAATAATAATAAATTTGAAAGTTCAAATCTTATTCGTAAATCAACCAAAAATTGATAATGTCCCCATTTTAATATTATATGTTGTAAAGTTAACTGTGAGATTTCTCGTTCAGACCTCAGTGGGAGTTTAACACTCAATATCTGATAAAATATCATAATTTTCATATCCATAAATAAATTTGTTGCTGTCCCCGGTGCGCTTTAAAAACTTCATTATTAATGATTTCCGGTACTTCAAATCGAGGTCGTAATCAAGGGGTGTTTCTTATTATTATTATTGCACTTTTATAAAATAATAATAATAATTTTTTTTTCTGTATTTATTTTTCTAGTGTGTCTGTGGTTTGATCATATTCGATATTGCCAATACGAGATTCTGAAATGCTGATATTTTTTGTAGGTGGTTTTTTTCCCCATTCTGGATGCAGTAGTTTTCTGCTCTGAAGTTCCAATTTCAATTTTACAAGCGAATCTGTCAATTACAAGGTTTTCCTTTTGTTCTGCTGCCATTGTTTTTTCCAGCTGAAGCTTTGGAAAATGCCCTAATCATAATTGATAATGTCATCTTGAACATCTGAAGATGAGCATGCTACATATACAGTTGTTAACTCATTTGTCGCAGTTACTGTTGTAGATTAAATAGCTTCACTTAGCACCTGAGAAGTGTAAATTACTCTATCGGATATATATGAAGTTATACTAAAATATTATTATTTATTACATTAAGTTATTACTATTAGAATGTTATATTAAAACATACTAAAATATATTTATACTAAAACAGTACCTAAACTATTGAGAACTATGTGTATAACATATGTTGTTCCTCAGGACATGTCCCAAGGTACAATCACCACACGGTTTAAATAAAATCAAAATGTTGGTCAATCAAAATGCAGTATCATTACTTTCTCATAACCAAAACATTTAAAAATCTTCTATTCAATGTCCATTCAAAATTGAGTGAAATATTTTTACAAATACTATTTCAGAAATCGAAATTATAATGAGATAAATATTTACTTTTAAGTGATGAAATTTCCTTTCACTCACTAAAAACTGTGTTCAGCGTTTCTAAAGCTGCCTTTTACTATGCTGTTATCTAATTGTTAGAGTCACACTTTGGAATAAAAAAAAATATATTGATGTTGCCAATAGGCTTTTAGAAACGGCCAATGTCCCAAAGTACAACACTCTCCCCTATTTGTAAGATCCACAGTCCAACTTTGAATTGAATTGATAATGTATTTCGAAAGTTTTTTTTATGACATATTTTCTGTATATATATATATATATATATATATATATATACTAGCAGGCTACGCCAGCTTCACTGGTCACTATTTTTAAATGAATCCCTATAATTAATGAATTCTCAAAATTGCATTAATTTTTATCATGTGAAAAAAAAAAAAAAAAAAAAAAAAAAAACTCTGATCAGGAAAAATGTCACACCGGGTTCCCACTACCTTCGGCAGAGCGGGTCATTGTGCGCTTCGAGCTCGCATTTATGTTCGACTCTCTGAATGAATCACTATACTATCGAAAGGAAAAAAATATAAAATATAAAAAAAATCTTCTCTCATCGGTGAGATAATCGGTCCGGATTCCCACTGGCTGCGGCAGCGTATACCTGCGCGCACGGCGCGATTTTTCCTGCGCGAGCCGTTCACACCCCTCTTAATAATTCTGTACTTTCGAAAATATCCTCAATCGATTTATTGGGTCTTAAAACTTAATATTACTGATTTTCAACGCTCTAACTCTTATTTCTATTATTTTCTCCCTTCGCTTCTCCTCCCGTCTATCCTAATAATTTTACAAATTCGAAAATATTCGCAATCGATTTGTAGGTATCAAAAACCTCTATGCACAAGTTTTGAACGATCTAACTCTATTTTTATTTTTTTGTCCCTCTGCCCCTCTGCCCCTCTTCCAGCTCCTCCGAATAATTTTACAAATTCGAAAATATCCGCAATCGATTTGTAGGTATCGAAAACCCCTATTAACAATTTTGAATGATCTAACTCCATTTTTATTTTTTTGCCCCTCTCCCCCCTTCCCGCCCCTCCTAATAACTTTACACGCTCGGAAATATCCCCATTCGACTTGCAGGCCTCTAAAACCTATCTGTACCAATTTTGTACGGCCTAACTGTATTTCTATTTGTTTTTGCGCGATAACCTCCCTCCCCTCCTAATAATTTTACAAATTCGGAAATATCCGCAATCGATTTGTAGGTATCGAAACCCTTTATGTACCCCGCCCCTCCTAATAACTTTACACGTTCGGAAATATCCCCATTCGACTTGCAGGCCTCTAAAACCTATCTGTACCAATTTTGTACGGCCTAACTGTATTTCTATTTGTTTTTGCGCGATAACCTCCTTCCCCTCCTAATAATTTTACAAATTCGAAAATATCCGCAATCGATTTGTAGGTATCGAAAACCTTTATGTACCAATTTTGAACGATCTAACTATATTTTTATTTTTTGCTCCCCCCCCCTTGCTGCCCCTCCTAACTTTGTATGTATGTATGTTCGTTTTATGGCATCGGGTGTTGCCTTCCGACAGAATCCACAAGTCTGTGCCAGGTCTTCCGGTCATGTGTCCACTCTTCTTCCAGACCCCTATCCCTCATCGCTTTTTTTACATTATCCATCCAAGTCTTTCTTGGTCGTCCTTGTTTTCTTTTCTGATTTGGTATATAGTTAAAAGCGATTTTAGGTAATCTTTCACCGTTCATTCTTTTAATATGACCAAACCAGATTAATTGCTTTTTTTTTAACCTCATCTAATATGGTTTTCTTTATTTTCATCATTTCCCTGATTCTCTCATTTCTCACTCTCTCCATTCTTGATATCCTGCATGATCTTCTCAGGGCATCCATTTCAACAGCAGCAATTTCTTTTTTTCCGTCTCCATAATTGTCCATCCCTCTGCTCCATACAACAATATGCTTTTTACAACGGAGTTGTATATATTATACTTTCTCCTCCTAGATAACTCCTCACGCCACCAAATCGAATTTAATAGTTTTACTGCTTTTCTTCCTTGACAGAATATATTCTTAATTTCCTGTAAGTCTCTTCCTTCTCTATTAATGTCTACACCAAAGTATCTACAATGATCACAACTTTTAATTTTGATGTTATTATTCAGACTTAGATCCGTCTCGTCTCCTCCTATACATAGCTATTTGGTCTTAGTGACGTTCATGTATAGTCCCCATTTTTCATGTTCTTCCTTAATTTTTATTGTCATTTTCTCTAAATCACTTTTACTTTTTGCAATTATGACTTGGTCATCTGCGAATTGTAGAGTAAAGATTGACATTCCATTTACATTAAATCCCATTGCTCTGCAATTTTCTTTCCAAATTTTTAATGCTTTATCAACATAAATTTTGAAAAGTATTGGGAAGATACAACATCCTTGTCTAAGTCCTTTATCTGTTATAAAATCCTTTGACAATCTTTTGCATATTTTTATCTTCGTTTTTGATTGTCTATAAAGTTCTTGGATCGCTCTAATGATAGTTGAATTTACGTTTATTTCATTTAATACACTCCATAATTTTGAGATTGGGACTAATTTTAGGTTTAACTCCTAACTTTACCTTTCGAAAATATCATCATTCGACTTGCAGGCCTCTAAAGCCTATCTGTACCAATTTTGAACGGTCTAACTGTATTTCTACTTTTTTTTGCCCCATAAACCCTCCCTCCTTTCCCGTCCCACCTGGGACGAATACCTAAAATTAATAAAATTAGTTTTTATGTATTTGTGGGAGTTATATTTCAAAGCAAAAATTTCGCGTATATCTGTTTTTTTTCTTTGAGATATATAGGATTTTGTGAAATCACGTTTAGCGCATGTGAAATCACGTTTTGCCCCCTTCCCTCCTTGGGGACCGAATTTCTAATATTCCGGAAATTTGTTTTTAGACAATTGCGTTAGCTGTATTTTAAAGCAAAATTTTACGAATATCTGTTTTTTGTTTGAGATATGAAGGATTTTGTGAAATTCCGTTTTGCATCCTCCTTCAACCTATTGGGGGGGGGGGGGGGGCGAATTTTGTAAAATCGCTTCATAGCGGATGTCTACGTCATAGAAGGAACATTGTCACAAAATTTCTGGTCCAGTTTCAGATCCTTCTATGTCCAGGGGTTTCGACTGGGTTATGATGAATCACCCCGTCAGGACAAGCGATTTTATATATATAGATATATACACACACATATATATAGAGAGAGAAAGAGAGACTACAATCTAGGTCGATTTCTAAATAAATAAATCAACATATTAAATAATCTGGTGTGTCACTCACACGACTTTCTCTTACCCTGAAATTTAATACTATAAATACAGGTTGGAATTAAGAGGTAAGATAACGAGTACTGTTATGTAAACCTCTGCTAAACAATTCAAATTAGGCTTCGGGAGAGTTTTATATGATAATTAGTTCTGTGTGACGGGGGCTATCGCCCCCCCCTCAACCCCCCCATTTCATTAATGCACCTACATTTATGCAGAACTTAATTCGGTTATTAAAAAACAATTCTGTTTAAATATATATATATATATATATATTAAAATTATTATTAAAAAAAAATATCTTTTTGTTAAGATATTAGAGAATTAGAAATGGACTTTTTTTTAATATCCAAATATAAAAAAAAGTCCATTTTATTTTCAATATTTAAAAAAAAAAAAAAAAAAAAAAAAAAAACGATTTTTTTTTTTCGTTACAAGTATAAAAAATCGATAACTTTGTTTTAAATTATCGCAGATCGATGGTTCAACCATTCGTTTTAAAGGTATTGGCGAGCACTTTTGAAAGATACTCATTATGAAAATTTACTCTCCTCGAGGGGTGACTTCCCCCCCAGGGGGTGGCGAGGCTCCTACATACACA